>OX383899.1:18112224-18577693 GCA_947532125.1 Saturnia pavonia | reverse complement strand
TTAAACAAAAATAATGTTATAAATAATGTAAACAAAATGTTTTCTCTTTCGACGTATACGGCAACTGCATGGTCGGTTTTTTTCGCACCAATATTGGTGCCAGATTAACTTGTTTCATTAATTATTGCAATTACATATATAACATTATAGAATATTAAAAATCGCTCTCATAGAGATAACAGTTCTGTCTGTCGATTTAAAAATTAATATCTGACTGAATTACACCCGGTATCTAGAAAAACAGATCTGTGTAGATATACTTGAAATGTAAAATATTATATAAATACAATATTTCATCCGTATTTGTTTGAGCAGTTTCCGAGAAACCAATTACATGTTAATATGTAATTGTGCTATTTTTTATTGTGCACTAGCAGTACCCGCGGCACCACTCGCGTAGGCTACAGAATGCCTTCGGCCGAATGCACTCGCGTATCGTGCCGCTCCCGCTCTCAATGGCCACCCACAACTGTCGCCTCCGGTTATTTTAAAGACCAAAATGGCTATCGTGGGTGGTCCTTAGAAGATAGATAAATGCAATGACCTACTTTTTTGTAGGTCTTTTTAAGATCTACAATTATGTAGTATATTAATTTGATATATATCTTATGGATTATTCAGCGTAAGCTATTTAAGCACCCCAAAAGCATCATTTTTCCGAATTCATTCAGCATTATCGTAACTGCTTATTTCGTACGTTACTTCATGTAACAAAATATATCCTATATTCCGGCCAGATAACATATCTATGATAAAAAAATAACTGTAAATCGGATAAGTGATTCTCGCGTCAAAAGAACATGAACGGACAGACAGCAGATAGACGTTGAGTTTTATTTTATGTATACAGAAGAATTAGTCACTAGAATGTATTATTAAATTTAGTATTTTATGGTATAATTGTGAAACATACCTACATTCTTTCATATAAGTACTTAATGGTAGATATGAAATGATAAAGAGGCAGCAAGTTATCAGCCGGAGAACATGAACTTAAGTAGTCGCATTAAGCGTTCCGCCAGCCTACAGGGTGCAATTACACTCTTTACTTGAGATAATAACTTATAACTGCAATTTAAGGTGTTCCGATTTAAAATCTTACTGGAAGTGACTTTTGCCAAGCTCTACTACTACTTTTACGACCCCATGTACTTAGTAATAACACGAATATAATTTACAGCGACATAAGATAAAAAAATCCGATCACTAATGACCCACTTAAATAATATAATAATTATTACATAATTATAAACATTATTTACAAAGTACAAAATAAAAATAACAATTGATAAGCGCCATCGAGTTCCGGCTTATCTCGATAACTGGGAGTCTGGAAAATTATCCGAACCGTTGCTAGTGTCTTGATGTTTGACCCTAAATTGATTAAAATATTTTATTTATGATCGTTAACCAAAATGAAAAAAATATTTTGTTGAAATGTCGACTCTTCATAAATTATTGTCACAAGTGTACTGCTTCACGATTGATTAAAACCTTTAAGCACCTATCAAAAAATATTAATCATGTACATAGATTCAGACATCCTTGCAATTTCTATACATGATAATACTATATTGTAAACGTGATCTCAAGATATCCACTTTATGATGAGGTTTGAGGTGGAGTTTGAGGGGAGTTTGGAAAGTATGGAAGGAATTTTACATAATTTAAACTCGATGCTTATATTTTAGGGGAATTTAAGCAATTCGCATATGTCAGCTCTATCATAACATACCTACAGAACAGTACTATTAGTTATACATAACCTTTACTAATGTTACAACGCTCAAGATATTATTTTTGAACTCGAAACTTCTTTAGCACCGCTGTGATTTGAAATTCGATGAATAAATGAAATAAAAAGAGAGAACCATATACAACTATAGGATTTAGCCTACGAGAAAATGAGATAAAATACATTTAGATTATGCACGGTTAATGTAAGTCCTGATTTTCGTGATTGTGATCATCATCGGATTGGCCTAGTGGTGTGAGACGAGCAGACTTCGTACGCAGTACTCGCGAGTGGTCGATAGTTCCCTCTGATTAAGGGTTTTTAAAAATATTTTTTAAAGAACTTTTTTTCTGAAGGATTTACTTCAGACACGTGTGAACTGCAGCACAAATTTTTTTTGTTTGTTTGTACGCGCTTATTTAAGTAACTACCAGTCAGATTTGTGAAACAAAATCTGCGTTTTATAGCCTGATGGTAAGCACAGTACAATCCAAACACAACGGCGACCACCAAGATATCTAAATACATCGGCGGTCGCCACTATCATGCCGGGCTGTTTAAACCAAAAGCACCTGGCCTGTCTGGAACCGGATACACTCCATCAGAACATGGTTAACGTCATCGACTCTATGTCATACGTCTCAAAAAACCTCTAGTACTTAGCTAAAAAAATGTCCTAAATTCATGTGAATCAAATTCATTACAATGTTTATTTAACTGTTTGTTACATAGCAGCACCTTAAAAAGCCGTTTCCATAAATTCGTCTATATATCTTTGTCATGAAAATTTAGAGTCCCGCGGCTTCGAGTTTGATTTAACGTAATGACTATCAAAAATGAATCGTCGAACGAGTTCAGGAGTGTTCCGTAAATGATTAACGTCCCTTACTGCGTAACGACTAACGACTAACTACGAACATTTGATCTGCATCGTTTAATTTTAACGGTTTGTTTTATTAACTCTCGTGTTTATTGGAGCGTTGTTTAATTGTACCATTTCGGCTTAAGTTCATTTTGATATATCGATAAAGTTCTACGGAATGTTTGTGTGCGTTCTTGAATATCTCATCACTAAATATTCTTCAAAAGATACTCCACATACATGTGTTAGATATGTTATTTAAATTTAGTATAATGAACTCGGGCATTCAATGTATCTATCTAGGCTAATTTTTGCTCAGTAAATTGACTGCACTATGCCCGATGGGAAATACGGGACAGTCGAGAAACACAGCTATCGCTGGTGACAAATTCCATCGGCAATGGCCGCTGTCATGCTGATCTGCAGAAATGCCATGGTTCGTGGCACGTGGCTCGTTTGAAGAATCCGATATCATAGCAGGGACAGAACAAGCTGGTCGGGAGGCAATTCTATTCTACAAACTTCACAGTACAGCAATCATAAGAATTTGTATATTTTTTTCTAATTGTTCATATGGATGATACCGTGTAACTGTGACTTCTAATACCAACTTACGTGGTTCTGTAGTGGAGGTTAAACAACTTTTTTTTTAATTGTTTTAGGTTTGGCGTAGTGGCCACAATCTCACCTGATGAAACCTAGTGGAAGACTGGCTCTCAAGCGCAGCTGCCGGAACACGCCTATTGGTGCTTGGCGGCAGATTTTCAACTTGAGGGTGGTAGCTAACCAGGCGGGAATTAGAAAATGCCCTACCACCATGCTATGGTTTCGTCACGATGTTTTCCTTCACCGAAAGCTCAGGCTCATTGTAGGGATTCGAACTCACATCAATCGACGCGAAGTCGTACACGCTACCACTGCGCCATCATCGCTTCAATCTTCAGAGTCCACCATAATACAGACGATAAAATATTGTCAGTGAGGCAATGCCCCTTCATAACTGAAGCGATTATAAGGTCTTAGTGTCGTACGTATCATTCATATAGTGAACGGTCCTTATTCAGGGCATCAAGGAAGTATTGGGCGGAACCATCCGAAAGATGCGAACAATATTCCATTATCTATATTTATTTATCTGTATATTTTATAAATCTCAACGTCTCTCTATCTGTCTTTCCGTTTATGTTCTTTTCACGCGAAAATCACACATCCGATATAGGTTTTTTATTTTTATTTTAATTCATAGCTATATTATCTGGCCTGGTTATTAGATATGTAACATACGAAATAAGCAGTAACAATAGTGGTGAATCAATTCGGAAGAAATAAATCAAATTAATGCTCTACATGGTTGTAAATCTTAAAAAGACCTACAAAAACGTCAGCAATAGATATATCTATCTTCTAAGAATCACCCACAAAAAGCATTTTTGTCTTCCGTCTTTTGAACGGGGGCAGCACGATTCGCGACTGCGCTCGACCCACGACATTCTGTGTGGACTACGCGAGTGGAGCCGCGAGCACAACTAGTATTATATAGGATTATATGTAGATTAATGACTGATATGCATAGGTACTACAAGACGTATGTTTCTGTACTTAATAAGTGGTCTCTTAATAACAAAGGTAAGTAAATAAGCAACAAGGAATGTTCTCTCTATGACAATTTAATGCTTCACGCCGCTTTTAATATGAAATTATCCGTTCACGTAATATCTCATAATATTTAAAAAAATTAGGTTCGTTTTTTTATAAATGTAGAACATGGTTATTACATTTATTTTGCTGCTTTCATATACATGATATGTATACATAATAATACCTATACATTTATAGAACAATCTATGACTTCATTTAAAACGATATCTTTACTGAACGTAGAGTTGATAAGAAATATTACAGCTAATATCTGCGTATTATCCAATCTGCAGACTTGTTCGAACACGTCACACGTCCAAATCATCCTATCAGGGTGGGTCGTGACGGACACCCGTCCCTCCTACATACGTGACCTGGGAACCGAACCTAACTCGACTCATAAATCGGTCCGATTGTTCCAAACAACCCAGAGAATGTTGGACTTTGCACCGTTTTGTGTACGTCTACTCATATTTGTACTGTTTACGTGAACTCATATTAATGTTTTTCAAGTGAGTTACAGCGCTTTAAAGCGATTATGGAGCTTTTATAAAATGCGTAGAATTTATCATGGAAATTCAACCTTAGTTGATACTTAACAAATCATTAAACTACATAATATATCTTCTTCTCTTTATTTAATGGTAACTGTGTCAATCCAGAATTCTGTCAAGGTCACAATAGTATTCTATTTCCCTCCTTTCCTTTCCACAACAGAATCGCACACGCTGGGAATCGGAGTCACGTATGTAGGAGTTCGCCAACACGCCTACATACAAAAGTTCTCTATTTCTTAGCCTTTTCGTACCGCGAAAACGTGGAACAATCTCCCGGCCAATGTGTTCCCTCTTTCTTACGACATCGAGTTCTTCAAGCGTAACGTGAAGACATATTATGTAAGCCGGCATGACAGCGACCGCCGATGGTCTTCAATCTCTCGGTGGTCGCCGTTGTATTTGAATTGTAGTGTGCTTACCATCAGGAACAGTACTATCAATTTGCCGAGTTACTATAAAAAAAATCTGACAGCTCTAACAAGGTGGCAATTTCCTTGTTACTACTGTACTGGGAGGTTTTGTAGCAAGAATAACATTGCATGTTCGTAGTTATTATTTACAATCCACTTCACTTGTGCACAATAACCAATTTAAATCACGTTCAATGCCGCCTAAATTACTGAAACAAGGCCAAATAACATAAGCTTATGAATTAAAACAAAAACCACCACACGACAGATGAAAAGCTCCCACATGATACATTAAAAGCTGTTTTCCAACTTTCAGAAGATCGAGAAGCAATACAATGAAATAAAAAATATGTTAATAATTCCTTAATTATATAAATACATAGAACTTACTAGGACTTCATCTGTGTGATCAAACTTTCAAGCTGTACAACACAGATCTACGTAAACTGGTCCCTAGACAACGTTCCGTCATTATTGGAGTGTTATTGCGCTTATAAATAAGAAATTCGCGCCGCCCGTGGACGATATTAAAGCGTTGTTGTTTCTAACTAGATATCTATGTTACGTTTATCATTTTGCCATAGTACAGATATATGTTTATTAAAAAAGGAGACCTATCTTTTCAAATTTGGAAAATGAGATACATGTTTGAATAAAAAACATTTTTAGTTTCTGCAATTCAAATTTCATATTCATTATATATATTACTTTTTCTCCGACTTTGTGTGCGTTTTTTAAAATATTAAGCTTAGCCTTTTTATGTTCTAGATTTCAAGACGCCTCCTTGAGATATCACATAAATTCGGCTTAGTATTCCACTGAGAAATCCATTCTTACTACACCCCTATGTATAAAACTATTTGTTATATAATAATACTTATAAGTGACGGAACTGTACCTGATAGTAAGTACAGTACAATCTAAAAAAAGTGTCGACTGGCGATAGATCAAAATTATATCGCCAATCGCTGTTGTAATTCCGACCTGCTAAAACAGAAACTGGATATGGTCTATTAATCGTCTGTTATTATAACTAGAAAACATCGGCTTAAGAAATGTTATCATATACCACCAGTCGCCAATATTCCTATGTCGTGTGCTAGCATGATGATTAAGAGTCATCATCATTCGGCTTCGGCTTTTTCGTCGGATCACCTTTTGGCGGGTCTGCCCACGCACCTACTGCCACTTAAGTCTAGTTATTTTTCGGAATATGTCGGTGACTTTGGTTCTCATGCGGATCTCCTCATTTCTGATTCGTTCACGCAGAGAAACTCCGAGCATAGCCATCTGCATTGCTCTTTAAGTGTAGCTTGATGGTTAAGCCTATGCCTTCTATTGGAAAGAGAACTTTACCCAACAATGATATATTTTTTTATGATAAAACGGTAAAGTATCGGAACTGTATCTGTGGCGATTACCGAGAGATCTACAGTTGATTGTAAGTCGCCGCGGCCATCTTGACCTGCGTAAATAGAAATTGGATATACACATCTGAAACGCGACGCGTATAAGCGAATCACTATGATGGGCTTTTCACATAGTGGCAGATGGCGGGATGTACAGCTCTACCGCTATCGTCATTTCCTCATTAGTTAATCAGCCAAGTGGAGTTGAAAGTTGATCTGGACGCTCAGATGTCTCAATAATTGTATAAGTATTTATTGACAATGAAGAATTAAAAATCCCATATCAAAGAAAGTAACAAATTATGTTGTAAATGAATTGAACAACGTACATTCCTAAATCTATAATTAAAGGAACTGCCAAGGAACTTGGCACCCGTTAGATCTCATCTCTTTTATCGGTGACAACGACTACCTCGAACGTCGTTTCTACAGAAGTTGACGTTTTTGTTGCTATCCTTATTTCATAATATATTTTAAGGATATTTTTCATAAAAATTAAAGGGGTCGAAACCGTTGACAGAAGCTAGTATTAGTAACTTCATTCAGGCATAATAAAAACAAAGTCTAAATCTTATTCATTACCGTGGAAGACAGGTAATGTCTGTATAATCTAAGTCATCGCATTTTTCAACGTCGCTTCACCGCACCCCCAAGAACAAACCGCCCCTAATTATACTTAGCCGGATCTCTTAGGATTTGCATACCAGTAAATATGTAGTCTGTTTTCCTTAGACGTTGTAGAGTTTTTATTTTAAATAAGATATGTATTTTTTTGTCTTCTGATAAATATACGGTTGCTATAAATGTTGAGGACTGATTCGGGACGCTTTATTATAGAATAAAATGAATACACACTTAAAACATCGGGTAGAAATTGCTTATGATTTTGAAATAATTGATTAATTCATAAATTGTTATCACGCATAATAATAGCTTACTATTAAAAAAAAAACAACATAAATAGTGCGGTTATCTTTAGATTGAAGTATTTATTTATGAGAACTATTATTATTTTGAGCGATTAGCGTATTAGTATCAAAGTTGGAACCTGTTATCTATGTATATTAATAGATCTGTCTGTACAAGCAGGAATTTTCTAAATTTCCCGATAGGCATACTATATAGGTACATTGGCGTAGCTAGCGAATTTTCCTAGTCGAGGCAGCCAGCAAGCCACTATAAATTTTTAATTTCGGTTATCCAATTAGAAATCATCTAATTTTCAAAGGAACCGGGGAATATGAAATAATTATACGGTAAAAAAAAACTCAAGATTTTTTCAAGGGTGGGCAATGAGTTTTGTAGTGTGGACTATATAAAGGACAATATGTTAGATAACCAATAGGTTAGACGCAAAAATGAGCTGTCGCGCCACCCCGGCAACTGTCACAACCGAAATGATGCTCGCGGCATACTACCGATTTCTGTGGCATATGCAAGCGACACACCAGCACGGCAAAAACCACCGGCAGTGCCGCCGGTATAGTGCGTAACGAGCATTAATAATAGTTTAAACATGTATGATTTCACATATCCAACTTTAAATACAATCATTCTCAATGTGAACTATCTAAACATAACAGAAAATTATTATATACCTACTTTTTTTTAATTAAACGCTTTTATTCCTATTACCAGACAATATTTATTGAACTTGGAAACCGGAGCGCTCACTGCGTCAGTATTTCAAACGCAGCCTGTCACGTTAATATGCAACACGCTGTTAGTGTCTCTCACGCTCGTTGCTAACGGAAAACGTGTTACTCCACGATTAGTTTCAAGAGGAATGACGGCTATCGGCAGATAAATGAAAATTTATTGTATCAAAAACGTTTCAAGAGAAATTAGGTTAGTTAAGAGAAATCAAGCATAGGAGTTTTATACGGGATCTTGATTTGACATGTCCACTACATTTTTCATTTTTACACTTACATTTTATTTTAATTCATAAACATGTGTTATTTGAGCCTGTATTATGTAATTTACGGCATTTTCGGTGATGTAATTTAGTTATTGTGCACAAGTGAAGTGGATTATAAAATAAGAACTAAGAACATGAATTTTAATTGCGACAATCTCCTTGCACAATTTTAACGAGAGAGCCACCATCTTTTTATAGCGTAATCTGAACTGTGAACATTTGAAAAGTATTCTATCCACGTGTCATTGGCATAATTGTGTATGATTAACGTATAGTAATGACTTGCAGTGTAAGTTCTCAAATGTCAACGGTAATTAAAAGACAATCAAGTCAAGATTTAGGCATCTATTTAAGTTTAAAAATAACTTAGTTTAAAACTTTTCCTTACGTAAATAACTGTATCCGTTTTTGTTTTGCTATTTAGCTGGATTAACACTAGTTGATCGGTATAGCGCATGTGTTTCAAACATCCATAGGCTGCGATGACCGCATACCATCAGAGAGACCGCACGCTCATTTGACAACAACGTGGTATATAAAAAGCATTGCTGCATGCCCGTTTGATATTTCCATTACATGAAAAACAACTACAAGCTTTAAAGCGATTTCTATTAGTCTGTTTTAGCATCCACACACACTTTTGAAAATGAAAGTTGTTGAAATTTAATTTTTATTGCACATCACTGCCATCTATCGTGTATTTTTTTGCTTCCAGAAATAAATTACCTACTTGTCGCTAGATGTCCGTCTACAGAAAATGTCACACAACGACATATTTATGGGCGAGAGAAAACGGTTAAAAACGAAATGGCTTTTAAATGACTGGGTGAATTTTCGCACGCGATCTAACGAATTTGTATGCAGATTTAAGAAGAAAGATGTCTGCCAGGAGACAATGTGTTTTTCGCTCGTGCAGACACATCTGTTATTTATTGGTCGCGTTCAAGATAAGTTACTTATAATAAATCTCTCGGCTCTTTTTATCTGTAAAGGCTTTATGTATCGTGAAATGAAACGCTTTCTATTTTGGCATTTTGTAACTGATGTAAATAAAATAAATCTTCTATTGTATAATGATGGAAAATTTGATTTAATTGCAATCGGAATCATAATATAAATTTCAATAACAAAGTTTTTATTGCTTTTTTACTGTGTTACATAGTGGTAAATAGCTGTCAGGTATAAGTGATCACTGCAGTTTATATGTATTTATACCCAACCTCAAAAAGTCCAGTTAACAATAAGTTGCTCCGGTGGATTGAGTTGGAGGAACACCTCGTGTACCAGTGCGTGGCGGTCTAACGAACCTTGGATAAGTTCTACCACTAACTTAATTTCAAATACATGAAACTTGCTGACCCGGTGAACTTCGTACCGCCTAACAGTCAATGAATGTCGTGTCACCTTTTTACTGAACTTAATTTAGGACTTTATGAACATTATACAATGAATACAAAAATAATATTAACTTCATTAGTTTATTAGGGTAATTAATGTATATAAAAATTCAATAAACTACAAAAATCAAGTAGGTACTTCAATGACGTGTCAGCAAGAGATGATTGAATTAAGCTATGTATTACGCTGCATAGGTTGTACTCGGGTTAATTATCTTCATTGAAGCACTTTGTGATATACTACATTTTTCGTTTTGTTATCAGGCGCAAGAACGCAGTACTAAGCAGTACGCAGTACGCAAGTATTCAATTATGTCATTTTTTAAAGTAAAGGTCATTCAATGTCTTCACCCCGTATGTTTTATATATTACATATAATAAAATTTAAGTGTCTGTTTGTAATGTCAAAATAACATATTTTCACTAAATGCATATGAAAGCACGCTACGTATAACAAAACCCCATTTTTTTTATTTTTGTCTGTCTGTTGATGACACATTAACGACTACACTACTGAAGTAGTAAAAAACAGTAAAACTTATGTTAACCACCCTGGCAACATTAACGTGTGAATTTTTGATGGAATCTCGAAGTGGGTTTTGTTTTAATTCATAAACTTGTTTTAATTCATAAACTTATGTTATTTGGCCCTATATTATGTAATTTTGGCGGCATTTGACGTGCTGTAGTTTGATTATTGTGCACAAGTGAAGTCGATTACAAATAATAACTAAGAACATGCAGTTTAAGTTGCTACAAAATCTCCTTGGACAGTTTTAGCAAGAAAGCCGCCATCTTGTTAGAAATATGTTTGAAGATTACAGAATAATACGAAGTTGGGCTTAAAAGACTACACGTCAAAGGGCCTTAATAATTATAAAAGAAGGTGGTACGTGGTGTTATCTGGTTGCCAAGGACACACAGCGAAATGCATGTCCCGCTTTTGTTGTTCGTAAGGCTCCATCAGCCTTTTTCTCAAATCTGTGCTTTTTTCATAAAAAAATCACAGACAACATGAAACAAAAAAAAATACAATTTCGTGACTTCTGGGTTATATACTCACAGGATGACTAATTGACCGCTGATCTAGAATTATGCAGACAAATCGATTTGACCGTTGTAGTCTTTGTTCTCTATGTTTTTGTTTCAAGTATTTTTTATGTAGGTATTTCAATGTCTTTCTAGATTAATTTTCGATATTTTTTCCGTGAATTTTTCCGATATTTTAATACTTATTCTGCTATTCGGGGCGGAGACAAATCCAACAAATCAGAGGTCATTAAAATCAGTCCAGCCGATCTTGAGTAATAAGTAACCCGACTTTAACCCAGATGAACAAGTATTTTGCCCTGTTGGCCTAAAGGTCTGATTAGAAATGAAAACGATTATAATTTTTATATCTTGGGACATTTGTCCTCGATATTATGTCATAGCTGATTGTTCTAGAAGTACTTATTTCTTAGTATAAAATAGTTGTTTTGTAAACTGAAAGCTTCCTTGAATTTGATTTATTTATTTATATCTTGAGTTCCAAATCATATTAAGTATGAAACAACGAAAACTCAATAAAAACATAATTATTTCTGAAGATTTAATATTTTGATTTACTACTGGTATACAATTGTGAAGTTATATTCTAACTCTAATCTATGACAGAGGGAGGCAAAAGTCCGAACCCCGTCTACGCGGGACCTCCCATAAATATCATTCGTCTGAGACATTGTCAACCGGCCACCCTAATTTACGACTAGTAATTAGGAGTTTGCACTCTGCCAAAACGATTTGCATCGATCGTGGCGCCTTCAATATTGTCTTTTTGTTTCGTTGTAATTTTTTATAATTTATTTTTCTGTATTCTAATCATTGAGAGTCTATTATTTCCATGAAATCAAGAAATCTATTTTAAATTAGTTTAAAAAACAGTATTACATTTCCCTTGTAAAAATAAAGTTATTTATTATGTGATGTTAGCTTCTAGAGCCATCTTACGGTGGTTTTAGTACATATCTAGCTAATACAGTTATTTTTATGTAGGTGTCTCTGTATTTAATTTAAACATTTTAATGAGCAAAAATTCTTGAAGATGATTTATATTGCTAAAATAAAATAAAAGTTGAAAACAGATTTGTATTACTTAATAAAATTATTCATTTATTGTGTACAATTTTTACATATAAAATATATATCTGAACTCATCCGTTACAATTTACCCGCACTTTCACAGTGCTGTCAAAATTGACGTATTGTTTTTACAGCTTTTTGTCGTTATCGGTTATGTAGGTACTATTTATGCTGTGTTTATAAATGAACGCTAAACCTTCTAATTTATAACCGAAACAAAAGTATTTAACATTAGGATTCATAACTATGGAGCCGTGTGAAATTGAGTTTATCGGTGAAAATCGTATAATAAGTGTCATACCGAATTTTACATACGACAAAATATATTTAATTTGTGGAGAATTTGGTCCATTTCGTGCCGGTTTACCAGTTAATGTGCCTCTGTGGTTAGCTATGATGCTGAAACAAAAACTGAAATGCCGTATAGTGCCACCGGATTGGATGGATGTCGAAATCTTAGAATCGATAAAGGAAGAAGAGAAAAGATCCAGGTTAGTTCAAATATTTCAAATAATTATATGGTGGTGTGGGCCAGTCAAAGATCTCACTTTAAGTAAGCTCTAACTATCATATTATAAGTAAGGAAGTGACTTCCTTCAAATTTTGTTGTAAAACATTATGTACTCACATATTTTCTTCTGAAAATATCGGCTCAACTTTTAAACATGCCATCGAGTTGGCAGTGCCATCGAGTTGCTCTATAATTCGGATTAATATAAAATTTCACATTGCTTAAACAAATAGTTTTTGAGAAATTATTTTTATTATTTCATTTTTTGTAAATTTGACAATGCAGATGTCAGTTCTAAGCAGTTGCTATAAAGTACACTTTTGCAAGATACGGAAAGTTGTTTCAACTATTATATAGTATAAAATATAAAATTTTCTCAAGTTTCTGAAAGTTTGTTTTGAATTTCAAGGTAATTTTTGTACATTATTTTATATTATTATGAATAACTTGGGTTTAAATGTAGATTAGCTACTGTAGAGTTCAAACTCCAAATTTTTATTACAGTTAGATCACTCTATAATTAGGATAAATATCAAATTTTACACTGCGGAAATAAATATGTAGTTTTTTTTGTAAATTTGTCAATACAAATGTCAGTTCTAAGTAGTTGTCATAAAATTGACCTTTGCGAGATAGGTACATATTTTCGAAGATATTTTTTTCTATACATTTTTGTGTTTTCGTAAAATCATTGCTTGGTTTATGTGAAATACGAACTACTTAAACTTTTTGTGCTGTTAAGGGTGAGATATTTTAATTTTTTCCTTGGAACAATAAAATTGAGCTGTGTAGTGGCCAGTGAGTGCTAGAAACAAATTGTTATCCATAAAAAAATCAGTTCCTAGATAGACATAACCGCATAAATTAATTTCTCAAAAACACTAACAGTTTATGCACTTTTTCTGTCACAGAGGAGTCGCCTATCACACTCCCCTCCCTACCTGCCCCTACATATTATCAAATACAGCTGTAGCTAACCTAATGTCCAACTATAAATGAACTCCCATGGACATTTTGTCAAACGTTGAGAGCAGAAGGATTAATATGTAGTATTTTTCTTATTAATCTTTAAACTATTATTAATATTTCATAATTTTTCTGTACTTTTTATGTCAGTTTTTGAATGACCATTGTTTGGTTTAAAGCAAATGCAACCTACTTCAACACTTTATGTGGTTTTGAGTCAGATATGTTCATTTTTCCGTTGTAGCGATAAAATTGGTTACGTTGTGTGAACTGTGATCAGAAACAAATAACTATTCATTGAAATTCATATACAAGTCCTAGTTAGACTTAACGTTAAAATTATAAAAACTAAATTCCAAAAATCTATCATCTGAAAACTATATACTGATAAAATATCAGAAAACATCATCAAACAGCGGCATATAATCAATAGTCTAACCAACATTGCCTCTCATAAAACAATTTTTTTTTTTTATTAAATATCCAAAAACTATGAAAACTGACTAGGATTTTCCTTCTTATAATTATTATTTTACTCTTACTTATATCTACAGAATTTTCTTTTCAGGTTTTTCACAAAGATGCCAAATGAACACTATATGGTAGAAGCTAAACTAATACTGGGAGCTGCATCGGAAGATGTTCCAAATGCATCTGAAATCAAAACCATAATTAAAGATATATGGGATATCCGTATGTCTAAACTACGTACTTCTATGGATGCACTGATGAAATCAGGAGGTAAATTTTCATCAGATTAATAAATTCTAATTCTTCTAATCTAATTGTCGCCCCAGGTGTGTCTTTTTTCCGAATGGATTCACCATTATCCTTTCTGTTTATTTGGTATGTTATTTTATCTTACAAAATATATCCTATAACCTGCCCAGATCACATACTTACTAATTAAAATAATATAAAAGTAAATCAGATAAGTGGTTTCTGCATAAAAAGAACATAAATGGACAGACATACAGGGAGACATTGAGTTTTATAATATGTATAGATTTTAGATTCCAACAGATTTTCAATATACTTACTGACATTTTTACTTAGTATAAAAGTAAAGTTTGTATTTAATGTATTATTCAAAACTATTATGTGTCATTCATTTCAATATTTCATTTATTTTAAAATATTCATATGGTTTCATAATCATCCTATATTATGAATAGTATTTACATGGTCCATAACCACTTGATAGGATTGGTGAAGTGGTACATAATAGATAGAAATATTTTTATTCTAAGAACAGTTACATAAAATTTAGTTATGAAGCATTTAACATGAAGCCCTGGGATACGATTAGAATTAAATAGGTGGTGGGCTCATGTTGATTTAAAAATGTATGGGCATGTGTATGAAAGAGTGTATTTGTGTGTGTGTGTGTGCCAGAGATTTACCAATTATTCTGAATAATCCTTCTGTCTGTATGTTGTTCCTTCCAATTATAATACTGATAGTTTCAATTTCAAAGAGTACCCATATGGCATAGTACAAACTCATTTTCTTTAATGAGCTATAATATGTGTATACTTTGAATGATACTGTGTACATATATGTGGGAGACATTCATCACTTAATATCAGCTGAGACTGAGACCAAAGGCTAAAATAAAACTATTTTCTATATATAAATCAAAACATTGAGATTTGCCCTTGTCACACAAAACACGTCACACAAAAACTAATGAATAGATTTTGATATTTATTTATTTATGTACTGCTTAGATGCTTGATCCTTATAAAAAAAAAACACTATATCTTCATTAAAAAAAAGTTATTAAAGTTTTAAGAAATTAAGATTTCTTCAACTGTCCACACTAGTGAAGCCGTGGGCACGAATAGTAAAAAATAAATAACACTTGTTTGTCAAGGTTATTAAAGTAATTAGTCAGACATCTATTTTTGAAAGGTAAAATAGAAAAATTATAAATATGCTTATAAATATATTATAAGTATGTTGTATGGTATATTGTATATTTTTTTTTCTTTTAAAAGGTGGTTATGGTAGATTGGATCATCTCACAATGATGGAAATTAATTCAGTGAAGCCACTATTGCCAGCTGCCATGGATTATTTACAACAGATACAAATGGTGAGGGTTTATAAGTTTTTATAACCACCCCATTAGATGCTTCACATTCAAAACTGTAGGTCTCATTACTTAACCTACCTCATATATAGGGTTAATTCATGATAACATCCCTATTTTCATTTGATTTTACATTTATATGTAAAACCTGTTGTTATTAATTGTCATTAAATATCTCTTATTAAAATGTAAACGAATCAATCTCACTTTTGAATGCAAATATTTAGTTATTTTTACAAGTTTTATATTCATTGTCCTTACATATTCAATGGCCTGTGCCAATATTTCGCATATTATGTAATGTAAACAGTCTTAAAGGCTGTCATTTTCATCATCATCATCATTAACCTATCATCATTAGTCCACTGCTGGACGTAGGCCTCCCCTAATGAGCACCATAGCGCCCTGTCTACATCCAGCATCTGCATGCAGTCTTTCGCAGATCGTCATCCCATCTGGCCGGAGGGCGTCCTACACTACGTTTGCCGAGTCTCGGTCTCCACTGAAGAACCCGTTTACCCCAGCGGTTGTCGGTTCTTCGCGAACTGGGTTGGCCGGCCCACTGCCACTTCAGCTTGCTAATTCTTTGAGCTATGTCGATAACTTTGGTTCTCTGTCGGATGTATTCGTTACAATCCTATCCTTCACAGCTGTCATTTTATTTCAACAAATTGTTAATAGGCCCCCCTACATATTAATTTTATACCATTTATCTATATTTTGCCATTAGCAAAGAACATAAACTTTAAAATAATGTTTAAATCATTAATTTTCATGAAGAATTAAAAGAGACATGGCGTAGCTTGAAAAAAAAAACATATTTGAGAAATAATATATAAATATATTTAATGGACAAGTAAGCATAAATAAAAGTACATACCTAGACCATATAATGAATTATACATTATAATACTAAAATTTTAATTCAAAAATATTTATAAACACAACCTTTTTTCGAACTAACAAGTGAATAATAATTTTAAGTCAATAAAGTTACAGGAGAACCTGTTATAAAATTTTACTTCAAACTAAATTAAGTACATATTTACTCTGTGCCACCACTTTCACATCAAGTAAAAATGTGATATCAAATTGAATGTTTATAATTTTTACATTTTCAGAAAACAAAGAAAACGACTCCAGTGTCCAACCTTAACAGTTCAACATTTAGCCAGTCCGGCAGTTCACAGAACACTTAACACAATTAACTTGTTCATTTTAATAACTCTTACTTGTTGAATGAGAAAATTCATGGGTGGTATGTTGTGTGGATGTATTAGATAAATTTATAGAAAAAAAAAAGACATTGAATAAAGAGTTTGTATGTTTGATATAATGTGCTGTAATAGTTCCAAAGTTTGTAAATGCGGTTGTATAACGTAAGCGAAAGTGAATTTAGAAATATATAGTCGTAACAAACTATGAAACGCAGTTTTCTTTTAGTATATATTTTGTAATAATTAGAAAATCTTGATTTGAAAGTCTTTCTTGAAAATTTTGATCTTGATTTAAGGGTAATATTTATTTTGTTTATTTTTCAGACTCTTTGTTTTATATGTTTCTTCTTTCTTCATCTATAGGTATAAATATGAGATAAAAAAAAACATTTGTCTCCCTTTCAAAACTTGCGGAGGTGTTTACAGCCATAGTTAAATAAACTTCCAGTAATAAAATTTTGTAATTATATTCTCATTAACTATTGAACACTTTTTGTTTACTTTTACATTGAAAGTATTGTTTTGATTTATTTGCAGAATAATACATTGTCTACAAATTGTCCAATAAATTAGCATCTGTAAATGTTGTGAAAATAGTAAATAATAACAATCAAACATTTTTAGATACTTTTCTTATGTTATTTGTAAAGGAACTGAAGTAAATACTAGGTAGTTAAAAAGTTAGCAATAATAAAATAAAAATAGGTTAAAATTTGTTTCATTACAAAATAATCAAGCTAAATTAATAATTGATAGGCTATTTGATTGAACTCTTGAAATCATTTCAGATTTTTAGTGTGGTTTGTCTAGTACAAAAAGTACTCATTTTTATTTATTTTTGTGTTTCTTCAATTAATAACAAATACAACTTTACTATTTTAATAAGCCGCCAAAGCGCTATCTTTAGCAAAGTGAAATCCTATGTTTGTTAATAACGTAGAGGGAGAAAAGCTAATAGAATCATTCTTATTATTTTCTCTTTAACTACTGAGTGAAACCGCAATATACAAAACAAAAGAGCCATGAATTTGCATCTTTCGCAGTAACTATCATACATAACTAGTCAAATAAGAATTCCCAAAAAAATTGTGGCTAAACCTTTTTTTTTTTGTTGTTGTACGTTTTGTTTTCTTTGAAAAATATTTATATTCAAGCTTATGGTACATGTGATTGGAAACTTATCTTGATAGTCGAATTGTCGTAAATAGTGAACGATAGACAATACTGAGAGAATGACTAGGGAATAATGTTTGTTAACAATATCATTCGCTAATAAAGGATGGATGTCATGTAACATATTCCACCTCTTATAATTTAACACCAGTATTTATCAGTGCATTACTTCTAATAAATTTATATCAACATTATTTTGCTTTACCGAGTTCAACTGTATTTTGGCTTATAAATATTATATTGCATTTATTTACCATTATTATACACTATAATGCATTTAACGCGTACTAGATTTTATTTTACTTCATCCTAATTAACAGTATATTTAAAAAAAATGGTTGCCTTACTCGAAAATGTCGCTGTCTCACACTCGGTTACGCAAAGTGTGAGTCTATTTGTTTCTCTATCTATGATAAATAATCATCAAAATCACAAATTAGTTAACATTTTGCTGTTTGTGATATTTTTACGATGTTTTACCAAAGAAAATATGTTATAAAATGCGCCCCTTGGTTTCACCCGCGTACATTTTCAAAGAAATCGCCGATTGACAATATTTTTATCGGGCGGCCAGAGTTATGCGTCACAACTCATACGACTCGTTCGTGCTACTACACAAATAGTCATAGACCCGAGCAGAGTGTTGAATTATTTTAATTATACATTATTTCCCAAACTATTCATCCAAATAGCATGCTAAATAGCAAAGTTTATCTACATAACATTGTCTTGATGATGAAATAACTTTCGTTCGTAAGTATTAATATGTCATGCTTAATATTAATGCTCATAAATCACTTTTCAATTTTCAATAAAACTTTGTCACAAAATACCTTATTATGGCTTATGTATAAGAGATAGGCAGATGGTATCGTGGACCTTTTTAGATGTACTAAGGAACAATATTTTTGTAGAACATTGTATTTACGTATCACTAAGCATTACGCCAGCGCACGCGGATAAAGCAGCTAGGGTGCGCTATGTCTTCTGACTTAACAAAAATCAATATTTAAGGCTAGCTGGAAGGTGTAGTCTAATGCTAGACAGCCTATACTATTCCTCGTAAATCTGGCTATACAAAAATATTTTTTCGAATCCGACTGGTAGTACCAGAGATTAGCGTGTTTAAACAAACAAAAAAAGTCTTCCGCTTTATTATTATATAAATATTATATAGTATAGATGTGTCGGGTCCCGCGTAAACATAACCTCAATAAAATCTCTGGAATAAATATTTGAATGTGTCCAAAAAATGCGTTAAATGTGGTTTTATTGCGAAAAAGTGTACGTGTATGACTTAAAAAATAGTACCCACTGATCAATACTAAAACTTGATTGGATAAAACTTGCCAAGTTAGAAATCCCATATCAAAAAAAGTAACAAATTGTTTTGTGATTTGAAGAACGTAATAGCTATAATTAAAAGAACAACAATGGAACTTGGTACCCGTTAGATCTCAGCTCTTATCGGTGACAACAACTACACCGTACGTTGTTTCTAGCGAAATTGACCTCTTTTACATATTTATGTTTTATTGGGATATATTTGATTTTTTATTTACAAGCCTTTGTATATGCTTAATATTATGATGGAAAACGATAAGTAGAACACCCTTCGAATAAAGCATTCGACCCTAAGTACACAAAAGTGGAATTGAAGCATAGTGGGGGAAATGTGAAAATTTGAGGGTACTTTTCTGGACATGGTGTTGGACCTGTCAAGCTGATAGAAGGAAACATGGATCAATTCCAATACAAAACTATAATGGAAGAAACAATGTTACCTTATGCTGAAGACGTGCTTCCGGTTATTTAGACTTTCCAGCACAACAATGTTCCAAAGCATACTGCACGCACTGTTAAGGGATTTCTCACATCGCAATCAGTTTCTGTCTTAGATTGGCCAGCTAATAGCCGAGATCTAAACCCAATAGAGCATCTGAGCATCCAATGGTGCGAAGTCAAGAAAAACGTCTTAAATCAACAGTGTGGCAAATTAAGAGAGCTGTTCTTAGAAGAATGGAACTCTACCTCTCGCGAAATGTCAAAAATTGATAGATTCAATGACTCGCCGGTGTAAAGCAGTAATTATAAGCCGTGGACACGCTACCAACTATTACCTTTAGTTTAAAATGTATTAAATTGCTTTTTTTCTTTACGCAATTCACATTAATGTGATTTATTTAATCTAAGTTTCATATATAACAACTCTCGAGCAGTTTAATACATCGTTCTTAATTATTTGTCCAGCTTCATTACTATTTGAATTTGAAGCGTTTTTATTCTATACTCTTAATCCCGTTTGCTCTATATTCATATGGCTATTTCATAACATAACTAGTTACTTCTAAGATACAAAAATCTGGAACTTCAAATCGTTCTTAATTATATGACCACAACTGTATTTGAGCTTTCAATTTTCTACGGTGAGTGATAAAAGAAAATATGTATGTATGTATGTATCTCTAAATTTATTTGTTTTCCTAATTTGAACTAAAAACGGTAATGAATTCTAGAAGCCATAAAATTCAACTAAGCTAGTTGTTTTCTGTGAAAATAAAAATAATACAACATTTTTAAGAGAAAAATATATATATTTCCGTTATGAGAATCGGAATCATTGAATCTTAGAGATCTATCGCGTACACGCACAATAAATCTAGACTTAAATATCTAAACTTATAATATTTGTTCTGTTAGTCTCATGTTTGTTACATTTAAGGTACTAAATATTATGTTTATAATTAAAACCCTTATCTAAATAGAACAGTTGCAAAAATATGGAAGTATTAGATAAAGAAATAATCATTAGACTATGTATTTGTACATATCTCTAGTATTTTGTAAAAATGAAATGTTATATAAAATAAATATTACACTATTTTTATAAAATGGGAAAATGGAGATATATTTGAATAAATACATCAACATAAGATAATTTTGCTATATTTACAATGGTTTATATAAAATTCAGATTGCTAATAATACAATAAAACACCAAGAACAAATCTATAATTCTTTTTCTGTACATACCGAGGTAAATGAAAAGTCAGTTTTGACGTGTAATAATGTTGCAAGAGCAAAATTGCAAATGTTGAAAACATTACGTTTATTAGAAAATTATAAGAAATAAAGGTTTACTTTGTCCTGACTTACAATAATTTTAACTGGAATGTAACATTACTGCTGAGATTAAGTTACACAAAGCAAGCGTTTTAGAGATCCGAGTACTAAAAAAAATAACACCAAAATATTTTCTCATCATTTTGAATGGTTACATAAACATTTTACTAGACATGTTTAATTCTAGTTTACACATATATTTTATACATTAATAATAATTATTAAAATATATTAAACAATTAAAAATAAATTGCTAAAAATAAAGAATAACAGCTTTAGCCGTGTGATAGATTTATTATGATTAACTTTGCTCAATCAAGTAATTACAAGTAATGTTTTATTCAGTGCAAAGTAATCATACACAACACTTTGGTCTAACTCCAGCTTGTAACACAATACGAATCGTTATAGAAACAATGCAATTTTATCACTTAAATAATTACGTTTTTCAACTAAAACCGTGTTTATGTACAAAAGATAAATGTCAACAGAAATATAAGTTAAAAACTGCATATATAATACAAAGATCTGCCGATATAACAGCCGAATATGTTTAAAAAACGAAATTAAATACGGTGGATACAAATAAATAAAATATACCAAATAAGTTAAAGTTTGAAAATACTATCTGCAGTCAATATTTTCTTTCATATTATTATATCATCTAAACATCTAGTCATAATTAACTGCTAGAAAAGTATAAAATAATGAATCAGCTATTTTTGTAAATCAGAATTTAAGGATATAAGGACTTTTCCAATTTTAGCAGACAATAAAGAGAAAAATAATAAAAAAATGGCAACATTATAAAATACTGTCTATTTGACATTAGTACCTATTCGTTTAAAAGAGAAAAGTATTCGTGTAACTGTTAAGAGATACTTATGACCGTAGCATAAAAGTATTTTTTTCTGAGGTCCAACGCATTTTTAAAAAAGCCTTCGATTATATTCACACGAGGCAAACAAACTTGCGTTGGAACATTTCGGATATTACACACAATTTTTGCAGTGTCCTATAAAAATGTGTGTACTTATGCTGCCATACTCAGTCGTATTATAACTACGCTACTAAATTTACTAGTAAATATGTTGGCAAGAAATCGGGATTAATCCACTGGAATACTTAATAATTTTAATAGATTTTATAGTCGATTTCTTTCATGTGAATGAACAATATAAGAAGCTGTTATTTAGTCATTGAACAAAAGAGTTCGTGTCAATATACTTAAAATAGCATCTCCATAGATTAAAGATTTGTCTTCGCTGCGCTTCAACTAGATACTGCGCTACCTACAAATAATAGCTCCTAGAATACGGCAATTTAATATCGTAGTGTGTAGTGACTATTTGAAATGAAGCTTGTCAACGACTTGGAAACTGACTCGAGTAAGACGATTCGGCGTAGTTTTAATTGCCGTTTTTTATAGTACGCCGACGGTATCTAGTTGAAACGGCGCGGCAATCATTAAGCTACAGGTATCTCTTATAAAATCCCAATTTAATGCTTGAAACGGTTTTAATACTTAACAAATACCAAAATATCTGTAATAGTTGTAGATTTATCTTATGGAAAGTAGAGAGAGGTAAGAAGTACTGACTTATATGGCTTTTCAACTGAAATAGTGCCCATTAAAATGTATGAAATAACGAATAAAATGGCGCTAATGGAGCAAACAGATACGGTCTGAAGTTAGCAGTGTTAATCAAGTGAAGTATATAAAACGACGCTAGTAGAGCAATAAGTTGGCCTGAAATTAACAGTATTAGTTAAAGTGGAGAATGTAAAATGGCTCTAATGGAGCAAACGGGTATGGCCTGAGGTTAGCAGTATTAATGAAGTGAATTATGTAAAACGGCGCTAACAGAGCAATAAGTTGGCCTGAAATTAACAAACAGTATTACATAAAGTGGATTATGTAAAATGGCGCTAATGGAGCAAACGGGTACGGCCTGAGGTTAGCAGTATTAATGAAGTGAATTATGTAAAACGGCGCTAACAGAGCAATAAGTTGGCCTGAAGTTAACAAACAGTATTACATAAAGTGGATTATGTAAAATGGCGCTAATGGAGCAAACGGGCACGGCCTGAGGTTAGCAGTATTAATGAAGTGAAGTATGTAAAACGGCGCTAACAGAGCAATAAGTTGGCCTGAAGTTAACAGTATTAGTTAAAGTGGAGAATGTAAAATGGCGCTAATGGAGCAAACGGGCATGGCCTGAGGTTAGCAGTATTAATGAAGTGAATTATGTAAAACGGCGCTAACAGAGCAATAAGTTGGCCTGAAGTTAACAAACAGTATTACATAAAGTGGATTATGTAAAATGGCGCTAATGGAGCAAACGGGTACGGCCTGAGGTTAGCAGTATTAATGAAGTGAAGTATGTAAAACGGCGCTAACAGAGCAATAAGTTGGCCTGAAGTTAACAAACAGTATTACATAAAGTGGATTATGTAAAATGGCGCTAATGGAGCTAACGGGTACGGCCTGAGGTTAGCAGTATTAATGAAGTGAAGTATGTAAAACGGCGCTAACAGAGCAATAAGTTGGCCTGAAGTTAACAGTATTAGTTAAAGTGGAGAATGTAAAATGGCGCTAATGGAGCAAACGGGTATGGCCTGAGGTTAGCAGTATTAATGAAGTGAATTATGTAAAACGGCGCTAACAGAGCAATAAGTTGGCCTGAAGTTAACAAACAGTATTACATAAAGTGGATTATGTAAAATGGCGCTAATGGAGCAAACGGGTACGGCCTGAGGTTAGCAGTATTAATGAAGTGAAGTATGTAAAACGGCGCTAGCAGAGCAATAAGTTGGCCTGAAGTTAACAGTATTAGTTAAAGTGGAGTATGTAAAATGGCGCTAATGGAGCAAACGAGTACAGCCTGAGATTAGTAGTGTTAAATGAAGTGAAGTATGTAAAACGGCGGTAATGGAGCAATAGAGTATGGCCTGAGGTTAACAGTATTAGATAAAACTAAAGTATGTAAAATAGCGCTAATGGAGCAATAGAGTATGGGCTGAAGTTAACAGTATTAGATAAAGTGGAGTATGCAAAACGGCGCTAATGGAGCAAACAGGTAAAGCCTGAAGTACGGCAGTGTTAGATGAAATGCAAAAAGTATGGCCTGGACTTAACAATGTTAGATAAAGTGAAGTATGCATAATGACGTTAATAATATAGCAAAAGAGTACGGACTAAAAATAAAAGTATTAAATGAAGTGAAATATTTTTGGAACTCTTGTTATGGTAAACGCCATCTTAATTTCATTCGATTTTTAAACATTTTTAATATACGGAGTCGGTGCTCCTCACCTGCCCTCATTAAATTAAACGATTCATTTGAAAATGTTTCTTTGAATTCCCAATAAACGAATAGACAATATGGCACAACCAGTTACATCAAATTTTCGTAAACATATTCAGCTCGTTACATTCTTCCGCAGGCAAAGAAATCACAAGAGATCTTTAGTGAAAGGATAACAATAATGCGCATGCGCTTTCTACATACTAATATTTACAACATTATTTACATATAGATATAATGCCAATATCATATATCTTATTTACACATACACTAATACTATGACTTTTAATTGAACTATGACTAAATAACAAATGACTTGTTTTTAATTTGTGCGCCGTGTCCAGCGTGTATTATCCACTTTTTTACCGAACTTAAAAGGATTCCTTTTAAGAAATATAAAACTTAATATAAATCATCACTATAAAAATCTAGAACATTCTATGCTCACGTTAAGTCTATGATAATAATAATATTGTGATGTGTGGCAGTTTGCTTCAAAGTTATTTTCATTTCATTCAATTTAAAAAGTATTTATAAAATTAATTCAATAGTGAATTACCGAGATGTACTATTTTATGAAAGAACAGATTAAGTATATAATTTAAGTAATAAGTTGAATAATGTTAGCGCTGTGCTAACTATAAATGCAGTAACTGATGCATTCAGATCTGTCCGTTTTTTTGCTTACATTTTGCATTAATAATTTTTACAGAAAGTTTTATTTGGAAACTATATTACTATGTTTTTCTGTAGCAAAGTAGAATTCTATTAATTTGTGAAAGTATTGACAACTAAAATTGCAACAATTCAATGCTATACAGATCTAACATGATTCAGGATCTTAGAATTCAGATCAATTAATCATTTCAGACCGCCACAATCTTACTCGGATCCACTTTCACCCTTAAAAACATGACATCGTCTTTGACAAAATTCCTCTTTTTTAACATCTCGTGCGACACGAACCTCGGGAAGCCGAACCCGAGCGCGTCGGGTTCCTTCGACGGCCGCTGGAAGTTCTTCCACGTGGGATCCGGGACGAAGCTCTCGACGATGTTGCAGGCGCGCTCCGGCACCGAGCTCTGGTCGAACAGCGTGAACGAGACGGTGTGAGCGAACGGCCAGCGGAGCAGCGCGTCGTACTCGCCCGGTACGATCTTGATGTAGACAGACATGTGGCTCGCCTCACCGGCTCCGTTACCGTTTAAGAATAGTGACGCCTGGAAGAGATAGTTAATATTTTATATTATATATTAATTATAATATATATACATATATTAATATATAATATAGAAGATATACTTATGTTTTGACGCGTTTAGTGAAAGATAAAATAGTGAGGTGCGCACGCATCATGTGACGGAAGTGAGTCATGATGAAATTAGCTATTAATAATAATAATGTAAATTAATTTTACTTACATTTTTTTGTTTTTTTAATAGTTATATATGATATAGTAAATGTAAAAATAGTTTATAATATTAAAATAAAAGTTTGTAATATGAATTCATATTATTATCATTGATAACTAACTAACTTCATCATGCTATTGACACGCGGGATATAATTTTTGTATCAATTATCTCAGAAACTATACATCTGGTTTTTATGATTCCTTTACTCGCTATAATAATCGTGTTAAATGTTGATCTTTAACAAAACCGCTTGTTTATAACTTAACTGAAACTGTTATTATTTCGAAATATTATATGATGTTCATGACAACTTGATAAATGTTATGTTACAAACCGCGCTCGCTACGCGTTGTGAGTAAGCGGCGTTAAATCGGGCCACGAGCGGCTAATAGTGTCGCGTAGTTAGTCATCGGATATTATTCACGCGGATAAATATACCTATCAGGAGCGTATGGAACTGTTTACTAACAAACATGTGTGGTTTTATTTATTTGTGAAAATTATAATTATAAACTGCGTTAAAGCAGCACTTTATATAATTGATAATTTAGTATGTTAGTCGTGATATCGTAAAAAGTTTGCTTATTTATTGTTATATAAACAGTTTGACAAATTCTTAAAACCTGAAAAAAAAATTAACTGTCGAAATAACATACGACGTGAATTTGACTACTACTGATGATTTTACGAATCTCTATAACGATCATTTGTAACAATCAATCTTTATACACTTAACTGACGTTGGTTTATGCAACTACTTACATTTTTTGTCAATTTTACTAATATTCGACAGCTTTAGGTGCCATCGAAACTCGTATTATTTGAAATAGGCATCAGTGTTAACATTTAGTTGTGCCTTAGATTTTTAAATGAGTTAGGTAGATTAAATTTAATAAATGGACAAATAAATGTTATTGCTCCTTTTTATAGCTAATCAAGTGAAATAATTATAAAACCAGATATATAAAAAAAATATTTTCTAACCATGATTATCCATCTCAAACGGTAATTATCAGAATAGAAAAAGGCCCAAATTTAAATATCGCTAACGTAGCAACATTGTGTTGCTTGTATCCTGATAATACACTGATACCTACTCGTCAAAGAATTGGTTTTAGAGTTGTTTATAGACACGAACCTGCAACTTATATCCATATTGGCTGGTGTAGAAGGCGGGAGAGACAAGCTCGACACCGTCCTTGCATTTGGCCTCCGCCATCTTAGCGGCCCAGTCCGGTATCCTCCAGACGAGGGCCCCGGAGCAGTTGACAGAGAGTCTCGCGACAGCCGCGCGAAGGGATTCTAGCTGTCGAGCCTGACGCGACGCTAAGGCCGACACCAGCGCCAAGTGCTGTTGGCAGTTCTCATCCGTGTGCCTCTCGACTGCTTGTCTTGTGCCCTAGAATCAAAAATTACAAGAATGTGACAAATGTAGACACTAGACAGGCAAATGAGAACAAAAACCTTTGTTGTTTCTTTTAGCGCGCGTCTTTCAATACGTGACAGAATGAGATAGGGTAACCTTAGCAAATGTCTAAGTTATCAGTGGAATATTACCCAAGTTTAGTGCTACTTTGGCGTTGCGTACCTCATTGAAAAGTTTTTATTAAAAGTAGTTCCATTGATAGGTCTTGTAATCGGAATCATAACTGAATGAATAAGATTGAATGTTCCGAACGCTTAATCAATTATATAGTACATCGTTGAATAACACTTTTAAAGCGCTAGTCCTAATGTGAATTTTTAAGACTAGGTAACACATACTGTCTTCCAGCGAAATAATTCCTCTATGCAAGTTATTTTCCACCGACTGAAAACGACAAATATATGCAAGCGTATATTTATGAGAATTTGGTGTTACCAACTCTTACTTGTAGTTTACCTTTAGCCTTTTATAAAAGTTACCCTAGAATTCTATTTCGTAAAAATCACATTAATCTATTTTCACCGCATCCTGAATTCTAGAAAATTTTATACGTTGTTTATATATGCACCTGTATAGAGATGAGATAACGATAAAACATTCACGCAGTGTAAATTAGCAGTACTTGCGACACTAATAGTCTTTTAAATAACAATAAGTTTTTTAAATTATAAGTTTAATGTGTGGCCACAATCTCACTTGATGTTAAGTGATGATATGGCCCAAGATGATAACACACTAAACTTAGTGGGGCGAATGGCTTTCAAGTGCAGCTGCTGAAATACACCAATGTTTGACTACTGATTCTCAACTTAAGGGGTAGCTAGCCAGACGGGCATTAGAAGCTGCACTACAACTTTTTTATGATTTTATCAGATGTTTTCCTTCACCGAAAGCTCTGGCTCATTGCAGGGATTCGAACTCACGTCGGTCGACGTGGTATCTGTACACGCTACAATTGAGCCATCATTGCAAGTCCAATAATCGAAAGATACTGCATTTAAACAAGCTTATATTGAGATATACAAGTCTACAGACCTTGAATCTGCAACCAGCATCTCTGAAGGCGCAGGGTACACCGGCCGCGGCGCAGTGGTCACGAAGATGCGCGTCAAGTTCGTCCCGGGGGACGGACGCCGCGGCGCATCGTTGCGGGCAGGGGACGGGCGCACGTGAACATGTCGCGCCGTGAGCCGACACTGTGTCCTACATCGAATAATTTATATTTCATACATTTTCACATAATCAGTTTTATCATACATAATATGGTGGAGATTTTAAGTCTTTGTTTAGTAAGTTTTCCAGCCCGCTAGTAGGTTTCCCGCTGATTCGATCTTCGGTGTTTATCACCAGTATTTCATTAAATTCATATATATTTTGATATTTTAATTACATTATTAATATTATCGGCATTCCCTTACCAGCAATTTACAGATAACGTTATTATAAATATCTTTATATATTAACATGAATGTTTCTTATCATTTTGAAGACAACGGAAACGAAGTCGCGGGCAAAAGTAAGTAACAAACATAAATAATGTACATTTTAAAGTTGCATCTGACTATCACAAGTACTGTAAAGTTAACCCACCTGTGTGTACCTCTGACCGCAGTGTCTGCAAGGCACGAGCCTCTTGCTGCAGTGCTGTTGAATGTGCTGCTGCGTGTGTCTACGTTGGACCTTTGCCCCACACTTGTTCTCGCAGTAGACAGGCTCATGTCCGCAATTACCTTGATGCTCCTGGAATAAGAAAATAGGCAATCTTTTTTCTACATGTCATCGTATGCAATACAAAACTGGATTAAAATATATTTTCTTCATCATTTTGGGAATACTACTCTGTGGTCTGGCTTGAAGGACCGATTCCTTAACGATCGAAATCTCAAAAAACTCGCCAGATACATACTTAATAAAATTGTATTGTTTTATTCCGTAGTTTATGTACTTACGATTTAAAAAAAGTATTGAGTTTTTTATGTCATTTTGGCCTGAAATACGAAGATACCTACATACATAAAAGTTCAGTTAGCTTGAATATATATGATGTTATTTTTATCGCTATAATTTTTAACCCAGACCATTTAGACCATTCGCCAAAGCTTAACCACAACTACCGTTTAAATTAAAGTCGACAATAAATAAGATTTATGGAGTTTATATCGACGCGAACATAATAACATATAAAAGTCAAATATCTAAACCGACGGGTTTATAGATCCAATGTTTGCCGAATCAGCCGAATGTTGGCTTATGCGATACAATAACCGAGCCAGTGCTATATTGTCCTATCGTTAACAGATGCAAAGCTAAATAGGTCATGCCGGTTTCCACACATTGGAGAACTCCAAGCAGTTGTCGTGTGCGTTGAATCTACTAATATTATTAAATACACATTAGGCGTGGTACATTCTAAGCGTATATGATTTGAAGTCGTTAAAAAGTATTATGAAAATTCAAGTGGTATTGTTAGTCTAAAGGCACTTTTTTACAGTTGTAAGGCACTGTGCCTAATGGTAAGTACGGTACAATAAAAAAAACAACAGCGACCTCCAAGAGATCGGCATTCTTTCGCCGATCTGCAAACCTCTTGTCAGCTGGATATACCCAAAACGCGGCAAACCAATAGAAAAGTCACTGTGACGAGTTTATCCTGTCGCGATCCAGTCGGACACAATAATCGTGTCCTACCAACCAGCAAATTTGTATGTTATTTATTAGGTACGTTTTTCGAGTTAGTATAGTAAAAAACAATTAATAGTTTACCTCGAGAGCGCTCCCTGAGAACTCCTTATGGCAGTGTTCGCAGTTGGCCCTGCGCCGGGGGCAGGTGTACCTAAGGTGGTCCTGCATTAGAACGCGAGGGATCATAGCGCCACACTGCGCTGCGCACAGCACTGCATCGTGCTTGCACGTGTTCAGGTGCGCCTGTCAAATGTAAACAACGTTAGTTAAACACTCGAATGTGTGTACAATTTGATTTTTTAATGATAATTTTCGACATAAAAATATTTAATTTAGCCCACGCTTTCGTATTCATCTCATTTTCTCATACATTCAAATCCAGAAAGATAAATTAAATACCTAACTACATAAAAAGTAAAATAAAAAAAGACAAAATATCGTAGTTAAATCGCCGACATTTAGCAAATCTTGTATATATTATATATAATTAGTTTTTTCGGAAATGAAATATTGCATTTAAGCAGTATTTTACTCTTTAAGTTTACCTATATACTTAGGTGTTTTTTTGCAGTACACCAGCGAAGTTCGGTTGCCTAAATATTGACCAAAAAATGATCACGCTGATCGATTAATTATAAGAAACAGTAAATTAAATTGGCCGTATTAAACACCCGTAGCATTTTGATTAGTATTCAAATGGCGTTAATTTCTTGCTACAATTCCATATAACAGTTTTATCTACCAACATAAAACAATATAAAAGGAAATACCAGCTTTAGTAATAACTATGTCAGACACCAACAGCGGATAGTTAATATAAAATCTATGGGAAATTTTAAAAACAAACATAATAAATTATCGAACAAACATAATATAACAGATAAAGAACCGTGCCACGAGCGGCGTACGGACTGACAGAAATGATAGATCGATATTGTATACACACGATATTATTTACTTATCAAACGCACCTTCAATTTGCGTAGCTCGTCCGACCACTGGCATCCTTCTTTGTGATGGATGCAGTACACCACAGATCCCATTATAGCCTTCTCCGACTCTGGATCTGGGTATATCTATAACAAAGAAATAAAAACATTACCAAAAAACACATAATTACAACTTTAAAATGTTTGAATTCCGATATACAACCTTTTTGATTTTAGAAATTATGTACTTAATCATTTTTGTTAATATAATTATAGAATAAGGATTTAATAACAAAAAACACAACGTGAAAAGCAACGGTTTACTCCAAGACTGATTGGGGCGCTTGCTACACTGGTATAACGGATTAAATAGGACAGCGCGATCAAAAATAAACCACATCTCAAAATGTATAATAAAACAAGCGCGTTCTGTGTACGCACCGTACTCTCGAATATGGAACACATCGTACGGAAATATGCAAAATGGCCGTTTAAAATTTCGCGCGTAATTCGTGCAGGAGCGTTCGTCGCCGGGCACTGATACGGAATGCGTTCCCGTTTGTAGTTAGTTGTACACTATCGTTATCTTTATGGGTGCAATGAACAGATGGCTGGCGCTGTCGACCGAGCGTTCCTTAGTGTACTAGTGTGTATAGATAAGCGTGATTTTTCACTTCCCAAACCAGCTAAGTAATGGAATGTACAAATACGCACGCCCCAGAGCCCACCGAGCGCCGCTTTCACACGGCCAAGCTAATTTTTCTGTGAAACCGACTGTCTCCGACTCGAAACCTATTTCGTTTACATAATATAAAAAATGAGTATACTTTAAAATGCACATCTGAAGTTGTTTGTAAACATTAATTCGGGATCAGAAGCTTTAGTGGACGTCACCGAGGAATTTACCACCAGTTCACGATCGTGAGGCGTTGACGTTTTGATTTACATTGAAAAGTTTCTCTTATCGACGTCAGCAGGTGATTGATGCTGGCGAGTAACGGACACGATTTTAATTCGAAAACGTGAAAGATTCAGTCGATGTATTACCAGGGTTCTATTTACAAACATTGATGCATGTGGTCATCGCCATGGATGCCGCGTAACCGTACCTTCACATCAATATTCTATCCTAGTGTAACAGAGTACCCTATCATCTTCACCTTTGGGAAATTCACTTTGAACTTTACAACAAAAGTTTTAAGGTAAAAAATGTAGTGATATTCGGATGAATGTAGGTGCTCCCAAAGTCGGCAGTGTATAAATTTACGAATATAGAATGTTATTTGTGTCCTATTCTAAAAAGATGGACAGAGATGTGTTGAGCTCTCCCGCATCGGCCATTTATAGAACTCGTGTCGTGGAGCTTTAGGAGAGAAATGCGACAGGTTGTTTGGAGTGAAGCGGCGCTTACGTCATTTCTAGCTGCGGCGGTAAGGGTTGTTGGATGAGGATGTTACTTTGCCATTTGTTCGATATCACTCGTTAGAATGACATTAGCGTATCGTGTAATTTGTATTTAATGAAATACTGTTTGATCCACGCAGTAACATTTTTATATTTATATGGTATCTTTGTTCGGTTTAATGAGGCGATTGTGTTTGGTTTTTAGCTTAGTCTTTTTCCAAGTGTTAAGAGAGAGTTCCATTAAAAATAACTTAAGATTTGAACAAGCTACGTAGTTATTTCGTTACATTACTATTCCTTACTTTATGGTAAGTGAAGTATATCTGAGAGTAACTGAAGCAGTGAAGGCTACCACCGTAGCGTGTACGGATCCAAGCCAGGTGAAGCTGTAAAAGCCGCAAAGGCTCCAGGTGAACACTATAGTCAGTTCGAAAAAAAAAAGCGTGTACGGACACCGACTAGCGTTCGAATCTCTACAATTAGTCTGAACTTGGAAAAGCATCATGATAAAACTATAGCATGGTGGTAGGGCATTTTCTAATGACCGCCTGGCTAGCTACCACTGTCAGCCACACTTAACATCAAGTTACCCCACTAGGTTTAGCGCGTTATCATCTTGAACCATATCGTCACTTAAAATCAAGTGAGATTCAAACCCAAAAGGCTATAAAGAATAAAAAAAAGGTGATTATTAATAAGCGAGGCTTTTGTAACGGTGACCATTTTCGTAAGCGCTATTCATCAATTTCATTGATAGTGAAAATGCGACGCGCAGAAATGAGCAACAATGGCATACATACAGTATGTTGGCCGAGGGTCGCTATAAAATTGGATACGAGAGTCTTACGTCGCGTCACTTAACAAAATAAATAATTTATATATAATTAGATACTTTATTTATTCGATCTAAGCTTACACTGCAACGAGCCCTTTGACCCAAGTTAAATTTACGATTCTTTTTGAGATTAACTGTAAGTAGATAGGTATAGGCTGCAGTGATCACTTAAGAACAGATGGATTGTATGCATGCTTATTACTTCTTTATCATAAGAAAATGTTGACGTGAACTAAAAAACCTTCGTTACTACCACATAGGTCTAAAATCCTAATGATCAATCAGTCTATTTGTTAGTGTTAAAAAATGGCTGACACGTTACGATAATGTTATTAAATTCATTAGACCATAACAGGCGAATGGACATCAAACCCACATGTTAGGGATTTAAAATTTAAATATTATTATCACTAGAAGTTTATCAATTAATCAAACTATATTGCAAGGACATTGATAACAAACTGTTCAACGTAGTAGTATAAGGGCGTAAGTTAGACATATAATAGTTCGTTTTACACCTTTGTAATTCTATGTACAAGAACTATTGATTGTTACCTGCAATGTTTCTTTTTAGGAACATCTACAAGTACATTTCTTCGGCCGTAATACGCAAAAATGAGTCATAAGACCAAATCAGTTGCGATAAAAATAAAAATGAAGAACATGCTAACTTTTTCTAAAGACCAAACCCATGTTGATTCTAGTACATAATCTTCTCATGTTAAGTTTTATAAATAAACTTAAGTTTTACTAATGCGGTCCCCTGCTCCCCTTAAAAAAGTGGCGAAAAATTTTTCATAGTATTCGCTTCAGATAGAGGATCAGCCAGTGTCATTACTAAAAAATTAAGCATTTTAAATACTTTCGGGCGCATTTGGCATACGTAACTATAATAATGTTATGAAATATACTTCACTATTAATTAAAGAATGAATAATCGAAGGTTTACGCGTAGGAGATATGTTGAAAGTTACGAGGTATCCTGTGGGCGTACGTTATTATTACCTTCTCAAGAACACTTTTATTCCTAATACATCCACAAACGAGTTTTCGATGTCCTTTACTAACATATTGAACATGAATTTAATGCGTATTTTAATATATTATTCTTGCCTTCCGAACTCTTGTCCGAAAAGAATAATGGCGACTCCAAAATAAAACTTACGTTTTGGATGAAAACTTACGTACTAATACTATATTTTTTTTTAGCTACTTTTATACTAAAAGTCTTAAGCAGACAACCCTATTCATTATAACGTGATATTTTATATATAAAAAAACGAGTGCTTCACAAACTTAAGACACCTGTCACTAGTATTTTCATATGACTTCACTTATCAGATTGCAAATTGACAGCAATCAATATAGATATAATAAAATTGAAGTGTCTGTGTGTAATTGCAAAATATCCGGTTTTTACTAAATGCATATGAAAGTATACACGATATTTATATTTTTTTTTATCTGTCTGTCAGTTTAGTTGGACAGATTTTGACGGGGCTTTCACTGGAAGATAGCAGATGTTATAAGGCATAACTTAGGATACTATGATTTTATAAAAATAATTAGGGTTCCGCACAAAAAATAAAAAACCTTTTTTAGTAATCCACGCGAACGGAGCCGGGTACAGCTAGTCAATAATAATTATGTAATATCTAATGACATCGTTTTTGCCATTGAATTTTTTTTTAATACAATAAGTTGTGTTTCAAAGTTCAATTCTACATTCATGTCTTATATTTTGTATCTAATGGCACTATAAAATACTAACGAAACAAGTTTACGTAATATTTTAACTGTTAAAATTTAATAGTCATAAATGTGACAAGTTCAAAATGCATCCAACGCGTTTTAAAACGGGCGCATCATAATTTATGGCGCGAACTTTGTTTTGTCATTTTGTGTTCTAAATTTGAAAACGTCGAGAGTTTGAAAAATATTCGATTTTTTTTGCTTTCAAGTTCTCTTGACGTTTTTACTTTTAATTTTTTTCGGTAAGTGAGTGTTGGTTGATTGACAACAGGCGTTACACAAGATAGGTAAAACAAATTTTACATTTCCTGGTTTACGTTACATCCTATCCCTTGTAACCTTCAAAATAGGGTTGAAGATTCAGTCGATACTTTATTACGTAGTCGATTGACGTTAGTTTGTGTACAGTTAACTATCACGCACTGACGTGAGAATGTAAACAAGATACTTGAAATACTATCGACTAATTTTTTCAAGTGTCCTGTAGTGAACTTGCATGTTTCATACTAAAAAAAAATAACATTATTTTATAGTTGATTTAGTAATTAAATATTTAACTATTTACAACATATACCTAATGAATATGTATAAATTTATGTCTATTATATTTAAATAAATGACAAGTCAAAAACTATATGACTAAAGATACCGAAAAAGATATACTAAAGACATAAGTTTTTAGCGAAGCATAAAAAAAATCATTATACGATACTCAGTACTGTTGACCCATATACATAAATAACTTACAAGTATTTAAAGACGAATATCTTATAAGAGTGAAACTGTGATAATTAAAGACCTAAATTATACAACCAAACAATTTTAAATCTAACATATATTAAGTATTTGTAGGTATAAATTTCTTATTTTATATACCGTTGTAGTAAAAGGAGACAGTATCAAATAGATTCGTTCAACCTCGTGACCTCGATTGGCATCCAAATATGAATGACATGGCAACCAAATCGCAAGATTTTTACACTTAGTGTGTATTTAAGTTATTAATATTGAATTATAAACATATTAACTCTCATTTTTTTCCTTTCATTCTTTATAATAATATCTTCATGATCACTTTCTTTAATGCGATTAAGGTCATCCGGTATACGCAAGCCCATTCATTGACTACTTACTATAACGTATAATTCTAATTTCTATATTAACACACGTATCATTACTAAATGAATATCTATGGAAAGTCGTCGTTATGCTCGTGTGCATGTATCTTGCAATTTGTGTTTATCGCCTACTTTTTCATAATTCATAGCATTTTATTTAGTATATCATCACACAAAAATCTAAATTATGGGTTTTTGCGGTTCGAAATCAATATAAAGCTGTACTCTTTTCGTGGTAGGTGAAGATAAATCAGTGGCAACACTGGCGTCTATTGTTTCAAATTTTCGCTTCTTCTTTGAAAACAACTTGAAAAGTAACGTGACAAATCGACTAAATAAAATAGATTTTTAGTATTTGACCACAATCTCAACTGATATTAAGTGATAACGTGGCCTAAGGTAATAATATGTTACGCTTAATTTGCCTATATGGGCGGGGGGACTGGATTTCATGTTCAGCTGTTGGAACTTACCGAATTACCGATAAGTGATTGGCGACAAATTTTGAACTTGATATCGGTACTTAGACAGTCGGGCTTCAAAAAATGCCCCACCACAGTGCCATAATTTCATCACAGTATTTTCCTTCACAGAAAGCTAACACTTATTACAGGATAGGATCCTATGTCGACCGTTACGATGTCTGAAAATGCTACCACTGAACTATTATAATTTAATTTCTGTTTCATTACGTTTATTGACTTTTCATTACGCAGCGGTGTTACCATATTCATATAACTTATTCGGGAGCGAATAAGAACTCGTGTAACTCCAAGTTATTAAAAAGACAGCGGAAGCGTTGATAATTAGTAACGTCATAAATAAAACTTATAAAGTGAACTAGAATATAACAGAGGAAGAATTTTTTATGTTACTTCATTGGTAACCTACCGCTGGCACGGTTACCGGAAACGAGTTCGATGCCCGTGCACGGACCGCGTACCGCGTAATATAATTATCATAATTACAGAATAGTGTTTATGATGCTTCAAGTAGTTATTACGTTCAGAAGGACAAGAAAAGATAGTCGTAACTATATAATTTACGTATATTTTTTTTTTGTGTGGCAATTATTTGAAAGGTATTTTTTTAATACTTACTTGCACAGCTGTATCCACTTCACCTGACCATAAAATGAGACCGACAGATGATCTACCGACTGTCACCGCTGTGATGCTGATTAGGAAACTTGACTATACGGACTAACCACACAAAAAGTCTGGCCGTGCGTATGTAGGTCGCGACTAAATATGAAAATTCCCTGAAAACTTGATAAACTTTATAATATTTGTTACCAAATTATTCAGGTTTTTTACGATTTAAATGCTTTACGATTCAATCAAGGTAAAATATCAATTATACCAACTAAAAATCACATAATTTCAAAAAGAAACACCTAAAACACACAGAGGCTATATAAACTTAAAAAACAAACCCGTAAAGCCAATCTTAATACAAAATAAAGTTAGTGAAGCTGTCTGTGACTAAAATTACAAACATGTAGTGGAAAACATTATCAAAAAGCCATTAGATAATTATTAAAGTAAAAAAAATCCTCGTTTAAAACTTTCTTTACAATACTTACAAAAGACAGTTATGTTTGGAAAGCTTCGCGCGTGGGAGCCACGCTAATACGTTATAATCTCATCTTTATCTCATTCATAAACAAACAGAAATCTTCAATGGACTGACGGACGGCGATTAATCATCGATAGACGCTAATGCACCTTCTGTTATTGTTTACGGAACGTCCGATTATAACTGACGGGTGATGTACTGAGACGATCTCTAAAAAAATCGCCTAAGCGAGATTAACCGCAATAACTGGCTGGAATAAAAAAATATGAATTCGAAATATAGACGTATTCTATTTTAAGCCCCTTCTTTAGCCCCCGTACTGGATGAAATGTTAAAAATCTTAATGCCACCTTCGTTTATATACGAGGACCTACTATGTATGTTCATTATCAAAATTTCATTTCAAATTTATTAAGTAAATAATTTTAATTTATTTTATTGATAAAGTAAGTCACACAGATAATCGACGTTACTTTTAATACTTCATTTTAAAGAAATAAATATAGATTAAATTCATATTATAAAATAAAATTTGTCATTATTGAACACAGTAAAGTGTATTCGAAATAGAACACTCAACTAGGACGAGTACGGAACACGATATCAATTAGGTTGTCTGTCAACACGCGTGGGAATATCGGATTACTTTCCGAATTTAATTCGAGAATCTACTTTCTGACGGATGGCCGGCACTAATTTATAGTTCGTTTGTATTTTTTATATAGCGTGACATTTAAATTAAGACCCACGACGTTGAAATACTGTTCCAAATATACATTTTTAAAAGCTGAGAATGTCAGCCGAAGGTGATCTGATAATAAGTGCTAATCGAATGTAATCGACTAACGAACCTATTCACAAGAGTCGGGCATGAGCATTAAAATTGACGTCCGACAACGCACAATAAAGGCGAGAATTTAACACAAATTGAAATAAATTTTGATAAATAATGTATAGTATAGGTAGAAATATAATACTGAATCTGTCAAATAGTGTTGCTTAATGCGATTGGATGAAAATCATTGATATAGAATCTAAGTAAGTAGGTACCATCAATATATCAAGTTTTTAATAATTAATACATATTATTTATCCAGACGTCTACAAAGTTTCATGTAAATCTCAGTAATAATAATAAACTACATATAGATTGGACGTTTGTAACAATCACTCCATTGATATAACATGTGGTATCAGATCTGCACACAGTAAACAAAGTTTGGTTGGAAAATTTTGTATTTTGGACACTATGACTACTTTGTATTAATTTAAATACCTAATAGACAACCTTAAAATTTATTTCGGTGGTGAAGCATAATTTACGTAACATCTCTATCTAAAAATTCTACAGATTTAAAACAATAACTGATAAATTTCCACGAAATAAAGTGATTTATCAATATGAACGATAGACGCCACCGGAAGCCGCTAGAGGTCGTCCGTGTCAACTAAATGAAACGCACTGCGCCGCCACGGCCTAGCGCGAGGCATCAAACGGCATCAAACTTCGTAAAGAAACATAACAAATAGTTGAACGTAACCATAGTTCAAACACTACCTAATAAATTAGTTAAGATTAAAATAATATGATTGGACATTTCCTAATCAGAACGAGCAATTCAACTGTGTTTGAACACACAGACTTACGAGCCGTTTTTACTCAGTCCCCAGGAGTAGCAAGCAACCTATCATATCTATCATAGACTTGTCTCAGTTATGAATGCGGTTCTATTTGTAATGACGACCTAACATCAGGTGGGCAGATTTAGCTAATTATTTTTTTATGTTAGTAATAGACCGAATAAGGTATTTGAGGAAAGAAAAATAGTAAAATTTACCCACTGATAACACTTTTTCTATTGGATTTTTTTATGAGCTCAAGACCATAAATCGCCATTCGAACAATGGTTGTGCGTAATTATTATTTTGTTTTTACTCATTATGGTCCTAGATAAATTTTCAGGAACTAGTGGAAGTAGCGTGATTCAAGACTCTCCTGCTGTTTCGATAAGGAAATGTTAAACGATTAACCCACAATTAATAAATCATTTTAAATAGATACTTTGTTTTAATGTATCTATGTATATTTTCACCTTAAATATTTTTTAATAATCAGTTTTTAAATATATTATAGTATGTTTCTTAGAAAAATATAGTTAGATAGATACACATTTGCAATGTTATTTACAAAATATATTTGCCTAGTTTCATAATTATTTATTTTATTCACTTATAACAATATATGTTTAAAGTATTGATCACTATGTAGCTGATGTTAGTTTAAAAAATAAATATTTTTTTTTTGTTAACTCTGTCATTGAATTTAATTTTGAACCGAATTCAAAAAGGAGGATTCGTTTCCCTACTATGTTTGAATGTATGTGATTATCTCAGAAACTACACGACTGCTATTTACGATTCTTTTACTGGGATGATCTTTATACTTTTACAGTATAAAATATTAAAGTAACATTATTTTAATCAGATGTTCATCTTTAACGAGATCGGTTGGTTTTGAAAGATATTTTCTTCTATATATGGCCTTCTTTTACCTATGAAAACTTGTTATTGGCCATTTTTCTTCATTCCCGTAACTATTGTTTTTATCAGTTCTAAGTTTCTTTCTGAATGTGAAATGAAATAATAATTAATTAATTTAAATAATATTTAAAACCATCATTGAGGCTTTATGTGGTTTTTTGGATTCAAAGTTACCGTTACATATTAAACAAATTATATAGCATACTGTACAAACAAATTGCGTAAATTTCATAAAACCTTTACGTCATGCACAAATATGGTTTTATAACATTAAACAGAACGCATCTCCGGTTTCAATGTAATTATTTGCACATCAAATCAACTAAATTAACGACCATAACTTTTTCTCGCGTTTTCTTTTTGTGTTACTTTTTTATAACATCGGCATAACAAAATGAAGGCATGCAGCTATTGTATTGAGTAAATTACAACATACGATAATCCTATAAATGTTCTACTATTAGAAAAAGACTTCTAACCGAAAGAAGACGTTTAAATACTATAACTAAATGTACCGATATTGGGTACTCCTTCTTCTTCTTTAATTTAAAAGCTTAGCTCTTGTCGGTAGAGCAGTTGCCAGTGTGCCCTATCATATATCTTTCTTTTTACCTGTTTATGTGACACGACTCCCACTTAATCCTTCACTTGTTTTGTTCTCATTTTATAAAAACCGATTAATCCGTATCGTTGTACTATTACATTACGGAGAAATATTCCTCAGGTGTTTATGTTTCCTCGCGATATAATCTTTCACAGTCAGTCGATAACCGTTATTAAAGTAATTAAATTCGATTACTATTTAATTCTGAACTATACAGAAGATCTCAGTCAAATAACTTTGTGTTGTGTTCCTGCGGTGAGGACGGTTTCCAGAGCTCTTTCGGGTAGGGAGGTTCAATGTCGGCAACGTGTAGTGAATGAACCTATGGTGTTACAAACGTCCATAGGTTGCGGTAGCCACTTACCATCAGGCGGTCCGTATGCTTGCTTGCCACCTTCGTAGTATTATTTTTTTTAGAAAAACAATTCGTTATTACGTGACTCGAACATCTGAATATTTATCTACCACAAGTTTTGTATTACAGATAATAATAATACCAACCTGTAATCGTTCCACTGTTAAGCATAGGCCTCTTCCAAAGGGAAGGCGTTGGATTAATCAGCATGCCACCAACCCGCTACATATTGGCGATTTCAAACAAAGGAAAGTAGGAAAGTACACGGTTTGATATTTTTCTAACATACATACGTAAACATTGGCCAAGCATTTCAACGTTTCCATAAGATGTTCATGTTAATGTTAGATACCAATTAAAATTATTATAAGTACGCAAATTACGAAGAAAATGTTGTAACATGAAGGAGCTCGAGAAACTGCGGACGTCGACTCGATATTCCGCCGGTATAAACCACTCGCTCATTAAGACTAATTAGGGAATTAGATATTACTACATATAAATATTTAATAACAGTGTTATCAAATTACGCATAACCCTTTCGCATAACCTATTTCACGCGTTGATAACAACGCATCAAACTGTGTTACCAACTAATATTTAAACGCAAGTGCCGATAAGATATGACAGGCAATCTATCAACATGAGATTGTCCTAAAACTAAGGACCACAAAACATAGTGATTCACTCAAGTTTTAAATATATATATATTTTCATAACTATAATCTTACGCAAGCATCAGGCATAAGAGTTCCTTTCCGGAGGATCGGACCTAAAATATATTTAAATAGATACATCGCAATCCATTACACAGGAGTCAATACAGGCAATTTCGCACCCTATACAATATTGGTTACATCCGGCAATCGATCAATTTGCGCTGGCGCATGTCGCTCGCGCAAACCGGGATCGCATTATCCAATAAACATCAATCGGTTAGTGACACTCGAGGTCAGCGGTGTTGGATTAATCCTTATTAAATAAAGTGTATTATAAACCTATTTATAGTCAATCATCCAGCCCGAATTAGGGCTGTCATCAACTAAATTATTGAAGCCGGAAAAAAAAATTAAAATCCTTGGAGATTTGGGTGAAATTGTTTCATTTCCTTTTTTTATTCATTTTAATTATAATGTTTAACAACATTGACCCATAAGTACATGAAAACAAATTAAATTGGTACTTGACTATTAATTAGTAAACTAAACATTTGTCTGTGGTTACATGAAAAAAAAATCATAAATATCTTGTTGGCCTCAAATTAATTTAAAAAAAAACTGTCCGGCTTGGCTAAGTAATACTACATAAAATTTGAATCATAACGTAAACAACATAATTAACTTAGCCTAAATTTTGAAATATTTTTCTTTTATTTGTCTACTAATAAATTAATCCGATTGTCCCTAGACGGAAAAGTGTTCGGGTTTCACCCAGACACTTTTAAATTGCCCGTCCGGACGTTCCCCGGACTCTTCGCTTTACAAACAAGAACAAATCAGGGTAAACCCGGACGGATGGCAGCCCTAGCTGGTCAGATTTTTAAGTCGTTTCTTCTAATGTTTTTTCTATCATTTACTAACAACTGCCATAAAAGAAAATTTTCCTGAATTGAATTTGGCAGTAGAGACAACGCAGAACTTAGTCGTATTTTAGAATTTATAGAACTCATACTAAGTACATATAGGTTTTGACGCCATTTTTAAATTCGTGGTCCACTATGTTATTGCGCTTTGACAAGATCTTGCGATCTAATTATTGGAACTTGAATAAAATATAGTAGATCACTAAACTAAAGAAGGAACCAGAAGAGGCGAGCGGGGTTTTGTTTCAACTCTCATAGATAATCCAAACAGATGCGACATATCATTTTGTTAAGTTTTAATAGATAGACCATAAAACATATAGAACAAGTAGTTATACCTACTTGCATTATATAAAATTACTCTTTGTCATGTTTATGAACACAGCACCGATAGCAAAAGGTCATAAACATTTAATTCCTAAAAGTACAATTTATTTTTATATTTCAACGTGGTTGGTGACCATCAAAATAAGAATTGTTTTTACTCAGCCCAATTCACGTATTCAAAACTATAAAGTATAAACAAACCATAGACAACAACAAACAGACCAAACTGAATACAAATGAAGTGTTACACTGAGTTCACAGTAATATAAACAATCCATGCTATAGGGTTGTCACCCGTAATATCTTAGAGTGTATTTTATATAGCATAAGTTCGAAATATTTCTAACACTATTTCTCCTAATCTCATTATTTTCTAAAGTTGAATATGACATTAAGAAAAACCTTACTTAGTGAAATATGTTTGAAAATAAAATATAGAAATAAATCTTCTTCCTGTGCCTTTTGCCGAAAAATATATTTTTCTAAAAAATATATAGCAGCCCTACTGCTTAACCACTTCAAAACAAATACACCTAACCCAGGATGCGAACGTCGAACGCGTTTAATTACTACTCTATAAGTGAAATTACGTAAATAGACAGTTTTATGTTTATTCTTAACTTTTTTTATAATCTGTTCCCTATACGCGTTAGAGCGAGAAGAAGATACAAAATGGCGGCTGTTGGCTGGAACGTACGAGGCCCGTAAAAGTATTAACACATCAGTGAAACGTTAGATAACTCATTTTACGTCGTTAAATAAGCTTTTTTATGCATTAGTTAAAACAGTTTTCTTACTTAGAAAAACATAGGGGCGGCGTAGTTGGCTTACTGGTTCAAATCCAATGTAGAAATAGGGATATTATATTATTTAGCACGCTGCGGCTTAAAAGGTGTGCCGCGAGGGTTTTGTATGGTCCTCCAAAACCAAATACATATGACCCTTAGCGAATTATACTATTATTAAGTTGATAGCCATAACCACTCTTGATCGAAAAATTATTACTGCCATTATCAAAAAGAAATTGTTTCTTACAATAAAGCACACCGAAATATGTATTATTAAAATGTCGATATTCGATAAATGTCGACCCGAAAAGTAACATTAAACGCATTTTTTGAACTTATCGTTATAGGTTTGGCGTAAGACTTAAAACATCGAACCGTTATATTGCAAATAAAAATCGCCAAAAAAAATATTTTTTTAGGAATAACATAATGAATTTAATGATCAAGTCGATCTACTTGACTATTGTATTGACATAGCTCAATTTAAAAAATAAACTTATTGCGTATGCGCGCATTAAATGACAACAAACAAGACAATTCCAGCAACAGTTGACCGCAGTCATCAATGAACTGACTAATAAAATGATTCATACAAAAAAATGTCTGTCTGTCCCTATATCACAGTCTTCGCGTAAATATTTACCGTGCCGAGAATCTGTTCTCACATCCTAGGCATTAGTTTAGTCCATGAACCTTTACTACATTAAATATTAATAACACATACCACAAGTTGAATTGTTCCAACCCTTTTTATTTTATTTTATTAATTGTGTCACACTAAAATTCGGACACAATTATTTCATCAGCGTAAATTAAAAATGTCGTCATATTTTATTTCATTTTTTTACCGAATATATAAAATTGTTAATAAACTTTACATTATGATTTTCCTCACTCTGTTTGGTGAACACAACTTTCTTAGCCGTAACATTGAATTACACTAAAACTGTAATATACTTATAATAATAAATATGTAACACGTACGTACATAAATATATAAATTAATATAACAGTCACAACTCACAACTTACGTTCTCAATAAAAATATAAAAATAAACAATTATCTGCATACAATGTAAACAGCAAATAAATCAAAATGGCGGGTTTGTTGACCGGATATCACAGCCTCGAAGCGGAAGCGATATGTTATCGTGAGATGCGCACGCACAACTGATCACAAGGAGACCCCAGTTTACTATGGACTCAATTGTATTGGTAACATGCAAACATATTTTGAGGTATATGAATATTATAAAGCCCCAAGCACGATGAAGCTGTAAAAGCCATCTGAGGCTTCATGGCCGTTATGACTAATAGAGTAGTCAGACCGAAAAAAAAATAGAGATCAAGAGATTGTTTGCTTGAATGCGTTGTTAATATATGGAAATACCAATCACATTAGAAAAAATATTTTTGCATCTTATATATCATATTTATTAAGGAAGGTTATAGATGTTAAGCGTGGTTACTAACAGAAAAAAATATCTAAAAAAATAATATTTACGAGAATAATATAGAACGAGGCGTGACTGGAGTGAAAAGAAACGACAAAGTAATATTAGGAAAAATGTTATAACAGTGCATAAGCATTTAAATGGAGATGGATAGGGCATATAATAAGAAAGAAAACGGAGAAATAGACTAAACCAATAACAGAATGGTATCCCAGAGAGAACAAAAGAAGCCAAGGTAGACAGAATAAAGCTCGATGCCGATGATAAATATATTTATAATTAGCGTAAATACCTATTGTAAGTATAATATAGGCTTATTTTATTTTATAGACTTGTAACTTCACGCTACGAATCTAAGGAGCAGAGCAGTAACCATGAACGTGAAGCAATTTGAAAAGCTGTGTGCAAGTATGGGAACTGAGAACAGTGTTAAGCTAACATGCGTGCGTTGACGCATAAATGTAAACCGTGGGGCACAGCTATACTTCCAAATGAGAAATACTTGATATGCAATATAATACCGCAACACCTATTTCTGCCCCATGATAAAATGACCAGATAAAATAACTATGACTTAAAATAAAAAAAACATGTAAATCGGATAAGTGGTTTTCGCGTGAAAAGGCCATAAACAGATATACAGACAGTGAGACGTTGAATTTTATAATATGTATTACGTTTGAAATGAACTTTCATTCACGGATATTAAAGTTACCATAGTTATATTATGTAACACTCAATTAGGACACCCATGTAGAAAACCTGATGTGGCAGTGTGAAGAGATTTCTAGATTTCCTAGTATTTACATTTACGTTGGTATTTAGTTGCAACTATTGCGTTAATAACGAATACCAACAATGTTGATTTCGTTAGAAATATACTCAAACATTTTGTATATTTTACATAGGGACATACAGAAACCTTCACGGAAGTGCTCACAATTAATAACCAAAGTTTTTAATCGGGTCAGAAGGACGTTGGTTTTATATCAATTTTCAACATTGTCAAATTGAAAATTTATCGATCAAGGAATTAGCGTGTTTCGTTACATAATTACCTAAAACTATTAAGTGGGAATTTGGCCAAACATCAACACCAAAGCATCATCTTAAAAATATAATCGCGTAAATAAGAAGCGGTTTTGTTCTGACTTCCACCTTTACACTTTCAAGTTAAATAAGAACACGAAACAACTACGTAAACTTCCAGAAATTATTACGAATTTGAAATACGCCAAAATTCTACTAATAATATGAACCATGTACCTTTTCGAACCTCGAATAAAGTATAAAAATCTTAATTTTTTAAACGTCAACAAATTGTTTCCAGATCCTATCGGTAAACTGTCTCATTATGAATTCTGCCGATTCCCCAACCGCCATTACATGTTGCAACATTCGTAATTGTTACTGAGAAGTAGGTACACACAACAAACTATATCTAATTCTATGGCTTAACTAGACTTAATGGTTGTATAGGTTACCATATAAAGTGATATTAAATCTAAACATCCGCAAAAGGTAGATAGAAATTAAATTCTTATTAATAATTCAAAAAATGACCTGGTTTAGAAATGTATCATTAATGTTAAAAGGTATCTACTACCTACATTAAAAAATAATAATGATATTTTTAATTACCTTACCTACATTTGCATTATAAAATTGTTAAATTTTGTCATTAATTTCCAAATAGTTTAATATAAGTTTTACAGTAATGTAAAATAGTACGTACACGGACGAAAATATGTCACAGAAGAGCAAAAACAATTTAATTTAAGAAAATATATTTTTTTAATTTAATTGAAAAATAATGGGTGAATCTGAAAAATGTCATGAAATGACACTCTCTCTCTCTCTCTGTACATGCATTAACTTCTTATTAAAATAATTGTGTACCATCTTAAATCCTGACAACGGCTTATGATTGTCCTACGTGACCACCCCCTGGATCCACCACTGCACATAAAATTACAAAACTACAGGCATAATTAAAGCGACAAGAAAGTGATAGAGTATTTAGTACTTACATTATAAATTCGCAATTTTGCCTTCATTTCTCCAATATACAGTAACTTTAGCAGACTTTTTAAGTTTAACTATTAAGCTAGGCGCAATTCTACTAAACCGTGTCTTAGCAGTAATGAATAGTTGTACGAAGTTAATAACAATATTGCATTCAACTCGTATTACTACTTCCATGAAAATAAAAAACTGACACTGGCAATTGTTTTTGTGACGCAACTCAAAAAAAAAAACCGGTAGTGTTAAGTTCACACAGCTCATCGCTTGTGACGGAAAGCGTTCCCAGAACGATTTATCTTGATGCGACAATTAGGTTCAAATTGTGTTATAAATAAAGACATGTTTCTGTGTAGAGGACAAATTGAATGTAAAAGTAGTGTATTATTTTGAAATAGCTTTTTCTGTTATACAACATTAAGTAACAAATTAAATAATGTGAATTTGCGTACACATAAAATAATCCATTTAGCCGAAAGATGTCCACTGCTGGCCATAGGCGTCCCCCAAAGATCGCCACAACGACCGGTCCTGCGCTGTTCGCATCCAGCGGGTTCTCACAACCTTCACATGGTCGCCACTCAAGAACTCTTCGATCCAATTAGCCATCCGTTTTATGAGCAGTGTGCCTCGCTCATTTACGCTTAAGTCTAGCAAGTCTGAGAGCTATGTCGGTAACTTAGATTCTACTGCGGATCTCCACATTTATGATTTCATCAAGTAGAGACACTCGCAAGCATAGTCTTACCCATTGCCCTTTGAGTGACCTTGAACTTTCTTATGAGGCCCATTATTAGCGACCATGTCTCAGTAGCATATGTCATCATCACTGGCAACACAATGTGTTAAGTATAAGAAGCTTTTTTTATACTTATCTTGAAATATGACACCAATGGTCCGATGTATAAACAGGTTTAAGTCCGCAATTGCACAATTAATTTCGTCAGCTATCACGTTTCAGATGTTTTTATTTAAAATCGACGAGAATTAGAATTTTCTTTCCATTTTAAACCCGGATCCACATTCACTAGAAGACGAGACAAGGCGACGTGATTGCCAGAGTGTAGATGACGCCTTCGCCTTTTGTCGTCTTCCATCGCCTCGTCTCGCTCTCGCTTCATTCAAAGTCGGGTTTTTGACCGAGTCAAAGGACGCGAAGCACAAAGTGAGAAGATCAACCACACTTTTAATGAATATGCTAGCCTCTGCCCATTGCAATGGAGCAAAATCCTCACCAACGAAGTGTGTTCACGAGAGTGGCCCTAAAATGTATTTAAAGATCTAAGATGATCATACTGATACTCCGTTTTAATATTTAACAGCACAGCAAGTTAACAGAATAAGATGAATACAAAAAACTTAGGTAAGCTAAACGATGTTATCGAAGAAACAATTCCATGAGAAATTGTCCAGAGACCTTCATACCAGTGAGATGGTGCTCTTTTTTTAATTTTAAATTGCATAGGTGATAGGATGTCTTACGACATATTAAGGTGGTAAAATAAGTGTACGGCTTGCCTTATGGTTAGCAGTTACGGTTAACTACTAGTGTAAAAAGTTAAATTTTAATTTTGATTAAAACATAACCACGTGAAATATAATTATCTACCAGACGAGTTTGATAACGAATATGCTATGAATCATAAAACAAGTGATATTGTTTATTAATCAATCTAGTACAGTAAATCAATCCTAAGTGGCCAAGGTTATTTCGAATATGCTTCGAATACCGATAAATTAAAAAAACACAAACTAAATAAATTCTCAAAAGCAAAAATTACTTATTTAATCAATTTGTAAACTCCAAAACCTATTTTTTTTTCAATAACTTTAAAAAGTAAATATTCTTTTAATAACACTTAAATTCTAAATTTCATCTTTTTTATGTATATTAATTAATATGTCATAAGTAATTAAAGATATTAAAATATGAATTATCTAAACATAATTTTTACATAACTCGGATATATATTATCAATCAATTGTAATACCTTTCTTTGTTATGCAATTTGGCGACACTAAAATTTAAAGAGAATTAAAATAGTAATAAAAAGACATACCTCAAGCAAATCGTAAAGGAACTGCACGTAACTCATGATCACTGAAAACTGAACGGTATAGAATAAGATTGGAGTATTGACCACGGCAGACGCTGCGGTGCTAACTGCTGAATTAACTGGCATTGTTTGTAGACACCACACCTATACCGCCTACACGACCACCTGCCCACCTCGTGTGGCAACTAATCAACAGATTTATTAGTTTTAATGCCTTTTTTTAATGTCAACGGACTGTTAATCGAAAATGCTCAACTTGATCAACATACTTCAGGTTCTCACTACCGTTCATGATGTTAGAGATTTACCTAAATAAAAGCCTCAGCAACAATTGAAATGGCAATTATAACAAAAAATTTACGCGCAATATAAGCAATTATGGCTCAGTGGTAGTATGCACGACTTCGAGTCCATTAACGTGAGTTTGAATCTCTGCAACGAGCCTGAGCTTTCGGTGAAGGAAAACATCGTGAGGAAGCCATAGCAAGGTGGTAGAGTGTTTTCAAATGCCCGCCTGGCTAGCTACCACCCTCTAGTTGAAATCTGTCGCCAAGCACCAATAGGTGGGTTGCGGCATCTACACTTGAGAGCCAGTCTCCCACTAGGTTTAGCGTGTTATCATCTTTAGCATCATCGTCAATATCAGGTGAGATTGTGGCTAATACGCCAAAACTTATAACTTTAAAAAAACACATTGACACTGGCAAGTGCTTTTTGCGGCGTCAAAACAAGAAGAAAAATGTATATTAATTTTTCTGACTTTTTATTGTGTAAATGTAATTTAATTTTGTAAAAAAAATACATTATTTAAATTAGATTTAAGTCAGTAAAATTATTGTACATTATTAATTATTACCAATGATTGCTAACTTCATCATGACACATTTCCGTCACATGATGCGTGCACGGCTCTCAATTTACCCTCTACTAAACGCGTCAAATGAATTACCTGTATCTTCAAAAACTTCAAGAGTCGGTCTATAAAAACATTTGTATCAACTAAAGACAAGATTAAAACTTAAGCACCAGAACGGATTGAGTCGTTCCAATGAACGTAAAAATTACTTTACTAGATGAAAAAACATCTTTATTATAAAGCGGGGAACCGTAAAACAACCTCACGAGACATCATCGAAACCGGTCCTTAAAAGTAGGCTTGCAAAATATACCGCTTGCGAAGTTAGCAACCGTGCAGTCCGATGTGATTTCTCGAGGACGGACAACAATATTATTCGCTTAGTTGCTGTATGTCATAATGGCCATGTTTAACTTTGAAAAGAAAAAAAGATATGGCTCTAGGACAATCAAAATATTTTTTGTTAGTCACTTCTAAAATTCTAACACCATAATATGGTCTCCAAAAACTTTCACTGTTATAAAATAATACATCACGTTACTTATATCTAAATGCGCTTGCGCACCCGAAACGACAGTTAATTTAACACTAATGATAGACGACGACTACTTCACCAGTAATCAAACGGGAATTTAACTAAAAGGCAGTTTGGTTAGCGCTCGAGGCGCGGATGTTCACATGTATATACTACTTATATATTATAAGTGTTGTTCGCGTGCACTGGCCGTGGGAACTTGGAAACAATAAAACTATAAAAGGATATTAAGTCGGGACGATTAATATTGGTTTGCCAGAGCTGTTATTAGCGAAAAATTCGGGCCCTTAACAGAGACGTATAATCTATACTAATAGTTAAAAAGTCAGGAGAATGTTTTTTGTTAGTTTGAGCGCGCTAATCTCTGGAACCACTAATCAGATTTGAAAAAAAATTTATGAATTATGAAGCCTATTTATTGAGGACGGTACATACTATATAGCTTCACGCTTTGACCCTAAGGAGCGGAGCAGTAACCATGAACGTCGAGCAATCTGGCAAGCTGTAGACAAACACGGGAAGCGAACCGCGGCAGCGTGAAACAACTAGGTTTTTATAAAACTAATAATATGTTTCTTATATTAGTTTTGGTTTTCATTGTTTAATAATATTTGAATACCTAATAATCATTGGCATATTTCTAAGAATGAGACACCATGATTGAAAAAGCATGACAGTTGTTCTTTATTCGATGTAACAAAATGATGCCTATGCCAAGGAGTTTAGAAAAAAAAAGAATGGCGGATTTAGTTACTCGGTCACAGAGCAAATTACTTATTGTTTCATTTATCAAACCGGTGTGCTTAGACACGGTCCTGTTAATGAAAGATCGCGATTTATCACGCTTAATATTTGAACAAACAGTAAAAAGTATTTACTTATAATAATAAAGCATCTCCCAAACAAAGACTAAATAGAGCAGCTATTGATAAGTTTTCCTTAGATTCTAGAAAGATCCGCTTTAGTTTCTAAAACAGTTCAGCTTACATTTATCATAACGTACATTACGACCAATTAAGATCTTTCGCAGTGATGCCATCAAGTCAATCGTCAACTTTTCGTGGATTACGATTAAGTCTTCTATTTACCGTCTATCACATCTAAATATCGAAAACGTATCACTGCTTCTCTGGTAAAAGATTAAAACTTAAGTAGTTTTGTTGTTAAATAGCTTTAGTTTGATTTTAGTTAATTATGTTTTATTTTTGTATGACGTTTAAATAACTTATACTTACTTGCATAGTGCATGTTGTGTTTGCTATAATTACTTTATACATTTAGTATATTTTTTTAATTGTATCTTAGCGATAGAATTACTGTACAACTGTTGCCAAAACTAATAAAGAATAAAACATATCAAATTTGATAATATCAAAGTTTTATATATTAAAATTTAAGTGCTATTTTTCAATCTCAAAACTCAATACAGCGGATTGTATTGCCCCGAGAGTAATTTAGAATTCAAACCTGTGAGCTTTCCATATGGGGCCAATAAATTAGGAACGCGAGGTGCGCGCGCGCATTTCAAAACGATGACTAATCTATAGACTGGTCTCCAAGACAACCTGACCGTTGTAACTGACTAACATGGTATTTTCTCATGGATTTTTGTAATAAGTACAAAAAAACTTAAATGTGAAAGCTTATTTAGTCTGATATAGATATTTCTAGTATATTTACGTGGGTTTAAATGATACAATATATATTAGTGGAATAAAAATTTGGTAATAAAAATATATTTTACGAATTATTTATGAACTAATTCTTACTTTAAATTGTGTGTCGATGAGATCAGATAAGGGCATGTTAATCAGAAAGAGAACGAGCTCTTAAATGCAGCTGCCGAAAGTCACTGTTTGAATCATTGACAACTGGTTTTCGGGCTTGAAGTGATCTCATAGACCTCTATGGTTCATATAATAATTTACAAATTGTCTATAGGTATACATTTTACTATGCAAAAAGTAGTTCACCAGATGATTCTTCTTCTGCTTGCATTTATTTCACCTAAATAGGGTCGGTGGAACACGATTTCCTCTTCCTATCTCCTCTATAGGCTATCAGCACAGTAATGATCATATTATTTAAATATATTTTGTTTTAGTGCATATGAAGTTTGATGGACCTCTTTAAATATATTAGTATAAAATTATAAATATATTTTGTATCGCGTCTGATGGGTTTCAATTAAGTTAGTCAAAACAAACCGAAAATTACATTTTGCAGGCCTGTCATCGAATATTGGAAATCCTGTATAAGTCATAGCATATACTACATGTATGGCCATTAGCAGTGGGAAGATATTTTGGTATATTCCTCTATTACTAACAAAAGGAGCTCAGTGAAAAGTTCACATATTAAAAAAATAATTCGAACAGTATTAAACTAGAAAAAAATCAATGTTTATAAAATAATTCTGTAAAAGTAGCGTAAGGAACATTGGGCATAAGAATTAACGTTAAACATTCTTAATCATTAACTTAGACACTCAATTGACCGGATGCTTTATCGTAATCGCGATTCGAATAATTTGACCGCACTGTTTCCGGCGTCCTTTGTCGTCTTCACTTGACCCTTGATACTTGTTTTATGAGCTACAGTCAATTTTCGTGGGAAAATTTATTTAAACATAAAGCTTGTATTCATTATCTTTGAATTGTAATGTATTATCTATGAATTAGTTATAAATACTGTAGAAAAATGTAAAATTATTTTGAAATAAAGTTTGTTAAAATTTGCTTTTCTTACTATGTTTTTTTTTTGTTAATCAAGTTCAATTTGAGTTCACTTAGTGATCGCGACCCAGACGAGTAGAAACCCTAACACTCGGTAAATTATCTAAATTCTTACAAACTAAAAATTGAACACTCCCTCCTGATTAAAAGAAACTTAATCACGACAAATTATACAAATGGCCATCGTACTTTGCCCCCATTTAGTCTGTATATATAATCATAGAGCGAACGAAGTGGTTCAGACATGCGACCATACCCCGCCATCCATTATGGGGGCGGTCCATCAGATAACTAATTAACGGTTTTAATGGCTTCCTACTTACCATCATAATACAGATCGTGGTGATATAAAAACATATGGCTCGAGACATTACTGTCTGCGACAATTGCTTATAGTCACGTGACTCTAAATTAAAATATTAAAAAGTTTCCCGCTGTTGTAACACATTCACGCTAATAATTTTCAATGCATGAGTAATATAATAATCAAGTAACTATCACGAATATCCCATCACATTTTCTTACACGGCCATTTAGTTACAAACTAAACAAACCTTGTATCATTCTGACTAAACAGCTGATGGATCTATACTAATATTCTAGAGTTCAAAAGATTACTTCTTTGCTTAAACTCAATAATGTCTAGACCTACCAGTCAGATTTGTAAAATATTTTACTATTAATCTGTAGCCTATTTATTGAAGACGGTTATAAGCCATATAACCTCACGCTATGTCTCTAAGGAGCGGAGCACTAACGAATGAACGTCAAGCAAATTAGCAAGCTGTAGGCAAGTACGGAAAGTGGGAACGATAGGCTAATCACAGGTGCATTGGCGGCGACGCGGTCGATAGCTGGTCGAATAATTTTAATACGGGTGAAACCGTGGTGCACCAATAACATAAGCTTTCCGTGCACAAAATTTTATAAGAATTGATCAAGCCGTTTTTGAGTTAAATCCGAATAAACAAAGAGACAGATCAGACAAAATTATTAAGGGCATATTCGTAATCAATATCCTTTATATTCACCCTGAATCTCGGGAAATTTGTAAAAAAAAATATCATCAAAATACGTATACATATGGATATATTTAACATCCAGGCTGGTAATATTATGCTCGTCATACAAAATTCAGTCAGTATCTACTTACTACCATTGCACCACAAGGCCTGTCAATAATATCAATGTATAATATGTATGCGGATCGTCTACTATTGTGATGATAGTCGAGTGGTAATATGTTCGGACACCGCGTCAAGTGATGTAGCTTGGAATTCGAAAACGAGCCTGAGCTTTCGGTGAAAGAAAACATTGTGGTGTTACCATAACACGGTGGTAGGGCATTTTCTAATATCCTTCTGGCTACCTACCACTTTCAATTGCAAAAACTTTCGCAAAGCACCTAAAAGTGGGTTCCGACGGCTGCACTTAAGAGCCAGCTCCCTCTAAGCTTAAGATGTTACCGTTTTAGGTCACATCGTCATGTAACACCAGTTGTGATTGTGGTTAAACGCTATATACCTACAAAGTATACAAAACACAAACCCTGACGAAACCATACCAACCACAATCGAATGAGGGTTTATTAAAGAAGTCATAAAATATTCGCAACTAAGTCACGAGTATAACTTTACAATAAATAATTATCAATTATTAACAAATATATCCATGAGACCATTTATTAATAATACCCCTATCATCTGTCAATTAAGTAGCTGACTAACCACTTTAAAGATTAATCTGTCGGTTGAAGCGGTTAGTTACCTCTTCATCATTAAACAATTATTCAAATACAATGAAACGTTTATTATATAGGGCTTCGAAATTATGACGTTTGATACGATTTTTTTAAGCGAAAGAAACATAAAATTAACAGATACTTACACTTACCCTGTAGGGTCTCCGCAGGTGTTTATTACGCAGGAATAATTTTCGCATCGTACTTTTATTTCTACTCGTATTAATGATAATTCATATAGTCTATCATTTGAGGAATGACGCGTAATTCCCGTGTAAAAATATCATCAAAATCGGTTGAAAATTATTATTATTTTAAATTTATTATTGACGATTCTTATAGCTTATCAATTATGGAATGACATTATTATACTTCTCGTGTACAAAATTTAATCAAAATTCGATATCTAAAATTATTAATCAAAAAATTCTTGTAGCCTATCAATTGACCAATAACATAAGTTTTCCGTGCACAAAATTTTATAAGAATTGTTCAAGCCGTTTTTGAGTTAAATCCGAATGAACAAAGAGACAGATCAGACAAATTAAGGGCATATTCGTAATCAATATTCTTTATATAGGGTTAATATCGGGAAAATTGAAAAAAAATAATGAGACATAACTACAGATTTATTAATACACATAATAAATGTCATAAGACATGAAAAGCAAAAAAGAAAAATGAAATTCCAACAAATCTTTTTTGAATAGAATATAGGACCAATCCTGTCATAATTCATCTAACATTAATAAGTGTTGTGTTTATGTGTACCTATTAGTTATATAAGGCAAACGTCATTCATTAAACGACGAGTGCGCTTATAACCTTCTTTCATGTCACACGTCCCGACATAACAGTAGCAACGAGTCAAGTACAAGTACCCACTCATAAAAAAAAAGCGAAATCTCTCAAAACCTTTTCGGTATTTTGCCAAGTTTCGACCATGTTACACAGTCATGGGAAAAATATAAAAAACGATTATCGCAGTGGTTTATTGCGAACGACATTGGGAACGACAATGAAATCAATAAGAGAGCCATACTATTAAGCGCACTCGCTTATAACCTTCTTTCATTTCACACGTCCCGACATAACAATTAGTAAGTAATTCTTGTATGTGGAATAACGTTTTACTTTCAAAGTTTGTCTATTATAGATAGATATGTATGTTTTCAATACAGCAAGCAAACTCAGTAGCTCAGATTTTGATATTTAATCGACATATACTTACTATAAAAGGTAGTTTTATTTTGCGACTCGTTTATTGGCTATGGGCAAAGTTAATCATTTCATTAACTCTATCAAAAGACAATAAACGTAAACAAAAGAAAAATAGTTCATTTACAAAGCGAAAGGTTCAAAGCAAAGGGCTTTTGGACCTGAACTAATAAACACAGGTCCCGGAGACACAAAACAGACGCTTGCTCCATCATTAGAGGGGTCTTTGTTTAGTACTTTTATAAATAAACTCGAGTAGCTCTTTGAGTAACAACTTTGTTAGTTAACTGTTAAAAGCGTTGTGTTTCGCATCAGATTTGAGTTGGCTTTATTGTCGGACATTATTGCATAACATAGTTATTAAAAGTAAACATAATCCCATGCTTGAGAGAATCTTAAATATTCACAGTAAACAGGTAACGTTACATGAGAGTGAGTTTTTACGATGCGCGCGCACTTTGTAACAAATAGTCTACATTATGAAGTTATTTCCAAATTCTCTTATTTTGTTGTGGTATATAACTTATAACCCGCGAGAGTACACGCGCATCCATTTTTTTTTTCTTTATTTTAAGCAATAATATATTTTACATGACGTAGTCAAGAGTTTATACAGCCGACGTAGATTTTAAAATAACAATACATTAATGTACAGTAAAAGACGAAATTTTAAATTGATAAATATAAGAATATGTCGATAAAGTAATTATAGAAAAAAACGTTGAACGTAAATCCTTATATATACCTAATAGTAGAAAAGAAATATTTTTCTTTGTTATTTGATTACAGTTAGATTGCATCTTTATTTTGTTGAAAGTACATATTGCACGAACGTATATGATATGACTACATGACATAGATACAATTATATTTTTTGTATTTCTTTCATATGGTAATTGTATTCAGTATACGTAGCAATTTAATAACTCAGTGGTTAGCTGTGTTGTAGTTCAAGTGCTATCGCGAAACTTTTGATGAAGTATGTGGTAAGTAGATAGGGGTGGGTGGGACATGACAATAACTGTGTCCGACCGAATCGCGACCACCAAACACCGGGTGTAGCACACGCCGTTGTGCAAGCTAAGGCGTGTTGCGTTCCGGAATCGGCTAATATATATATGCAATAATCAAGTGGAGTGGTAGAGATCTGTAGGTGTCCGACTGGATTGTGACCACCATATACATTGCACATGGTTATAAACCCTTCACAGAGATTATTTCTTGGTTTGTCGCATTTCAGGTTGCAGGCTGGCATGACAGCGACGACCACCATTGTTTTTTATTAGCGATATGCTACCACTAGGTACAGTGCCGTCACCGTCGTGTTTTTATATAAAAAAAAGAAGTTGAACACTACTAATATCAGGCTCTCAAGAAAACTTTTATTGAAATGCATTCTATAAATTTACATATTTATTATATTCTAAATATGATATGACGAAATCATCGTCAACTTTATACTTGACAAAACTAAAATTATGCCATATGTCGACATCAGCTGACCGACATACCATTCTTGATGATTTCTCTCCATTCAGGTATACATTTTTGACGTGGTAACACCGTCAGCTGTTCATTGGGATGCATGCGCGTGCGCTCGAGAACCATCCGAAATTTTATATAATTTAACATCAAGTAAATGTATCCGAATACCAAACATCTGCCCGGCTCGGCAGGTGTTGTTAAGGAATTTTTAAATTTCGAATAACTGCTTCCTGTAATCTGTTGGAAGGAGAGGTATAATACTTTCTATATGAAAAAAACAATTATATAAGGAACGTATTCAACATTTTTTCAGAAAACAAATATAAATAATTTATATGACAACAACAAAATATGTTTTCTTTAGATACGAAATCCTACATAGTTCTACTGTCAAAGATATCGCAACTAAATTGTATTAAGCTTTAGCCAATAATTACTACAAAATAAAACTTTGACATCAAAAATACATTACTTACAACTATAAAATATCACTCATATTATTGTTTTTTTTTAACGAACCCTCAATTATTTTATCACGTTATCTCTCAACATACATTCACTTTTTACGTCACCGATTCGTATTCCATATATTTAAAAAAAAAACATTTTTTTTTTATTAGTGTAAATAGCTTTTTACGATATCTCAACATCCTTTCTTTATTATCTATGAACCGGAAGTGTAATTTTATCTGTTCTTTTTTTTGCACATCCGCACCCGTTTGTATCGTATCATAGAGGTTGGTATCGAAGTCTTTCGTATTATATTATAGCTCGTTTAGGGTGAGACCATGTTAGTTGACGCAGTGAAATATTAATATTATGGCCAAATAATTAAAGCGCAAAGATTAAATAAAAGATCAACCACTATTAATAATGCGCAATGACACCCTTTAAATGGTAAGAAATGGTATGAACTATGAGAGTCCACAATATATTGGAGGTTAATTTCGCCTAAAAATCTACAGTTCTATTTTAGACTACATGGCGGTATTATGTGAATATTCTCGATCATCCTCGTATCTTAAACACATACATTCAGACAAACTAACATAAACTAACACAAACACTACATAACACACAAATTATAAAATATAACTTTAAGTTATATTATAATTAAGTTAATACTTGTATATATTTTTAAATATCTATTTTAGATTCTAATAAAAAAAATTGTATCGACATGATATTTACATTTACAAATAGTTGATGATTTACTAATAAAATTCATAATATTAAATGTATGCGAATAAAACAGAACTACACTATTACCTAGAGATAGAGTCGTGTTCAAGACGAAACAATCAATCATCTCAGTTGTCATATTCATCTATGTAATATTGTTTTTCATATTATTTATTATAATACATAGATGAATAGTTATGTGGACGCTTGCATAATCATATTTTAATTAAACAAACGCTACACAAACAATAAACAAGATAATCATAATTTATTGTCGCTTTCGACTTACCTAGACTCTAAAAGCCAGATCGGTTTTATTTGGGACCAATATATTGGTGTATCAACAAAGTGCAGTGATTGTCGTTTTTTTTATTTTTACAATAACCCGCACCAGTCAGACAACTTCTTAATTTATCCGGATTATACAATATTATAATCTATATAACATTTTAATAAGTTTTTTCCCGCTCCCGCTCCGTTCCTTACTGTGTGCCAGTCGTATTCTTAATGTTACAATTTGCACAGTGGTACACAACTGTAGTTTTTTTTTCTTACCATGACTTTTCAAAACGCTTATCGCGCGGTCTTCTGTCAACGTTTTTGGAATAAGCATTTTATAATCGTCTATACATCAATCTCCGTTTCTGTGTCTTATACATATAAGTTTAATAAATAAATAAATGTAACCTTCATAGATTCGCCTTCGATTTAAACTAATGATTTTAATTGTGGAAATCGAGTTTTATCTTTTAGTGAAATATCGTTCATAAGAAAAACCTTAGCGTAGTAGTGAGGTTTTTACTTATAGTGCTACCACTTTCGAATTGAATATCAATTGCCAAGTAACTATTGGTGTTTCAGTAGCACTTACTGGAGATCTTTTGTATATTAAAGTATTTACCATATTTAATACATCGTCTCTTAACATCCAATTATAATTACTGATTTTGATCATTCACTAGCTTACAAGCCACATAAAATTCATTTCATATTTACTTCGAGTTTCAGACATTGAATAGGATACTATATTTATACTTTTTTTTTAATCCGTACCATCCTCTCTATCCCCTAAACACTTTTAAATATTAACCTACCACAAAGGTACCAATGTGTAGCAATTTTAACTTTTAATAATATGTAATACATACATAAAGGAATTCCGTTGAAATCTCTATCACCCGGTAGCCAGCCCATTGTGGGTTACATGCATAGAGTTCCGTAACAGCTGACGTCATAAAAAATGCACCCTCATCCTTTATCTATGGTAAGTATTCAATATAGGCCTCTTTGTGCGAACATAATTGTTATACTTATAAAAAAAAGCATACGTTGGTACGAACAGATGTATTTGTTTTTTTTTAATGAAATATTGATTTTATTCAGATCCGATTTCATATACATAATATTATAGAACATTAAAATAATTAGTAAATTCAATTATTAAAAAAAGTAATTAATGACGACATTTATAATTGTTTTAAGAGTTCACCTCAATTTTTCGTTTTAATATTGCATTAAAGTAAAATATATTATATAACATTTATAAATCATTATAATACTGATGCAGTTGCATAAATATATAAAACATATTACGTATTATTTTTGGTTTAATCTAAACCAAATCGATTTCGTATCAACACTAAAAAAGTTAACTAAAGAGTCTCGTAACATAATAACCTCTTTAAACTTTAAATGCCACACTTGAGTTGCGGCGATTACAACGCGACATTCCATTTTCAATACTACATAATAACTTTTTTCCCGCGTGTGCACGGTTCGCTTCCCATCAGGCTGCACATGGCACGAAGGAATTTGACACGCAGATGTGCGCGACAGACACAATAAAATACCTAATAAATGTGGACGACGCCGATATACACCAATGTAATATTATTTATCTACATAAAAAGGATAATTTACTATCTGGTAATTAGTCTAATATTGTTTATTGACTGGTGTTTGTAATTAAATTATTTTTCTTAATTATTACAATTGATAGTTCTAATGGGTAATATAAGCAGTATCACGTACCATGCCAATTTGATTCCGCGTGCAATTAAACCGAACTAGGTAGTTGAAATTCAAATGTTGTCGTTTTTGAATGACATTTACAGCACAACGCACCGGTGACTTTTGTCGTCAAAGTAATATTTTAGAATAGTCGAATTAATGAATATTTAGTCTCTGAACGAAAGAAAAAAGGAAAGGAAGAAGTGGTTCTTCACGCTTTCTGCCTATTCCAGCGGGGATACAGCGCGACGAAAGCATCTTCAAATGATTTCGCAAGCCTTTTAAAAGACAATTAAAATAATTTAAATGAAATTAGTTTCGTAAAAAAGTTATAAAATGAACAAAGTATACGCAGTAAAAATATTTCAAACCTGTCAATGGACATTACGAGACCGTTAAATACGGGCATTCAAAAAATAATTCGCACTAAGTTATAAAAATACTTTTTATCTCCGTTCCGTACGCTTGCTACAAGATGTCAAACTCGCATGACCTCATCTGAGTTATAAATTAAATATGTAATAAAATAAAAATCTCATGTGTTATCGTAAAAGAAAGCCATCAAATATGAACGCGTCCATTTTTATAGCGAACGCTTTTTTTGACATTTTATTTACAATTTTTTATTTAAAATTATTTGACGATGTATGGTTGTCACATACAATGACAGAACCCGATTCCTTGCATGAATTTTTGAAATATGAAATGCCGTTTTGTGAAATATTTTGTCTCAACCATTGTAACTTTTCTCTTACAAAAAATCACCTAAGCTTTAAACTGCTAAGAATTTGTGATCAGACGAGTGAACAAAACGTCCATATCAACGAAATGAAGTAGCTTAGATGGGCTGGAGGTGTGACCAGGCTAGATAGAATCCGTCAGGAATACATAAGGCAGCAATAAAGTCGCACCAATAACAGACAAAATTACTGAAAACATTATATGGAACGACTTAGACTTATTAAAAGACTAGACGACAATCATTTAGTACATACAAATCGAGCCGAGCCTTCCGGACAGAAAAAAGAGACAGAGGTCGCCCATCATAAAACTGGTGGTTAATTGATTATACCTCAAGAAAACCCAATGCCAGAACCGAAAACCCAAGATAGGCTAACGCGGAAAGAAAATAAGAATTATTAAAATTAAATTCTTACTACCATAATTCATGGTAATTCTTTCTGTATATATCAGATATAAAAATAAAAAATAATTACTTTACTTAGCATAACGTTGTAGTACTGTTTTAATTATTATACTGCCTGTCTTCTCTAACTGTAGGTATACTTTTCTTTACAATACAACGTTGTCATAATAATACAAAACGTAATTTTGTAAAAGATTAGATGATAATATGCAATACGCAAATTTATCAAAAATTAAGAAACTGAATCTTATGCTCACCCTCGTATTTATAGTTAAGAAAAAGTAATTACTTAAGTAAAAGTCACGGCTAAAGTCTCCGGTTTCATTTTATAGTTAAGAAACTCAGGCGACTAAGTAATGTCTACGGTTAGAATTCTTACCCAAGTGATAAATAGTAACCGCTGCCCTTACTTAAGTAATTCTAACATGAGTTTTTATCTACAAAAGGGTACTATTGCACATTGTTATTTTCAAAAGTTATACCGTATACGTAATTTATTGCATAAGTATAGTACCTACTTTATTTTTAATGAATAGTTTTAAAGTAAGTAATATGTAAGACTTAAAACGTTCTTTAGATGGATTAGATTATAATACGGTTGCATATCCATTGGAAGAAATTGAGAATATAATTATGGTTTGTGAACTCAGATCAGTGAAAATATATATCAGATATAAGGGACCCGCTACATAACTTTTCATAAAATTTCTTTAAAAGAAGATATCGATTTTCGAAAAATGTTGTAGCATGTGAATATTATCTTTACACAGTTCATCTGTCGGAAATAAACGTTTAATTTTTGCATCCAGAAACCTAGCTGTGAATATTGATATTACTTATTTATCTTTTTCATATTAATATTTATTTTATTGTAATGACTAATATTTGTATTATTTTGTTATTTTCTTCTAATAAAAATTATATATTCGTAGCATTCTTTTAAATCACATGTTGTGATAATAAATTGTACCCGAAATAAAATGCAGTAATATCGTACTGCAAGCATGAAGAATACTGTGAGTTCTAAGTAATGCTTCGAACTTTGCTTAAGTAAGTAAAGGAGTTTACTTATATATAAAATAAAATATAATTCTTAGATTATATTAGTTAAAGTAATTGCTAAGTAGCAAGTAATGACTTAACTATAAATACGAGGGTTAGTAATTCAGATAAATAATTTCTAGTTTTGTAAGAACAATGCATATACTTGAAAGTATTTGCCGTACTATGATACTAATTCTTTCAAAAGACGCGTGAAGAGGTCTTTCATCGGGCTGACATAACGGCGATAACTGTCTATGGGAATCTGTCTCTCGTCGGTCACCGTGCTTTTAAACAGTACCACATTGAAGTCATATAGCGGAGCTAGAGTAAAAAAACATTACAAGTATTTATTCATAGCAATCTACTATCATCATCAAAATACACAGTTTTAACTATTTTATCATTACACCTACATATCAATGTAGTAATATTAACCAAAACATATTTCAGCATTTAGAAAGGCAAGTCTCAAAAAGGTGAAAGTCATGTCATGGGCTTTCATACTTTGCAAAAACTCGCATCTCAGTACGGCCTTGCCAAGGTGAACGCAAACGGGACATAACGGTGCGTCTGCGCTGCCGTCGTCCACATCCACACCACTTAGGACATTCCCAATTGCATCGCTTACTTTCACATCCATCGACGGCTCTTCACTCGGATCGTTACGTTATGATAAATAAAAACGTCAATACATGATGCCCAATAATAACTTACTATTTTACTTAACGTGTCATTCGTCGGAAACTGGACAGGTTTTTTATATTCATTTCCTTTGGGTACAAGAGTTTCGCGGTGCCCTGGTTCTAATATTATAATTTTATACAACTGATCAAAATTATATACGTAATGAACGATCAAATAATTAATTCTACCATATTTGTCTAATCTAATTTTGGTGTCCATCAAGGGACGATAATTGGCCTTTTTATTTTATAAAATTCAATAGTAACTCGCAATTAAATCATTATGATAAAAACTAATGCTTCTTAGCTACACAATGCACATTTGGAATTTCATCCACGTAGCTATCATTTATGGGAAGTTCAGTTACATATAACTGTACCGTGCCATATCTGGAATGCCTTTTCGTTAGTTATTTGTAAACAAAGGCATGGAGTTATGTGATGCTTTAACTACATTATGTATCCATATGATAAAATACAAATTAATATTTAAGTATTACGTATGTATTGGCAATTATCTCTTCTTCACACACCGATTGTAATGAAAGTTGTAGTTTTGTTTTGAAAATTCTTTGCTGTCATATTTTGTAAGATTCTGAATAATTTTACTTTAAGTGCACCTTAGGAATTATATTGTAAATACAACAAAAAACTTAGTTTTAAATTAAAAAAATTGCTTGATATAAACAACAATTAAATGAAATTTAAATATGTAATAATGTAACTATCAATCACCCCCCTTTCGTGTAAGTAAAAACTATTATATCTAAAGCAATGTTAACTGAACTTGTAAATAAATTATAATATAATAATAAAATTGACTTAAACAGAAGTAGAAAACAATATTTCACAATACAAACAAGCTTTCATCACTATGCTATGTCATCAAAATGGTGTTGTCGACATAAGATTATGCGAAAACTGAGTTGACAATATCATTGTTACGTATACAGGGCCTTGTTAACTGTTGAAAGATATACCGAAATATCACCTTGATCGCACTAATGGCAGTAATTGCGTTTAGCTTTTTAAGAAATATTAAAGGAAGTATGTAGACACCGGTAATTGATCATTCTTTTGAAAAATGCAAAATATAGTTATGTATTTGAAAATACAGTTTCTTACAGCACACTAACTACTTGATGCCTTTTCTACTGACTTATGAAAACCCCAATCAGTACGTATTTGATAGTTTTTGAAAAACATATGTAATTTTGAAAAATTGGTCTTTTACGCAAAGTAAAGTAATATTTACTTCCGTAACAAGATGATATGTATGTAGATTCTTAAATTAATGTAAAAATAAATTATTATAAAGATAAACAACGTAAACTGAATAAATCATGGTTAAGTTAAAGGACAAAAATGTGTAAACTTACTATAAATTATCATGACTTTAAATTTTACATAAAAAAATTGTTGAGAAATTTTAAAACGTTTTATGTTTACTGGTTTTTTTTCTAACCTATGAACATTATGTATGCGGTAAGTGAGCTTAGCAACATTACAGCGAACTCTCCGAAGCCCGTGGCTTTTTGTAAATAATAAGATAGTTTACATGCAAGTAGCGCTGTTGCCGCTATAAAACTTCTCACTTTTCTCATCATTACACATTCTAACTTATAACTCTCATTATAACTTACGATTTGGCTAATCTCCGTGATAGGGATTGGTGTGATCGTTTTGTCCGAGCCCTGGGGGAGGGAGGACGCGCTAGGGGTCGGCGACACCCCAGGAGAGCTGGGCTGGTTGCCGACGCTCTCCTTCGACGTGCGGTTGGGTGAGAGACGAGCCGGGAAGCTGAGCGTCTTCGTCCACTGCGACAGGCTACGCACCATCTTGAATGTTCATAAGCACAACACTCGTTCACTGAACCCTGTGAGGAGAGCGCACGATACATACGCTCGTGACGGCAGCCCGCGGACGAATGGAACGGTCGTCAAGTCGTGGCGGTAGCGCGCCGAAGCCTGTGCAAGTTGCGACTTGATTGGTCGCGGGGTGCGGCGCGAAGGGCTTGCGGATGCGGGACCACTTATTGGTTTTGGGTCCGAATTAATTTTGTTTATAACAGGATCCCGACCTTACAACTAAGATGTTTTAACACTTTTGTTAATACTACTTTTTATTATGTACAGTTCAAAATATTTATATACAGCTATAGTTTATTTTACTAATCTTCTACTAAATTATCTCATCGTATGTCCCCACTATCGCGGAGTCCGTTTTCATATTTAATGTATTTCAATTCACATCTTGTCCTATATTTTTCTCTGGTGTAGTTCTAACTTCTTCTCTAATTATTACCAGCCTACGCCTTTGTATGTGGTATATTGACTATATCAACTTTTTACTAACATTTCAAACTTCAGAAGATATACCTGACACAATTAATTTAACTACGACGACGATCTGATATGAGTGCCAATATCATCACTATCTACGTCCTGTTTGCTGCCAAACACAACATAAGTGAATAGATTCATACTAGCTGATGGGCGACACGTGCAAACCAGCAGCTACTAGGGTTTACACGTAACATGGCACATAAATACCACAAAAACCATCCAATGTTAAAATTTTAAAGTACATAATATGTCTGCGATTTTTTTTTTCAGAGCTATATAATTATAGACATGCCATAGAATATAGTGCATAAGCTAACGAACCTCCTGATGGTACACGACTATCGTCATTTTTCGACAACAGTATGTATATAACGCTGCTAATTATAGTACTAATACATACATATTATAATATATTAATATTAAAGTAACTCGCGTAGTTTTAAGTTGTGTTTTTATCGTTATAGGTTTGGCGTAGTGGCCACAATCTCACCTGATGTTAAGTGACGACATGGTCCAAGATGATAGCACGCTAAACCTAGTGAAAGACTGGCTCTCAAGTGCAGCTGCTGAAACACACCTATTGGTGCTTGACGACAGATTTTCAACTTGAGGGTGATAACTAGTCAGGCGGGCATTAGAAAATACCCTTACCACCATGCTATGGTTTCCTCACGATGTTTTCCTACACCGAAAATTCAGGCTCATTGCAGGGATTCGCACTCACGTCAATCGACACGAAGTGGTACAAGCTACCACTGCGCCATCACTGCTTAAAAAAATTGTTGTGTAAAAAACCAAAAAGAACAACACTTTCAAAAAGGTGTGGACTCCGAGTCCGCAGTATATATAAAAAAAGTATATTTTTATTTTTAAATTATACCGAAAGAACTCTCTCAGTGGTATACCGATAATATACTAATTTAAATTAAAGATTCTCATTCGAGATATTTTTGTGTTTTTTATTATATGGTACGTGCCAACACTCCTCATCATATATTCGCTGATTAGAGCGCGTGTTCTACCCATTTAACAGATATGGAAGGAAAAAATTGCACGTGGCACGTCGAGGGTGGCACCCCACACATACATCTTAATAAGTTCAAGTGACTACACTTCGCTTCCGACTCTACCTCCGTATATTTTCAACGTAACGAATATTTTAACGTGCATCAATCAGATATCGTTAAATATGATTGTTAAATTAATGTAATTATTGAAATATACAATTATATATGTGAGAAAGTTTAGAAAATTAAATATATATGTGAGGATTATGTTTCAAATAGTTTAGTTTGAACATATTAACTTCAACACTTAACTCTTCTAAAGTCCAATGAACAGACAAAGACGTCAAAATGTATACAAATAGAGAAAAGTATTGCGAAACAGTTTTTATAGAGATCGTTTTATGTATCAAGTAGGCTCGACGGGGGCGTCGATTAAGAACAGTGGTGCGCAGGATTCGTTGCGGGACCCTACTTCCTAGGTGCACGTGCGCGCGCGCAGCTGACACCCGCAGCGCATGCGCTCTACCGTTGTGCACTTTTAATTTTCTTGATTTAAATTTAGAAAGTGTTTAAATTAAAAGAGGGGTAGAGACTGTATTCAATTTTCAAATAAATTTTTTTTACATTTCATTACGAGGTTAAAACAACGTACGGATTCAGTACGGTTGTACGAGTTGATTAAAAATATCGCGAAAATATGAAATTAATAACATGTACTAAGAGCAATAGATGTAAAATATTTATAACTTGTTTAAAAATAAGATCATACACAAATAATTACAGATTTTATAATGGATTATATTAAAAGAAATAATTCAAAGTTAAAAAAACTTATAAATATATACATATACATAAAATAAAAACTGTATTTTTTATCAAGAAAATAAATTTTAATCCTAGTAATGACATAATTTAACGGTCACTGCCCGCTGGTATATACTATATTAGTTATAACAAAAGTATTATCTTTCTTTAACTTGAAAAGAAATTTTACAGTTATCACATTGATAAACTGTATTATTGGTGCAAATCTTTTTTTTCATACTGATACACTATTAATTCAGAGCCATTAATGGGTTTGATAGCTGGGGGTACAAATCTAAGTCATTCAATATATTATGCTCATGTTTTATTAGCGATAAATAGGTAGAAACTTTTAGACGAAAACATACTTAAAAGAATCCTATATTAAAATGACTCAAATCTAAATTCCATAAGATTGCTTATTTCTGTTACAAAGGTATATTTTCTTCCTTGTTATATTATTATAACCTGACAGTGCTGACATCCTTCAATATAAAACTTGCTTGTTAGCTATTTTAAGCCTAAGCTGTGGAAAAAACTAGATTAACGTAACCCTCAGAGTTTAAGGCAGAAAATAATATGTATATAAATGAAATAAAAAGTTATTTCATTTAATAAAACCATCTAGAGTTGATAAACTTTGCTAAAACTCACTAACTGAACATGAAAGTACAAATTAATGAAGGTTTCAGTACAATTTTGTCGTTAGAATTATTTGAAGTCCCTTTTTAAACAATATTTTATTATGAAGCGATTTCAACGTCCGTATGAAGTTGTACACAAAAGAGCTTCTCACGCAAAGAAAGAAAGTAATTAATGATGCAAAATTCATTTTCCAGAGTAGTAAACAAAAAAATATACGACCCTTTATTCAACAAGGGTGGTTTAAAAACCCTCACGACCCTCGAATTTGCTGTCAGAAGCGACCCTAATCCCTTTGTTTTATTAAAAAGGGTCTGAACTAGTTGGATCTTGAGTTCTTTCTTTTGCATTCAATAGAGCAAGTGTTTTATTTCGAAAAGTTTGAATATTAAATGTGTAATTACAGTTTATATACACGATTGTGTACTGTTACGGTAGACAGAGAGGGTAGAGCACGGAACGCCACAAACTGTCACTAAAGGGTAAGTGATTTTACATAAACCTAAAAAATAAACTACAATTTAGAAGTCTGTTTAACAATACCAGATGCTATATAGAGTTTTTTTTTATTTGTCTATATCGTTAGTAATAAGGCTGTTGTTTCGCCTAATAAAATTTTGTTATTTTTCTTAAATGAAGTGTATTAAAATAATAACAAGAATTGAATTGAATTGCCACAAAACTCCAAGGATAGTTTTAGCAAGATTAAAAAACTATGCTTATCCACGTGACATTGACAGAATTATATATATAAAAAACGTTGCCAATAAACAGAAAGTAGGTATAATCTATGGAACGATGATTTCATATTTTTATTCAGTTCTTTTGTAATAAATTATAGCATTTTGTAATAATCAACATTAGAAATAAAGATTCAAATAACGACAATAAATAAGTAATCCATTTTCTTTAGCATAACTTCAAATCTAATAATTTATTGTCATATACTAAGTAATCTAAGTGTATTTTTTTGAATTAAGAAATGTTTAAAAGTTTCTTTCGAATTATATTTAAAATAATATTAAATATTATTTAATAATCAAATTATTAAATTGATTTCTTGAAAATAATTGAGTAGCAAGAATTAATGTCACTGAACCAGGAAATCACGAACGAATCACGACACTCCGGAAGTCGTAATCGTGATGTTATTCTAAATAATTGAATTGCCAAATACTGTAATATATAACCTTATACTAGTTGAACATAATAAAGACACAATAAGAATCAATATACTTGTTAGTACACACAATTTCAATTTAAAAATATTCTACAGATTCCATACTATACATTTTCAACACTAAATTTGGTTTATATCAATGACTAAAATAAATTTATTTTTATATTAATTTCAGTTTGGTCTCTGGTTATGAATTATTCGTCAGACATCAGATCATGATATTTGTCCATTGTATCCTTTTGTTGAGATCTATTGACAGAAACTTTAGGTATTTTTAGTTTATCATGACAAATAAAATGGTTTTATTTATAAAACAATCAATAAATTATTGGTTGGTACTGGTAGTCGGCTATATCATGCTGTTTTAAGAATACCATGATAAAGCTAAGAGGCAAGTAGATTGTATTATGGCTGATCCTCCAAAGGCTCCAATGCATCGAATTGAGTCTTTGTTTGTGTTTAATCACAGTTACTTTTTGAATAAACAAGATATTATGTGGAGAGAGACATTGTCGCAATTTGATACGAGCCACGTCCCTCCCCGTTAATGCGTTGGATGATGATGTTATAATAATGTTACATAAAGATGACGATCTATAAATATAATATATAAACTAAAATATATTATAGGATTATCTTAGAAGAGTTTAAAAGTATGTTGAACGCCTTAAGATTTACCATAATATACCTTAAAAGATAATCAAAAGACTTGATAGTTGAAAAGAATAACCCGAAAGGTTTTCGCGAAGCATCAAATGGTCTAATTAATAAATTTGGGACAGTCCTGAAGCAGATGTTTGAATGAGTCATTATTATAGTTACGTAAAAATGTCGTATGTTAGTGAAGCTGGTACCTATATATGTTTAAAATCGCAAAGTAATGTGATTTGACAACTCTAAAAACTCGAATACTAAAATGTACAAAACGTTTCTACACGAGTGGTTGAGTGGTGGTGGTAAAAGCCGTTTTCAAATATATTCATGTTGCGAAAATAAACAAATAATTAGTTAGGAAAAAGAAGAAGTAAACGCATATAAATATCTAACACCATTTAGACAAAGAATTGTAAAATGTCACCATGAATTATTAATGCTTACGCTGCTTAGTTTGTGATAGGGTGACAACACTTGGTAGAGTTTTTGGCGGAATCCTGGTCTGTCATGTGATGGTTTTTATTTTACATAATACCTAAACATGACATTTGCCCCTATTTTATGTAACGTACGTGATGTTGTTTGGTTAGTGTGCCCAAATGAAGTGGATTATTGCAGATCCTATAACAAAATATTATTTATAAATTTGTAAGTGTTTTGTGTTGTGTCATAATATATTTTCTGTTTAAGTTATTCTACGGTACACCGAACATCTGGTAACTCTATAACGAGTATTTGGAGGGTTTTTGGCGGGATCTCAAACTGTCATGTAGTGGTTTTTATTTTTTATTCATAAATTTGTGTTTTTGAGTCTATATTGTGTAATACATGTGGCGTTTTTCTTAATAAAGTTTGGTTATTGTGCACAAATGAAGTGGATTGGAAATACTAACATGGATCATGAATTCTGTGATACCACAAAAACTCCCTAGAAAGTTCTAACAAGGAAGCCACCATCTTGTTAGGATCCTGAAATCGTTATATAACTGGAAACTACATGCACTCGATACTGGCAGTAATGGTCTTCAATAAAGAGAAAGGAAAGAAAGAGAAAGGAGAAGGAAGAAAAAGAAGACGTGATTTGTCACACTTGAAATTAGTGAAATTGCCTACATAGGCAGAATCCATAAATTATAAAAAGAAGTGGACTATAATGAATAATAAATAGCAACATGCATTTTAAGATGCCATAAAACTGTCTGGACAGTTTTAAGAAACGAGCTGACAAATTGCTACAAATATTACAAATATAAGTAGAAAATATTGTATTCAATTAACACTGGCAGAATTGTGGAAGAACACAGTTGCCATGACAATAAATAGAGAAGAAGATGATATTTTAGTATTTAATGGAGTTTTCCTTGTTGGACCAACTTTGAATATAAAAAATACTACGAAGACAAACACACAAGTGCTTTTTGCGGCGCCAAAACAAGAAAGAAGAAGAAGATTGTTTAATGCAGATATTTAAAGTAAATTTAAAAATAAATGGTAGGCGTCGGCGAATAAGGTTCGAGTTTATTCTATAGCGAGTAATAAACAAGTTTTTTTTATTTCAACAGTAAACCAATAATTCCCTAATACTGGAGTTTAAAGTAATACACGCATAATATCTTCTATTTAATTCTTAAATAAATCCATCTGGTCACAGTACACTCGCGTTCCATAGGGTTGTTGTTATTATTAAAAACGCCAGTAAACGCTTGTACGAAATTAGTCGGCCGTCAATCTCATTGTGTGCTAGATGTCGCTATTTGTGTAACCCTCGTAAATTATATTCTTATGGCGTAAAATACAATTTTAGTACGGGCTGATTGCGTGACGTGGTTTCTTCATAAAACTGTTTTAAAATTATACGCCGTATACTGTTTTCTCATTACGATACTTTGTCGATACGACCTTTCCAAATATCTGAATATTAATTACACTTTGTGACTGGATTTAAGGATTTATAATGAAATATTCTTTAGTCAAGAATTTATGAAAGATAAATGCTTGAATCGGTTTATTTAATAATTGAAGGTAGTTTTTAGGAAAAGTACAGAGACAGGTGCACATGCTTGACCAAATATCTTCAGAACGACATAGTTATTAATAATAAATATGGGGATATAATTTCACACTCGACCATTTAATTCCAAACTAAATATTGCTTTTTTTATACCACGATGGTGGCAAACAAGCGTGTGATTTGCCTGATGGTAAGCGGTCACCGCTGCCTATGGACGCTTGCAACACCAGAAGCATCACATCCGCGTTGCCGACCCTAAACTAATGGTATGTATAATAATGATAACTAAACAGCTGATATTCTATATATATTTAAAACCCAGATTAATAACCGATAATTATGCTCATCACGCAAAAGTCAATCATGTGTGGGAATCGAACCCGCGACCGCTCAGTAGAAGAGCTTACTACCACTGCTCCACAAGGCCTTGTGATGTGACGCGAGTTACGTAATTATCATGGTCGTTAATCGTTTCAAATTACAGACATAAACCTTTCCTTACAGTTTCTGCAGGACATCTTTGGAATCGTCTCCAGTTAAATTGTTAAATACAAATCTGTTCTATGATTGTATAAGAAACCTTAATATTTTTTTATAATCTATAGATATATATTATTATTATTATTTTATCTATATGGTAGATGCTTAATATTTTTTTATAATCTATAGATATATATTATTATTATTATTTTATCTATATGGTAGATGTTGTTATGTTAACCTTTGCTGTGGTAAGCGTTGCCATTTTAATAATAAGTCTGTAAAAGTTTTTAATTTATTCTTAACCGATTTTGATGAAATTTTGTACACGGGAGTATACGTCCGTATCTCAATAGATACATAGACTATATGAATTGTCAATAATATGAGTAGAAGTAAAAATACGGGATAAAAATAACTACTGCGTAACAAACGCGTGAGGAGCCGCGGGCGCCCGCTTGTTTATTTATAACGCGCTAATATCTGAAACTACTAGTCAGATTGGAAAATTTCGTACCGCATTTTATAACTCATTAATTGAGAAAGGTTACAGGTTCTATAACTTCACGCTACTGGCCCTAAAAAGCTGAGCAGCAACTATGAATGTCAAGCAATCCTGGAAGCTGTAGGCAAGTGACAACAATGATAGTGCTTTTTTTTTTTCGAGCTGACTATACTGTTCGATTTATGGGCCCTGGAAACTTTGCGGCTATTACAGCTTCACCGGCCTTCGTCACAATGATAGTGGTCACAAGTGCGTTGAAGACGCGGCTCAGTGAATAGTTGTTCGTATAAACCGCAGAAACCGTAGGCTAGAGCTAGTTTACTAATATTTGGTTTCGCTTCCTCTTATTTCAGTTGTCGCAGCCTTTTCAGTTATATTTCAATGGTGTAGGAAGTAGCCATCTCTCACTATTTCAGGCGGTAGTCGCTAAATTGTCGCCAAAACAAAAATTACATGGAAAAATATAACAATGTAATTAGTTAATTATGTCTCATAATAATTTAACGTAAACTGTAAACAAAGACATTTATTATAATAGATATTAATGTAAACTTCCCATTAATAGTATTTTTTCAATTATGTAACAATGAACGAGTTTGTCTATCAAATATAATTAGTAGAATGGAAACAAAATGAACAATTATACTGTTCATTGTAGCTTCGTGTCTGGTAACACACGTGCAGACAATTTTATCGTGGGATAGTAGCAATAATTATAAATTTCGTAGAATAATAATGCTAATTATGTCATTAAGTTGAAACTAATTTATTTTGTTACCCTTTTAAAGTTATATATTACCTGCATTACAATAACAAGTAATAGTAATAAACAGGCTTACAGTTGAAATGATGTTAAGTGGTCACTGCAGTCTATAGCTATAGACGTCAACACTTCTTAATGGAATGTGGCGATCGAGACTTCCTAAAGAAGCCTTTGATTTGAAGTTATATTACGATCCCTTGTTGGGTCAACACGTGAAAATAAACTCTACCCAAAAGTGCCTTTATGAAGGTATAACTAATAAAAAAAATATGTATTAATAAACATATAATAAATACATAGCTCTGTATAGTCAACATTACCATAGAAATAAGTAGATCCACGTATACGGAAGAACGAAAATAAAATTTTGAAGTAATAAGTCCGTGGTCACAGGGTAAATTAAATTAGTTAATTAGTACTTCGTTTGGAAATATACCAGTACTACGAAACCGATTCAATAATATAATTTATTCCATTGTTACAGATTAAAACAAATGGTAATCATAAATAAAAACTAATCTAGTTCTATGCATTAACTCACGACGTAGCCTAGATAAACACGCGGTGTCCTAGAAAACATAAAAATCACTCCATATGGTAGTGGAGGAACTGAAAAAAAAAGCGAAATTCACACCATATGTGTCACGAACGTTCGAAGGGAACACGTATAAATAGATGTGCAAAGTGACCCGGGTGATTGTCGTCAAAGATGACGAGGTATCGGATTTTTTGAAGTTGAAGTTTAGCCACTTTGCATAGTATAAAGATGATAATATGATGACTATCAACCCGCGTCTTCTTGGTACGCATTTCGATGACAACTTCAGTAAAAAAATGTACAAACAAAAAAAAAACGTGCGAATTATACTGTATGTCACGTGACCGGTCATAAACATATAAGATACAAAGACTATAATATTTACAATAAAATTAATTAAATATATACTTATAATTTGTCAAAAAAAAACATTAAAAACGTGAAATAAATTGTGTTGTATGTAGTGTTAGGATTAAAAATTCGTAGCACATTATTTTATAACCTAATTGTTTGACAATAATTCGCCGTAGTATCGATTTACTAACTGGGAAATTATTCGATCCCTGCCCATGACTGACTTTTATGTGATGAGCATAATGTTCAGTTGTGTGTCTGGATGTTAAATATCTATATATGTATGGATTGGGGGCGAGCGCTTAAAACACTCAGACTCGAATGCAAAGCAACAAGTTCCGAGGGGGCCAAAGTGGCCGAACCTTAACTCAGGCTGTTGCGAGTATGCAATGAAATCGCGGTCTGACTAATTCCCTATCCGTAAATTCAATCTAAACTAACTATACATATATACATGTTTCTTCCCTCTGTGAAGAGGAGAGAGGAGGGAAGAAACATGTGTATATATGTATTTAGTAGTCTGTAAATTTTTGTCTAAACTAGCCAAAAAAGGTCCCTGACAAAACCTATGTACCTGAGTGGCGTGCATGTATGTACGATGCAGTGTTATGAGTGTCTGTTGATAGCTAGTGAATGTAGAGTCACTGTATCGCGCGAGCAACTGCTTGGCTCAAGGGCTCCATGCCGATGGATCGGACCTAGGCTTGAGTTGCCGCAGGAGAAAGCGGTCGTGGCGTATTCTCTTTCAAGCCGGTCAATGCCTGCTTATATGTGTGTGTGCGTCATGAACACAACGTTGGTCACAAGAGACATCCGTCTGTTGCACACCTGTTGATTTTGCGTCTTGTTAAATAGTACTAGGTCATTAGTACAGACTTGATTCTCCGACATATATTTATTTTATGATTACGTAGACTTTAATAGTTTCAAATAAGTAGGATAGTAAGATATTTTCATACCCAAATAAATCGCGAACCACATATACTATGTTAAAAAACTTGTATTAGTTGTTCGATTCAAATGTACTATTTTTAATTTTATATAAGAACGGTGACAGACAGATATTGTAATCGCTTTTTCAACTTCTGGTAAAATTTAATTTTGTTAAGGCAGTACATTAAAGAAAGTCATTACTGTTAGATATTGTGCCACGGACCCGTGACGTAAGAAAAATCAGTTACCAGGTTCTGACCCACAGTAATAAGACGGTCTGGCCACATGGTGGTTTAGAGAACTGACCGCCTTGGTCTCGAGGGGTTGACTGCATATGGACAAATAACAATGGGTATCGGGTAACGTTTACGGATTCTAAGCAGATGTACCGTGGGTATTTTTTTATATATATTTTAAGTCCTTTTTAAACTTTAATTAGCTAAAAAGCTACTAGCTGGTGCTGCTAGTTATTATTTAGCCGCTATGAAAAAGCGTAATTATATGTAGCCTTGATCATGTTTCGGTTTAAGCGTCATACTGAAATCATCATAAAAGTAAAATTCAATAAGTAGATTTCAGGTGATCCAACGGAAAAAATATGAAGAGACAAGGCCTTAAAAATTTGACATTGTACTCGAAACTCAATGACATTTGCTGGACTCGTATTTTAATAGCAAGCTCGATTTTTTTTAAGAACAGTAAGATTGTGTATGATTTTCGAGTTGATGTTAATAGATAGATACTTTTTACTAAATTAGACTCTATAAAATTTATTCTGTTAGTATATAATATTAATCTAATAACTATGACCGAAATAAATATTTGTTACTCAACGAAATTAGGTTTACTTTTACATGAAAAACACGACGATAAATAACGATAAAGGACGATATTTTAAGAAATTCTGTGATAAAAGTTGACCTAAGATATCTCTGGACGCTTTGTTTTTGTCACAATTTTATTACTTACTAAAATTGTTTAATGCGTTTTCTTATTTAATCGCTATTTTAATTAAAATACGCTCCTTATGTTAAGAAGTGTGTTAATAGTGAGAGTATATTAAATTGAAAACAGCAATATAAATGAAAAAAATAATAATAATTTAAATAGATTATTTTCATATCAGAAAACCATCGTACTGTGATCGATTAAAAAAGTAACCTTAAAACCTATATTAAACATACATATTATTATTTATTTGATCCTTTTGTTATAACAACTATTAGATAAATTATTAGATAATATAAAGAGTCGTGTGCTCAACACACGATGTTACTGAGAATCATTTATTAACAATCGCATTATGACGTCATTGGCGCCATTTTATTTTTTTGATTGTCCACAATATCGCGGTACGTACGCACGCACCGGCGCAGTGCGGGTTATTTACTGTACGTGATCGTAATCAATGAAAAGCTCTTTGGACTTTTAGTAATATTTTGAACGTAACTGAGACATGTCGGATACGACATCCGATTCCACACTATTATTTATCAAGTATTTTGATTGAAAAACAAAGGAACCCTTCAAACCTCAACTTCCCTAGCGGTCTATACAATAATAGTCAATACTGTATTTGAGCAAGTAATACATGGAATTTTAAAAAAATCTTTAAAATATTTTTTTATGTTTCTTTTTTATTCAAAAAGTCAAAAACGCCGCGCTGATTTGTAAAATGACTCTGACATCGGAGAGTTCGCATTATACTTGATGAGTTATATCTGTTTTTTTTTGTACTGACAAAGTAAATTACCGTTCGAACTATAACTTTTCATATTAGAAGCGTATTTTGTTTACTTAACGCTATTTATTACAGAGGTATAAATTTCAGACTGGCGTTCAACCACAACTATTAATTGACGTTCGTTTATTAGCGAATGGTATAGTATTCATATTGTTTTCGTTAAGTCTATCACTGCTATTTGTCAACACATACAATAAAAAATTCGTCCCGAAAAAAGACAGATGAAATGTTATATAAATTTTCTATAATTTATTTATAAAAAAATTATAACATAATATTATAAAACAGAAATAATTATACACCATATAATAATAATAACATGGACCTTTAGTAGGTAATTAATGTAATTATAATTATTAAAACAGTACTGTAAAATTACAAAATCCGAATAAAAAAAAACATCTAAGAAATTCGAATTTAGAACGACGTTAATCAGCATAAACTTTTCTAGGGAAAACAAACACAATGGCTTCAATTTATAAATCAGCTGTCACTCCCGAAACCCATTATCGGGGGTTATGACAATTAAGAAGTAACATTACCCCATTATGTCTGCTCTGTGTAAACACAGCTATTTTGAATCCTGGCATTTGTTAATTTAATTTTGTTGCTGGGTTTGAAAAACAAGATGTTAATTTATACTGTTCATAGTAAATCTATGGTTATAATATTTTTTAACCAATAAATCTATATATATAAAAATGCATGCTTTTTATGTATGTTCCCATTGGAAAAAATTCTGAGCCACAATAACGTGTCTCTGTACATTACAGCACAACAACTGTAACTTATGAGCAAATTAACCGATTAAGCTCTTGTTTACATAACACATATATTTGTTTTATCGAGACGATGGTTTATAGACATGTTAGGATCCGATATGTGGTCGAGCCATTAACTACCAAAAATGGCAGAACATCGTCTGCCGGCCCATCTGGTCCCTACCTATATGTATATATTGATATTTAATACCCGGTCACACAACTGACAATTATGCTCATCACACAAAAGTTGGTCATGAGCGAGGAGCGAACCCGCAAATCTGTCAAAATTATCGAAATAATTTATTTTAATCTTTCATACGGTTTTAAATTATATTTCGTACCTGTTAAAAGCTTTTGAAGAACGAAGCGTCCATCAAAATTAATAAGCTAAAGTAGTTGGGAATAACGTACAATCCACAGAGGAAATATCCAGTATTGCGACGTTTACAGGCAGATAATAAAGGTATGTATAAAGCTGTGTTATAAACAACTCCGCTCGCGTGGATTACAGAATCTAAAATAAAAAGTAGCCAAGTTACTCTTTTTTTCGAACTGTCTATACTGTTAGCCTTAGGGGCCCTGGAGACTACGGCTTTTACAGCTTTACCGGGCTTGGGGGAGTTACTCCTTATAACAGCTAGCAACAACTAACCACCTGCTACTGGAATTGGTGCAACCGTTTCGGAGATTAGCTAGAACAAACAGACAGACAGACATTTTTTTTATCATAAGTACCGTGCTTTCATATGCATTTTCTAAAAAGTTGTTATTCTGACATTACAAACAGACACTTATTTTATTATTTGTAGATTTTAGTTAAGCGAACAAAGTTACGGATACCAACTAGTTTAACCACATAAGCGTCTAGGTCATCGCATCAGGACATAGGCATCAGGTTGTGTTTGTTTGAATAGAATATCAATAAACGATTCCAGTTAAGAAACTCTAGTAGATAATCGTATCCCACTCAACCGTTTAGTGTCGCGACCTACTTTGAATAGTAAAAAAGTTAAAATCCCTCTAACTGCATTGTGGTAATTTGACGTTTATCAAAGTTATACGTCTACCATTTAGCGTTTTGAAATTTGCGATTTACGAAGAACTTTTTATCTTTAATTTACTTTGAACTCCAACGTGCGTCCTACACAATTCATATCCATGCAAATTGCGAACAAAGAACATATTCTGGTTTTGGTTATTACGTTGTGAAATTATACTTGTTTTGGACCGTTCTTCTTCTTCTTGTTTTGGCGCCGCAAAAAGCACTTGCCAGTGTCAATGTGTTTATCTTCGTAGTACTTTTTATATACAAAAGTTGGTCCGACAAGATGGTGGCTCTCTTATTAGAACTATCTAGGGAGTTTTTGTGACATCTCAAAATGCATGTTTCCAGTTAATATTTACAATCCACTTCACGAATGCACAATAACCAAACTATATCATGCAAAATGCCGCCAATATTAAATAATATAGGGTCAAAGAATCTAAGTTAATGAAAAAAAACACAACATGGCAGCACAAGTTCTCGCAAAACTGGAGCGTTTTGGCGCGTTAAGTAGAGGGTAAAATTGAGAGCTGCGCGCGCATCGTGTACCGGTTGTGCGACATGATGAAGTTAGAAATAAAAGTCAGTAATCTGAATTTACTTTATTAATTTCATCATGTTGTTAACACACACATATTTGGATTTATTTTTGTTTCATTAGGCCAAAAAAGTATACTTATACATTGCATAAATATTTGTTTTTAATGTTTTAAGTAAACAACACTTCCATAAAATAATGTTACATATACGGTTACACACTGAGACCGCTATTACCGCACGCTATTACTCCGGAACGTGAACCTCATGTTAAGAAATGATACTTTAGACAACCTGTATTTTTTTAAAGTAATTAGATTTACCTAAAGCTTTATTTACGTCAAAATTACTAATTTTAATTGTTTAATATTTAAGAAGAAGTTTTTAATATCATGTGTTCAGCATAACATAACCATTGTTAAATCTGGTCCAGTGGCGATCCTTGAGCAAGGCCTATGTCTAACAGTGGACAGATGTAGGCTGATGATGATAGAAATAGTTAGTTGTACTACTACGTTGATCAACTAGAAAATTAATAAACCCTAACGGGAATACATACATACGCAAATTCCAATAACAAACATTTTTTTTATTAAAGATAAATCCATTTTATGATATGTCGTTTAATTTATTGCCCATCACATATAATACCAACAACGCCATAATAAACATATATCGCCGCGCGCGTCACTAATCCATATTCCAAAATCAACTAAAACCAAACAAAGAAAGGGCATGGAACTTTTAAATCATCGAATAGTGCAGCGACATTGACGCAGTGTGCAACGAAAACAAGACAAGAAAAAAAAAACAAAATAAAAGCAATGACACATTTATTAGTGCTGCCAGTTGTTGGTACTTATAGTTGACAGCTCATAAGTTTCAAACGTTAATTTGTGATAAGTCAAATGTGTTCGTACGGACGGATGAGCTACCGGATTTTAGCTTTCACATTTTAAAGGAGCATTATAATTTTAAGTTCACTTAACGATGTTTTTTTTGTGATATGAGGGAATTTTATTTCTCTTTGTGTCGAAATCTGTAATGTTTTAATAATAAATGTTTCGTGTAGGTACGAACGTTAAAATCATCGATAGTCGACAAGCAACATGGATATCCCAACCTTAGTTATCTTAAGCCATAAAACTAAACTTTAATTTTCATTTCTTTATGTACTCGTAATAGAAAAAATATTGAACACTGTGCGATAGCTTTCATAAAACGAAAGAAGTATAAAATTGAACACTTTTACACTTTGTCTTTACTCCAAATTTTGTACATCTATTATCATATAAGGTTAAAAAAAAGAAATATCTTAAGACGTATATTCAACGATTATCCTTAAAAAGCAAATAAAATATATAAAAAATGTTAAAAGAAACAACATAAAAAATACAACGTTGTTTTTGTACTGCGCAATATGAGACCCTTTCACTTACAGAGCTAAAAATAAATTAAAAACAAATAATAAAGTCAACGACTCCGATATCTACTCAATAAACCCTTTTGTCATTTCGTATATTTAACGAATAATTCATTGTGATGTTCATCTTTTTTTTACTACATTTATTAGATCACGGAGCTAATTACACGCGCTGACAATGTGGTTTCGTAGCATTAGCCGACTAATAAGTTTGACAAGCGCGACGTAATCATAATCGAGTTGATGCGACTCCCTAGCCGAGACATCGATAAACGGCGCCATGATTACTTTTTATTTTTACGAGTTGACACTACTTGACTAAGGAGGTTTCGTTGACGTTTTTTTGGAACACGAAATATTTTTTTATCCAATTTAAAAAGCAATCAACGTCGGTTGACTAAATTGTACAATTACGTAACATAATGGAGAGTAAATTTGATGAAATTCATTTGACTTAAAGCTATTTATATCAATGTCATAAAATGACATATGGTTGATATGAAATTTTAAAAAGAAAGAAAGAAACGGTACTCCTGTAGTATGAAAGCTTCTCGTATTATGTAAGTCAATATACAGGTTCGCAAATTCGAATCCCTCGCGGGCAACAGATTCGCCAGTTAATAAGTATTGCCACTGCTAGATTACTCTACTTTGCTTACTTCCAAAACTTAAATGTTATGGTATTTTGCTATGGGGTTCAGCAGCTGAAGTAAACACCATATTAATATTACAAAAGCGAGCAATTCGAGCAATATACAACAACATGAGACCTCGCGAATCACTAAAGAACAAGTTCTAGAAATTTAACATAATCTTAAGTTTGCCCTCCCAATACATTCTTGATAATAAATACAAAGTATATTTGTAAAAACTTTGACAAGCTAGATTTTGTCAAAGACCAGCACAGTTTTAATACTAGAAATAGACATAAATTAGTCATACTATGTTTTTTTTATAGTTATAGGTTTGGCGTAATAGCCACAAACTCACCTGATGTTAAGTGACGATGTGGCCCAAGATGATAACACGCTAAACCTGGTGGAAGACTGGCTCTCAAGTGCAGCTGGAGGAACATACCTATTGGTGCTTGGCGACGGATTTTCAACTTGATCTAATGATTAAGACAAATGAAATATCCTTCCAACAGTGTGCTGGTTTTCATATCGGCTTATATAATCGATTTTTAGGAATTTGTACAATTAATTATTTTTATTTAATTAGCAAGACGGCAAAACAATAAGTTTCAGTAGTAAACCTTTAACACTTGAAAAAATAGGTATTATCTTACTACCTACCTTAAATAGGTATTATTATCGCATCGTGGCAAAATATAGACAATATATTTACTGGCGTCTAGAATCAACTATATTTCGTAAGATGAACAACCTCTACATTTTAAAAGATAATATAATATATTTCATAATTTTTTTTGCTAGTTTTGATTTTTTGATATAATATATATATATAAATACCTACTAATTTCGTTAAAATTTTAATGTGTAAGCAAAAATAATCAATTTCTACTCGGGGGATAAAATTACGTTTATGCTATTGAGAATATAACACACATTTAGAGATCCTTATAAAAAACAACAATTTAAAAAACAATATGCACATAGGTATAGATATATTAATATTTTCACGGCAGGGGTGGAATTAACCGTTACATATCTTGAAATAAGAATATTTTGAACGATCAAATGACACCAGTAGGACTGACTACCTCCCGCGCAGTCAGCTGCGGCACAACAATGGCGTACGACAGATGTGCGCGGGCGCATGCAACAATGCGATCTGCGCTGTCAACTCTCAGCTGCTCGCGTATTTTTTTTAGATTTATGTTCATCGACAATATCGTTATTGATTGACAAATGTTAATTGCAAGCAGTAATTGTAACATCAACATTTGAGAACTTGGCATCTTTTTAGTTGATCGACATTTTATTGCGATGCCAGCCTATATGTACCAAGCTTAGAAACCGCGTCCGTCGGAACTTTCGGTGAAAGAAACTATCATGATGAAACCATTACATGATGAGAGGGTATTTTCAAGTGGTTATCTAGTTTAGCTTCCACTTTCAAGATGAATATCTATCAGTATCAACCAAACTTCAGAGTCAGCTCGGCTTACATGTTTAGCATGTACCACCATTTTAAAATACTTTAGTTTTATCGTTTGACTACAATCTCACTTGATGTTAAGTGACGACGTACCCAAGATGGTAACACCCTAACCTTAGTGAAGGAACTGGCTTTCAAGTGTGGCTGCCGGAACACACCTATAGGTGATGACAGATTTTTAACTTGAGGTGGTAGCTAGCCTAGCAGGTATTAGAAAATGCTCTATTACAATGCTAATGGTTTCATCCCGATGATTTCCTTCACCGAAAGCTCAAGCTTATTGTAGAGGTTTGAACCCTTTGTCGATCGACGCTGTGTCTGTACACGCTACTACTGGTTCATTGCTTCGTCTACCATAGGACGTAAAATTTGCAAGATTTCACTTACAGCTACATCTCTAGGTCCGGCAAGGAGCCCTTGAGCCAAGCAGCCACTCGCGCGATATAGTGACTCTGCATTCACTAGCTACCAACATACAATCATTACACTGCATCTCTACATACATGCACACAACTCAGGTACATAGGTTCTGTAAAGGACCTTTTTTCTTTTTTTGGCTAGTTAGTTTAGACCAAAACGGACAAATGACTAAATACGTACACAAATGTTTCTTCCCTCTTCCCAAGGGGAAGAAACATGTATATTTGTATAGTTAGTTTAAACCGAATCACCGAGGTTCGGCCACTTTGGCACCCTTGGAACTTGTAGCCTTCTTTTCGCAGCTGGTTTCGGTAAAGCTGTAAAAGCCGTAAGGTTCCAGGGCCCCTAAGCTATAGACAAATCGAAAAAAAAACCTACATCTGCTGCAAATAATTGGTGCTCGTGCCCAATGCCCAATGTTTCGGCCCGTAAATTGGCAAGAAGCACTGGTGAACCAGATATTCGTTCTCAGCCTTCAAAAATAAATCTTTTCATGATTTGCCTCTGGAATGCGATCTTTTTGAGGTTGCGTATAGTCTGCAGTGACCATATAACTTCAGTAAGACTGCATGTCTATATGGTACATCGTATGTTAAAAAAGGTGTGGCTGTGGTCAAACGCCGACCAACACATTTATTTAAAATACCTTTATCAGTTGTACATAATAAAAAAAATTTGTATATAAATAAGTGTTGAATAAAGAAAATATTATCCAATAAACTTTTCAAAGTAAAGACATCAACGCGAGCGCACATCCAAATCCATTCTCATGACATAACTCTGTAACCGTCATATATTGACGCGGGTCGAACACAAAGCGTTTAGAACGCATGCTTCTAGCTACCTCCAACGGACCACCCCGGGCAATACAAACACGACTTAATTGACCTACAGATTAATGCGAGATAAAATTCTGTTTTTAATATTTGTAGTAGATAGATATGTCGTGTTGACAATAGGGCGAAGCGGGATGAACTGCTTAGTCATCAAATAAATATACACGTTACACGGGTCTAACATTATAGGTAAGTTTATTGATTAAATTTTCAATTTCTAAATATTTAGCAGATATGACGACTGTCATTTTACCTACATCCTATTCTCGAACTGCTACCAATACAAGCATAACAATTTTGGCGAATTTTATAAAAGGAAATAAATTAGTACACAAATAATAATAACCGTCGTGATTATTGGTATCACTAAGATCAAATTTTATTTTAATGTTGTAAAGAACTAGTATTTATTTTAGCTGTGGAATGTGCTTAATCTGTGGAACGTGGTCGTGCTTTCAAATTCAATTAACGAATGGTAACAGAGAAATGTATTTATCGGTTTGTTCATATGTATTTGTCATAAATTGTATCTTTAGATTAGATAGAGGTAGCTTAGGTGGATTTTTATATTAGATTTAGATAGTGTAGTTTTATGTCTTTTTCTAGGGAATTTTGACCTTCAACCTTCACCAAGTGTTACGTCGGCCTAGTTTTTCCACAGACCTATACATATAATAAAATTGAAGTATCTGTTTGTAATGTCAAAATAACTGGTTTTTGCTAAATGCATACAAAAGTATACACGATACCTCATTTTTATTTTTGTCTGTTTGTTCCGGGTAATCTCCGAAATGGTTGAACTGATTTTGACGGGACTGTCACTGGCAGATAGCTGATGTTCTAAGCATAACTTAGACTACATTTATTTAAAAAAAAAACCTTTTTATAACTCCACGTGAGCGGAGCCGCGGGCACAGCTAGTTTTATATGAAATAACTGTTAACCAAGTTGTATACTGAAATGGTGTCAAAATTGTCAGTTTTTTACAATATACCATGGAAAGCACCCTGGCTCACATACTGCAACCAAGGCACCATACAAAACTATTCTTCTTTGTTTTATTACGAATAAATTCTATCAATACACGACATTTAATTTTATCGCATTTTTCACAAGTATGTGTAAAAGAACGTTTTTATCACGTAGCAAAACTAGTTTAATTTCTTTGCTTTTTTTATTTTTATTTTACGTAACCATAGGTATTTTTAATTTTGTGTTATTCCAATATACACAATTTTAATTTTGTTAAACACGGTACCTACCTTTTTTATATAGTAGCATTGCAAAATGAAGGCACGTCTGATAGTAAGCCCAGTTACATCCAATGAAAACGATAACTATTTAGATATTGACAATACCTCGCTAGTCGTTTGCCATGCGGCCTGCATAATTACCTATTCACGTTTCGCTTGAAAGACCTGATGTCATAAGAAATAGAAAGATTACACTGGCCGGGAGACTCCCTCCACAGTAGGGTACTATTATGAAATTCCGATAATACAGCTTTTCTGATATCACGTAAAAGGTTTATTTATCTTAGAGAAACGCAGATTATTTTACTTATATCTATTAATTAAGTCTCCGGAAATATTTGTATCAGGCACAGCGTATTAGGTTTTTTTATACAGAAATAGTATTAATAATTACTATATATAAATGTATTAAAAAGGATGCGAAATACAATTTACCAATATCTGTTAACTACTAATTATATTAATATTATTATTAACGTCATATTTAGTAATAACTAATTTTTTATAAGTTGTGATCGGAGAAATTTTATTGAATAAAACAACACTCTCCTTGCTAATTAATCATAACAGATATACCACATCCCTACTAGGGTAAGTTGCAAGGATGTAGTACTAGTCTTCCCAAATTTTAGAAATAGATTTCGATTCATTAAACAGTTCTTACATCTGCGCTGGTTTCGAGTAATTCTCACTTCCTTACGATCAAAACTATTTCTATCTTATCTACATAAGATTCACATTTGAAATATATTAAATATATGTTAATATTTATGATTTTTGCATCACCCATACTTACCAACTACCGAACTAACGAACCGTACATTTAAACAGTCTGATACTAACGTGTCTGACACAGCCGGTCGAGGCGATGTGTTCGATGTCGTGACTATATAGAAAACGGTTAACAAAATGTCACGTAGTGTTGACGACGTAGCGTCAACTGACGTGGGTTTTAAATCTAAACTAAACCTGAACTTCAGGTGAAGGAAAATATCCTGATAAATCCTGATCCTTTTTCAAATGCCTACTTGGCTAGCTACCACACTTAAGATGAAAATCTGTCACCAAGCATCTATGATTTGTGTTCTGGCAGATGCATTTGAGACCTAGTCTAGTTAATATCTTAACATGCTAACCTAACCTAACCATTGAAATATTTTGTAGTACGTCTTATGAAGAGAATCAGTTGCCAAAATAGATTTAAAAAGGAATTATTAGGAAGGTATAATCTCTCAAATTTAGTTATTGATAAATTGATAATATTAAAAGAACGCAACTCGACAGCTATGATTCATGATAAAATAAAAACGAACGTTAGAACTTAATACGCCCATACCGGTCATCGTTTACGTTACAAATATTTGTCGGTTGAACTTATCGTTTGATTTTCTTATTTTTTTTCCATATTACATTATCTTGTCATGTCATATTAAGTTGATCGTGCAAACATAGGGTTGTTTAATGGTTTGAACAATATAAATTCGTTATAGACAAAGGGCTAACGCTTGGTTGGCGTTTTAAAAAAAAAAACTATTCTGCTTTTGTAATTATGTAAAGATAATTTTCGTTTACTAGCAGCCACTGAATAGTTCCACTATCCACCTCCTGGTTTCATCACCAGATCAGCTCCGAGATACCAAATTAGTGTTGTCATCCGAACTACAAATAAATACAAAGTTTCATTTCGATACGACAATTAGAATTAGGTTAAAATTGACTTCTAAGATTATTTTATTACATTGTTTATTAGTTACTTAGTTACAAGTGAAGCATTAGCTTATATTCATAAGCGTTTTAATTAAAATAAAAGACGGTATAAGATAATGAAATAAAGTAAAGAAATGTAGTTCTTATAACCGGAAAATATTAACAAGTATAACTCGAAGCTTTAATAGAATCGAAAAGTCCGTTAATACGGAAACTTGTACTAAACCCGTTCAAATCAGCTGTTTAAATCACCTACCAGTCATTCAGGTTTTTTCTTAGTAAAAATGTCGCTTGTAACGACTCATCTGCTCACCAGAAGAAACATAATATGTTTATTATTATATCTATGTTAATAAATCAGTGGCTCTATCTGTAAATAATATACTTTCAAATTTCCTGACAAACATGTACGTATTATAAAGGACACTTTTTTTAATTATTGTTTTCCAACTGTATTAATAATATTTACAGTTAATAATCATATTATCATACTTATAATTTGGTGGGTGCACAGAGAGGGAGACACTTCCAGACATCACTATCATTCAGATAATGATCCACCCTATAATAACTTTTGACAGTAAAACCTCCTTGACATGGACCTTGAACTCATTGTCTGGCAAATCAGTAATGTGCGTTGGGATCTTATTATAGAACCTAACACTATGACCTAAAAAACTTTTATTAGTGTCACTAAGTCTAAAACACGGTACGGCTAATTACGGTAAGACGGTGTCCCTGATGGTAACAGTACAATCCAAATACAACGGCGACCACCAAGAGATCGTAATCCATCGGCGGTCGCCACTGTCATGCCGGCCTGCATAAATATCTCTTCACGTTACGCTCGAAGGACCCGATGATATTATTTGGCCGGGAGATGGTTCCACAGTTTCACGGTAGGGCAAAGATAAGGCATAGAGAGTTTTTAGTTCGTGCCGAGATGGTGGTTACCGTAAAACTGTGATGAAATTATCAAGATTATATTGGGAGGGCAAAGTTAAGATGTGAAATTCCTGGAACTTGTTCTTCAGTGATTCGTGAGGTCTCATGTTGTATGTTGCTCGAAATACCCGCTTTTGTAATATGAATATGGTGTATACCTCAGCTAAATGAAGTAAAAAATATTGACTCCTTTAATTCGAAATTAACGTAAATATTTATTATTGAAGTAATAAATATAATAACTTAATAAATAATATAAGTTAGAAATCCCTAACCTAACGGGTGGACGTCGTTGTTATTGGTTTGTTATGGGTACACAATTCTATCACTTGACCGTGCTTAAATACTAAAAAAATCTTAATTATTTCAGAACACCCAGCATGAAGGCACTACGAGTTAAACCATAATTTATAGTTGACAATTCGACGATCGCAGTTCAGTGAAAGCCTCCATAAGTGCTGTTACAAAGGCGGCACCTTTATGAATCATTATACAATTGGACGAGTCCGGGAATTTGTGTGCAAACACCGAGCCGTGTCGGAACGTACGTCTTATTTTTTATTAGGCTAATAAATTATTACATGTAATAATAACTTGAACTTAAGCATAAGCACCGCCAAACGTCTATAAACATAAAAATAATGTTAGAATCAAACAGAATATCTGTCATATTTGTTAGGTGGTACATTTTGTTCGCCAGAACCACGACCACAATACAGCAGGCGTTACGCCCACCATAGTGGATCGCTTAGGCGTGGGTGGTGTCCGAGTGGGTTGCTACCTCTTTGCACATGGTGATAAATCCATCACAGTCGCATTCTTTTGGTTTATCGCGATTTGGGATCAGCCAGTATATATCCAGCTACCTAGAGGTTGCAGGCCGGCATGATACTGGCGACCGTAGATAAATTGCTGATTTCTTGATGATCGCCGTCGATAAAAAAATGAAAGATTGTGTATTTGTGTAGCGTGTACGTCGCGTTGATCGGCTTGAGTTCGAATCCCTGCAATGAGTTTGAGCTTTCGCTGAAGGAGAACGTAGTAATGAAACCATAGCATGGTGGTAGGGCTTTTTCTAATGCCCACCTGGATAGCTACCACCCTCAAGATGAAAATATGTCACCAAGCACCAATAGGTGTGTTTCGGCAGCTGCACTTGAGAGCCAGTCTTCCACTAGGTTTAGCGTGTTATCATCTTGGACCACAACGTCACTAGGACTAGGTGAGTTTGTGGCCATAATATTAAAACTATAAACGATAAAAAAAATACGAAAATACTTTTTCTATGCTTACCTTGTTTCACACTCGACCTTATCTTCGATAGACCACTATCTTAATGATAAAAAATTATGGTAAGAAATTGACCATCTAAATGACTCCCAGCGCCAAAGGGATACAAACAAATTAAAGTAGGTATAATTTATTTAAATTAAATTACATTGTAGAACTTAGGATTAACATGCTAAATTCAACTCGCATAATTACTTTACCGTTAAATGGTGAAGAAGCACTTAGAATAATATTTTTAAATATTCATCACAATGTAGTCAAATTTGTAAATGCTTTTCCTAACCAGTTAAAGCCCGAATGGTTTCATATTTTGTGACGTATTTGGATGACTTTAGAGGAGCAGAGGACCTAGATCGTATAATTGGTACAAAATTTTTATTATTTGACAATCTCATGTCCGTCTTATATAGAAGAAAATACAAAAATAAGAATTTCAAGAGTATACTGTGTGAGAATTAAAACAAAGCTTTAACATTGCGTTATCAATAACAAAAAAAAAGAACCTAGACAAGGGTAGGTACCGACAATACCAAAGGTAAAATAATGCTTACACTACCAATTTGTTCGGCAACACTAGCTTAAAACATCAGTTTCGCGAGCGATGGAACGTTAAAAAAACCTGACACACAATCAGCCACCCACTGCGTACAAAATAAAAGCAGTATTGCTTCCGCTGGTGTCTTCGGCGTTTCTTTTCATGGCGTACTTACCTTGTTTACACCTCTCCGTATTTTCAATTCAAACATCTCCTTTATTGTGTATTAGGATTCCGTAAACCGAACTGTTTAAACCTTAAAATAACTACTACTATTATAGTAAATAGATAACATCGCTAAATTGAAAGCTCGAGAAGTATTCCCATTTTTTTTTATCGTTATTTGTTTTGGCGTAGTGGCCACAATTATACCCGATGTTAAGTGTAACCCAAGATGACAACACGCTAAACCTAGTGGAAGACTGGCTCTCAAGTGCAGCTGCCGGAACACACCTATTGGTGGTTGGCGACAAATTTTCAACTTGAGGGCGGTAGCTAGCCAGGCGGGCATTAGAAAAAGCCCTACCACCATACTATGGTTTCCTCACGAAGTTTTCCTTCACCGAAAGCTAAGGCTCATTGCAGGGATTCGAACACACATCAATAGACGCGAAGTCGTACACACTACCACTGTGCCATCATTGCTTCAATACCATAATATACTACCAATCGTCAATATTCCCATGTAGTATACTATCCTGAAGATTAAGCCTATGCCTTCCACCGAGAAGAAAACTTTAACTAATAGTGAGACATATATAACGTCGTATTATTTATTTAAAAAAAATAGTAACACGGCAAAGTAACGGAACTGTGCCTTATTGTAATCACACTACAATCCAAAATCACTTGTGATCATCGGGAGATCAACAATCCATCGCCAGGCTTCGCTGTCTGCCAGCATGCGTAAATAGAAATTGGATATACGCCGGCTGGTCCCGAAACGCAACGCGTATAGACGATTCACTATGACGGGCTTTTTACCATACATATGATAGTCGCGATATAGTCAGGCTATACATCTTTATCAGCCCGCAATTTTTTTAATTAAATGAATGTTTGTTTTAGGGCGGTAATCTCTACAACTACTGACTAGTGTCAGATTTAACAAAATCTCGTATTTTATAGCTTGTTTATTGAACAAGGTTTATAGGTTATATAACTTTACGCATAGACCCTAAGGAGCGGAGCAGCGACCATGAACGTCAAGCAATCCGGCAAACTGTTGGCAAGTACCAGAAGTAAGAACAACGATAAGCCACACGGATGCGCTGGCGGCGCGGCAACGCGGTGAAGAGTCGGTCGAATGAATTTAACACGGGTGAAACCGTGGAGCACAGCTAGTATTTTATATATCGACTATGGAAAGGCTATTTGAATAAAGTGTATTTGAAAAACATTACACGTTAGTCAATTAACCTTTCCAATGTTCATACGATATAATATCTTTTAAAAGTGTTTTGTTATCAATACATTTAAATAACAATGACAGAACCCAAGTAAACTTTTGAGATTACATAATTGACGAAGATACATAATTTAGCATCACTTGTTCACAATAAAATAATCATTGGTCATACGTAACGGACCCGCTGGCTGCTGATTAGTAACAAAACCATTTTACTCTATTGTTAAACAATCTACCTGTTATGTATTGTTTAAATTACTGTTGCTAGCAATACAATTTTATTATCTTTTGTGCTTCATTGAGTTACAACCTGTTAAATTTTTGTCAACTTTTCGATGTAAACGTCGATTTTGTATTTTTAAGTGTAAATTCACTTTACTGACTTATAATTTAATTGCGTAAAAATAGTTTAACGGTATATAAATAAAATTATTTTAATCAAATTAAAATTAATACCTAACTTCGGCATGATGATGGCACGCGGGATAAAAAATTTGGAATTATTTGTATTTTGTTACGCTTAAAAACAGGCCGGCATGACAGCGGCGATCGCTAATGGATTTCGATCTCTCGATGGTCGTCGTTGCATTTGAATTGTACTGTGCTTACCATCAAGGTTAGTACTTGTAGTAAGGGTAAGGTTAAGGTAATAGGTAGTCAGGTAGTAAGGTTAGTAGTAGTAGTCCTATAAAAAAGGAGTATTATCTCTGACGTGCGTGTGTAAATAGTAGCATTGCTTGGGGACTGTTGTGTCTGACGGTGAGCATAGTGCTGTTAAAAAACAATAAAGGGAACCGAGAGATCGGTAACCGAGATATTGCCAATCCATCACTGTTTGTGATAGCCTCTAGGCAACTAGATACACACTGGCGGATCCCGGAACGCTACCAACTATAACAAGAAAGTCATCGTGACGGGCTTATCATCATGTTAATTTGAACAAGTCTGATTCAATAGTCGTGTCCTACCACCAAGGATTGTTATTGGACTTGAAAACCACATATGCAAGAGTATTTTTATTAATAATAGATTAAACAATAAAAAATGCCAGAGAGTCTATTAAAATGGTAGTGAAAAATAAAATTAAATGCATTCAAAGACTAATATATCATATGTTTATAGACGTTTGAGGCTACCACGTAAAACGAACCCGAATAGTGAATGTTTAGGACTGGGAAATAATAAAAACGTTGTAAAACTTGTTGCACCTGGAACAATAGCTACCACATTTACAGGCGACCGCAGGAATGCGCGCTAACTTAAGAAATAACCGCAACACAAGATATTTGAATACGCGGGCGGCAAAGTCAAGATTTATCTTAGTAATTTAGGTTCTTTTAGGATATTTAATATCCTCTCCTGGTTTTTTTTAATGGAGTTACATGCGGGCTGTTATCTATCAACTAAACCAATTTTACCTACAGCGTGCTTAATGCGACAATAATTTAAGTTAGAGTTATTTTTAAGGATTTTTAAAAGAGGAAGCAGTAGCAGTAGCAGTAGCAGCTTCATAATTACACAGGTAAATTGTACTGTGTTTATGACGAGAGTAAAGATGACAGGACTTTTTTAAAGGTTTCAAAAATAAATTTTTTATTGATACTTACTCATATTATATACAGAATGTTAGATTTTTTGGTTTCAAATGTGTTTTTTTTTATAATAGCTTGGCACATTGACTGTACCGTCCCTGATGGTAAGCACAGTACAATCCAAATACAACGGCGACCACCGAGATATCAAAATCCACCGGCGGTCGCCGCTGTCATGCCGGCCTGCTTAAATATCTCTTCACGTTACGCTTGAAGGACGCGATGTCATAAAAAGGAGGAAACACCATAGATAATTAAAACAAGAGAGAACACATTGGTTAGTTTGTTCGAAAGAAAAAAAAACGAGTAATTATCAATCGGTTATCCTATTTTATAATAGGATATAATAATAGGATTATATAACATCTTATTGCTTTTCATTTACCAACCTACATGATAACCAATCTGTATTAACGAAGAATTCATCTGACTTAAAGGGAACTTGTTCATAGGTGCAGCTACCGAAACATGAATAGTCTAATAGGTGTTTAACGACCCTTTTGCTGGTAACTGACTAGGCGAGCTAAAGAAAACACCTATTTGACATTTCTAAATTTACTACGTCGTCCTAAATTTACATGATCATAAAGAAAGGGCAGTCCCTCGAGAAGATGCTCTTAAATTTACACTGTGATTAAAAGAGTTCCAATTTTTCGTTCGACCATACAATGTTGTTTTACTAAGAGGACCGCCCATCATATTCGGTATGTTGCCCAAATAGACAAATGTTTCAAAACATGGTGCTAAGCAGAAACAACTCAATCGCACCGCTTCGGACACCTGCTGAGACTACACAAAGGTAATATCGTACCTACATAAAAACAAGTATCAAGTTAGTTTAATAAGAGTTTTTTAAACTAGACAAAATTTTCATATATAATTAAATATAATGTACGGCATAAAATAACAACGGAATTAATATTTTAATATTCAACACGTTAATATATAAAATAAAAATATTATATCTGAAATATGTATAGATACTTTTGCTAAGTGGTAGAACACGGCAATAAACTGCGTCCGTGCATAGACCAGCCATTGTGGCACGCTTAGGTGTATAGCGTTCCCAAGCCCGATGCAGCTGTAAAAGCCGCAAAGGCTCCAAGCCCGTAAGGCTAACAGTATAGTCACTTTGAAAAAAAAATGTGTAACGTTTAATACACGGGGTGTTAGGCATCTAATTAGACCCGACAGCGTAGTGACGTGTCATAAGTGAAACCTTCAGAAAAAAAAATGTTCTTTGAAAATTATTTTTAAATATCCTAAATCAGCAGGATTCTTACTATCGACCACTCATGCGTACTGCGTATGAAGTCTGGTGGTCTCACACCACTAGGCCAATCCGACGACGACTGCAAACATGAAAATCAGGACTTGCATTAACTGTGAATAATGTTAATGTATTCTATCTCATTCTCGCGTAGGCTAAATCCTGTAGTTGTATAATTATGGTATGTGTATTTAAATTTCATACGTTCACACACCTATCCCAAAAAAAAAAATTCAAAACCCAACGTATCGCCATCACAAATCACTCAGAAGAAATCACTCAGTGTACTAATACAGTAATGAAGAATCTTTAGAATGAAATTATTAAATTATTATAAAGTGTTAAAACAAAAAAAAGAAAAAACAAGAAACGCGATAAATTTAAAAGGGTTCCTGTTAAAATCCTATCGTTTTTATTTCACCCACCGACCGACCACCCATTAGTTTAGCATTGAATTCGACAAACACTCGAAATTTTTCACAAAAGTGATTCCGTGGAAATATATCTATCGACCCGCCCTGATCACCCGCTGACTGTGCCTCTTTGAACATATCATGTGCCGACAAACAGAAGTGGCGACTTAATAACGATCTTGTTACTTTTATTTCGTATTGCCCCTCGCGATTGAAGTAATATAGTGAAAAATATACGTGTATACAATGATATGTTACGGTACATTGTTCATTGAATTAATGTGCTCATATACTATGTAGAGACGCGACTTTATTATTCATAATATTTGTATGGACAAAAAAGGTAGGCCAGATTTTAGCCAAAATTACTCGTATTCTTATATCCACCTCCCAGACTTAATTTTATGAGATTTCACTACTTTTTATAGACAAATCATCTCGATCGAAACTTCGCATGTTTTTACAGTATTTTTTGTTGGGATACAGTGTACATAAAACTTTTAAACTATGAGCGCCTAATTTTAGTGTCGTTCGTCTATTTTTATACTTCTAAATTAAAATTTCGATACAATATGTTTTACAGATATCCAAGCATATTATTATAAAAACGGTCATTATTAATAAGTAGTTATATTAAATCTAAATTGCCTGTTTTTAGCGAAAACCAATTTCGCCGTTTTACTATTGTAAAGGTTACTTACACATTAATTCCTGCTAGAGGAACCAAATATAATAATAGAATTCATATAATGCAATATTAATCAACTATTAATATCAAGGGGCCATAATACAAGCTAAGAAAGAACTTTATCAAAACAAATCAGGGTAAATGAGATAATAATAGTCCGGGTTTCTGATACAAGTCGGGACATGTCTCCTTAATACCAGTTAGCGCTGTGAGTTAGCGGCGCGACCTTGCGCCGACCTAGACCGAAACTGGATCTAGAAGGTTCAACGGACCACCGAATCCGAAACGATCCGTCGGCATCGATTCAAGGACTAATTTCACATTGATTTACACAAACAATTTTGTTCAGAACTTATTGATTTACATTTAATATAATATTTTTAATAATAATGATATAAAATATTGACGTCTTGCGTATATAATATATCCAGTTCCATATATTTTTTATCTGAGCTTAATATAAGGACTTTTTTAACTGTTTATATTTTTGGCGTTTGGTTACCTAAATAACGATGTGGTTCAAGTATGATAGTAGCACGCTAAGCCTAGTAGGGGGAGGGGGACTGGCTTTCAAGTTAAGTTGCCGCGGAACACATTTATAGGTGCTTGGCGACAGATTTTCAACTTAGGTAGCTAGTGAGACGTTTATTAGAAAATATCCTACTGACATGCTATGGTTACATCGCGATGATTTCCTTCACCGAAAATATCAAGTTCCGAACTCACATCGATCGACTTGGTGTCCATACAAGCTACCACTGAGCCATCATTGCTTTCCATACTTCTTACCCCCAATCTACTAGAAACACCATATCAAACCGCTACTGCCAAACATTTCCCATATCACCGTTTATTGTTCAATTCATAAATTATTATTTATTTATTTTTTATCGTTATTGGTTTGGCTTAGTGGCCACAATCTCACCTGATGTTAAGTGACGATATGGCCCAGGATGGTAAACGCTAAACCTAGTGAAAGACTGGCTCTCAAGTGCAGCTGCCGGAACACACCTATTGATGCTTGGCGACAGATTTTCAACTTGAGGGTGGTAGCTAGCCAGGCGGGCATCAGAAAAAGCCCTACCACCATGCTATGGTTTCCTCATGATGTTTTCCTTCACCGAAAGCTCAGGCTATCCGGTATCAGGTTCAGGTATCAGGCTAATAGATCCGGTTCAGGGATCAGGTTGAAGTCTTCGCCTAGTCTAGATAATTGATAGATCTTCTAAGTACCAATAAATCTGATAATTATAATTATCAGAAAGTCTAACCAAAGTTGGATTGTGCTTGTGATGGCACACGTGCGACGCCACCTTGCGCAGATGGCGTAAACACCTGCCGAGCGATACACCGCTTCGACGACCTTCATACACCTTTCGGACCACTTTCGAGACGGTAACGGGTTCCAAAGTAATTACTTTAAGACAAAACATATTTAACATATGTAATTACAAAAAATATAACAAGTAATTTATAAATCTTAAAATTGTTATGCGGCGTGTGTTCTTTTATCTATTGTGTATTTTTATTACTGAACTAAAAGCTAACTAGTTAATTTAGCAAAATTGCTACAATTAAGTGGCAGTGGATGGAACACATTGCTTGTAGAACGGATGGGTGATGGAGCCGATGAGTTCTCGAGTGGTGACCACGCACCGTAAAGCGCAGCGTGGGCATACCTCCCACAAAGTAGACCGTCGACCTAGTTGCGGGAACCTACTAAATGCGAGCAGCACAGCACCAGAAGTTTTGGCGATCTTTGGGTGAGGCCTATGTTCAGCAGTGGACGTCTTTCTGCTAAATGAATGGATGGATAGATGGAAAAGACAGCGTTTGAAAAGATTTCATAATTACAGTTATAAAGCTAACACCGACTATTTGTGGATATATAAAAAAACAGCTCCTGGTGTAGGAAACAAAAGTGCTAAAGGCCTGTCAAGAGAGATGATGGCACTTGGAGGCCCTCGAAGGAATGAGGAGATTGAAGAGTTAGAGGTCGTCCCCAGAAGCATGGGCTGAAAAAAATCCATTAGAATTTGCTGGCTCGTTTCAGTGATGTCGTTTCGGAGTCCAAAACAATGAACTAGAGGGTGAAAGATAGCTAGACGAGCATTAGAAAATTTCCCCCGAATATATATTTCTTCAAACAACTTTACTAATTAATTTTATTTAAGTCCTCGCCGATATCACTGTTACCGGCTTGTATAATAAATACACAGTTTTACAAACGTCTAGTGTAGAAACGAAAAGGAAAAAGGAAATTAAACTGACTTAATATCATTATTTGAATTATATAACAGTAATTTATAACACTGAAAGAAAACTTAATAACACTTCACAAAACTATTTCTATAAATCAAAAGTGGAACAATGAGTACGTACTGTGAGGAATCTATCACATTGTCGCGGCGGTCGCGGGGTAACAAGCACATTTATCGTCTGTAATCATAATCCATCACGGGACTCGGTTATACTTTAAATATGGCCGCAGTGTCAAAGGCTTGGCGCGCTTGAAAATCATTCCCGTGATTAGGGTGTTTCAAAAAATAGTACAGTAAACTTTTAATTTTATTTTATTCTCGCATGGTAAAGGGACGGCTCATCTACCATGAGTTTATCACTATATCGGTGGTCGCAATCCAGTTGGGTTCAGATCCCCATCACTCCGCTGGATCATCCCATCCCATCACTTACTGGATACACACTGACCATGGAATGCGACGCGCATAAGCGTATCACTACAGCAGGTGATACTACTGGATCACGACCCAGATGACACAATTGTCGTGTCCTACCACCCAGCAGCTTTCGTCTAAAGATCAATCAATGTAAGTTGCAAATCCAACTTCTAGCATGAAACTAAACAAAGATGGAAACTCTGAATACAATGTTCTTTAAACCACAAAATGTAGTATAGTCTGTTCGCTAGTCAAATAGTAATGAATCCTTTCTTACTACACTCACCTACGTTATTTAAGCAACTTCCTGAGAACTTCAGGTTTCTAGGATTTTATTAAGTAGCTAAAATAATGAACTGTTTCAAACCTTTTGTTCTTGTTAAATCGACTTATATGCAAAATTACTCTGGCCATCTTCTGTATAACTGATTAGACTTTTTCCCTGGGTCTCACATTGGCGAAATTGTGTACTTCACGTATATCGCCATCCCTATAAAAAGTGACGTGAATATAATTAGAGAATTGAAGACACATTGAGAATAACCCTTTGAGTGCACTTCATTTTATTTAACAAAAAAGAAGTCATATGTGACCTACGGCCGGCCGGCCGGTGTGATTTAGAGTCGATATGTCAAGTGTACGGTCTATTCGTCCGAACTAAGCTGACACTGGAATGTGGAGTTAGTTCGATTTACTTTCCAATTTAATTTATATGTACACTAAAACGCAATGTCATTTAGTTCTTTGAAAATGATCGAAATTAATTCATACAAACTCCATCAACGCTGGAGAACTAAAGTCATAATTACAGAAAACTACAAGTATGATAGTATTTTAAACATATATTCTAATTTACTATTCAAATCTCAATTTATTTTGGTTGCTTTTCAAAATGTATTTATTAGACTTAAGTTCAACTGTTATAAATTAATAGGGCAGGAAAAATAATTAATGATACCGTTGCATCAGCTATCGGTGTACCGGGTGAGCAACTTACAATGGCGGCTTTCACGGCACTTGCGTACGCGCACGACAAATAACATTCTTAACGTGAGAAAGTTCCAGATAAAGCTACAAATGACCGTTAACGTCGGCCAGTTAGATAAACTTTATTGTTTGGCTTCTGTGAAATAATGTTAAATTGTTGCCTAATGTTATAGTATGAGGTAACTTACACAATAACTATGAATAAAACATAGATTTACATTTGTTTCGTTTTTCACTAGCTTCTCCATGTGGTTTTACCTGTATAAATATTATAATACACTATGTACCTAACAGCAGTGGAACATCGCTTTTCAAGTCCCACGAAATACCGATTTTAGACAGACATACCGCAATGGTTGTTACATTTTTCTACTTAGTCTGTTACCCCTTTGCCAGTGAAAGGGCTGTCCCTCAGATTTCTATATCTGCATATTGGGAGTGATAATATAATATATATATATATATTACCTTGCTGTGGGGTCAGTTTACACACCGTTTTATAATAGTACGTGTTTTAGATGTCAGGTATATCTATCTATCTACTCGTATATATAAATAGAATGATTGATGTTGTGCGCGCATCATGCAAAAACTACTGGGTAGATTTTGATCTTTTTTTTTTCTTTTACTCCTTTGATACTTGGTCCTTATAAGAAACACACACAATATCTTGATTCATAAAAAGTTGTTAAACTTTTAAGAAACTACGATTTTTATAAGCAATACGTGTTCTTCTGTAGTCCATGCGAGCGGAGCCGCGGGAATAGCTAGTAATTAATAAAAATATTTATTATAGCTATTGTGTATTATATATAATTTAATTATTTATTATTAAAAGCTTCGGTACAATTAGTTTCATTAGTTCCCATTAAAGATTTTTCTAAATTACTATTGCTCAATAGGGATCCGAACGAAAAAGACGAAATACTTAAAGTATGTAAATGGTATGGTCCTAAGCACCCACTTGATGTCAACTTGAGCTTGTACCCACCTCTATCTCATAACCGCGCGCGATTGCTTCGCTTAGACGTGTCCGTTAAACTAGTAGTTGTTTAGACTGTGATTATATTAGTTTTTAAGAAAATCGAACGCAGTTTACCTATAGAAATTGGAACTAAATAATACTTGTCTGTGAACATTCCACTCGATAAAAATTTTTTTGCAACGATAGGCGCTGTGTTTCATCATAAGCAGACCTTAGCTTTCTCCAATATTTCTTATTCTTCTTAAGATGTACAATTCCGTAGAACATTAATTTGATCTATCTCTAGGTTTAGCCAGCGTTTGCGATTTAAGCGCACAAAAATATGTTAGTTACGACATCACATAACAAACCTTTGAATTTTTCGGCCGTTCTGTACTATAATATGTATGTATTATACATACAAACCTTCCTCTTCAATCACTCTATCTATTGCTGAAAACTGCATTAAAATCCGTTGAATAGTTTAAAGATTTAAGCGAACAGACAGCGGAAGAGAATTCATTTTATCCTCACGACGACGCAGACATGTCGACTTATAAGTTTCTCGGTATATGTATATACAGTAGCTGATCTCGAAATGTCAAAAGAAGTCACTGTAATGAGATTATCGCGAAACTCTTAAGCATACCACTACGGATTTTATAAGCTTATTGTGTGACCATTATCGGCTATATCATCACTACTCGTAATAGTCAGTTAAAATTATGGTCAATAACTCGATAAGAAAAACAATCCACTTTTTTCTGTTGATCTTCACCATGTGTACAATAATTATCTTTATACAAAAGAATAGTAAACCGATCCAATTCGTGTATAATAAGTACCCATCGAAATATTTCGACAATGGTCACAGTCCGGCGGGCAGGCGGTCCCTCACGTACCTCCGGTCTCGGGTGCATTGTTTACAACTGCTTTACATCATAATAAAACTATTTTATACACAGCTTAACCCCTGTTCAATATTAAAACGTCGAGAAGTTACTTATGGTACACTTCACGCATGCCACGACATGTCGTACAAGTCTATTTTTATATTCTGCCGACTTAAAATTATTTGATTCAGAGATTTGATATATTACTAGTTAGCATACGTTGTTAAACCCTTTTCGGTAGTTAATGGCTCGACCACAGCGCCGTTTATCGGATTTTAACGTATCTATAAATCATCGTATCGATAAAACAAATATATTATGCGAATATGAGCACAATCAGTCGAATCGTTCAGAAGTTACTCGATCACGAAGGCGTACATAAGATTTTTATATAACTATAAATAGACGAATAATTATTATTCACGCGTAGACTTCAAACAGACGATATTATTATTTAAATAAAATTCTAACAATAATATCAAAAGATTTTGAAGTGACACTGTTTCATGCTCAATAACTTGACTCCCATGGATGATACTAATGCCAATTTTACAGGCGTTGTGACGCTGAGAGTTAAATTTGCATGTCTGCAATAATACAATTAAACATTGATTATTATATGTGTACCATAAAAATAGTAACAAAACCCTATCACTTCCTCTACAAAATTAGATTATAAGATAAAGTTGAATGTAAATTTATAATAACTCAGTAAATGTATACCCACTTTCTATAAAAATTAAGCTATAATTAGATAATAATCTAAAATGATATCATAATATGAATAAGTCTGTAGTTATTATTTATGTGTACATATATTTTTTTACTTTGCCAATATAAAAGACACTGATCACGAATATGACGTTAAAAAAATGTTTGTTTGATGTCCGTATTTAACTCAAAAGCGGCTTGACCGATTCTTCTGAAATTTTGTATAAGGGAAGCTTATGTGCTTGGTCAGTTGCTAAGCCATAAGAATTTTCAATATACTTTTAAAAATTTTGAAAAAAGGAAGATAAATTATTTAATTTGTTTTAATTGTCAACCGATCTTTTTACAAATTTTTTACATCGTCATTGCATAATTGATAGGTTATATCTATACTATAATATAATAAAGCGAAAGTCTTTTTGTTTGTTTGTTTAAACAAGCTCTCTATCTATGGATCTACCAGTCCGATTTGAAAAATTATATTTGCATATGATAGTCAGATTAATGAGAAATACTATAGGCTATCTATCATTAGGCTACACCTCTCACCTAGCCTTAAATATTAATTTTTGTTAAGTAAGTCGGAAGAAACAGCGCACCCGAACTGCTTTATCCACGTGTGCTGGCGTAATGGTTAGTGATACGTAAATACAGTATTCTACAAAAATATTGCTCCTTAGTGCATCTAAAAAAAAGTCTGGGATACAATATGCCTATATTATATATATAAGCCACAATAAGTTATTTCGTGACAAAAAAATATTTCAAATTGAGAAGTGATTTATGAGCACTATTATTAAGCATAGCATATTAATCCTTACGAACGAAGGTTACTTCATCATCACGGCAATTTTAAGACGATAATCTTTGCTCTTTATGGCATGTAATTTGGACGTATAATTTGGTAGACAATGTAAAATTAAAATAATTCAATACTCGCCTCGGATCCATGACTATAGGTGTAGTGGCGCGAACGAGGCGTGTGAGCTGTGACGCATAACTATGGCCACCTGATAAAAATATTGTCTGTACTGAAGTATTATAAATCATTAATCAGAGATTGCTTTTCAATTATACGCGGGTTAGTTATCACGGGACGCAGATAGTTATTATATATTAATAAAAGGCTACATTAATTGTCAATAATATGAGTAAAAGTATGGGATGAAAATAATTACTACGTAATAAACACATGCGGAGCCGCAGGGCATTCTTAAGTCAGACTAATGGAAAACGCACACCTTAAACCGATGGGTCTAGAATTATAGAATCATGAATTCTTGCACAAAATTTCCATATACAATGTATGTATATGAACACTAAAAAAGTATTATTGAGAGTCTTCTCCTTAGGTAGGACCTTATATAGAGGTTTAAACTTTCTGAGATGTTTGCGTTAGGAAATCCCAACGGGCGCTCAGCCAATATGTAATAGATGTTCATAATTTTATCTTATCGCGGCAAAAATCAAATCAAAATCAAAAAAGTACTTTATTTAATTTAGGCCCTAAGAAGGCATCGTGGCTAAGTGCCTTAAGCGCTCGCCCCCAAGCCCGGGTGAAGCTGTAAAACTGTAAAAGCCGTTTGAGGCTTCAGGGCCCTTATGGCTAATAGTATAGTATAGTCATTTAGAAAAAAAAAACAAAGAAGGCACTTATGAACGTCAAACACTACTATACTACTACCGGTTCGGAAAACATGCCAGTTATCGAGAAGAATCGGCAAGAAACTCGATCTTATCGACTTATCTTTTTTTATTATTTTTTCCAACTGTATGAGTAATATTTACATTAAATAATCATATTTATAACTTAGTGGATGCACAAATAATATAAATTAACTAAACGTAGTGTGTGCATAGTGTACACACCGTAGTTTGAATATACCCAAATTAGACCTTTTCAGTGAGGGTCAGTGATCCACGGTGACTATCTTCCAAATAATAGAGATTAATCTTTAATTTAAATGCTGCCGGTTACAAAAGATTTGAAGAATGTGATGTACTGCATCTATGACGCACGAGATAACATCTGTCCCATACTGCGTTTGAGTTTAATGAATTGATATTTAAACATGCATTCAATGTATTAGAATTTATTATTATATTGAATAGAAACCCTTCGTAAACAATTACCAATATCTTGTTTATGTAAAAAATAACTGAACGTATTTTCTATGAATTATTGATAAAAAAATATTATTTCGTACGAAACTTGCAAATTATCTCTACGAATGCTACAAATTAAAATTCAAATATTTCTTTAATCCGAAATATAAAATGACTTTTTTTGAGAAAAAAATATTTTTTCAAAATTCAAAATTTCAGTTAGGCTAGCTTTTGATTAGAACTTCAATGTACGCTAAGCCTTGGATAGACTCTGGATTTAAAAATTTGCACGGGAACACAGATACTTAGCTAATCCTTCAGAGGTCTCAATTCGTGGGAACTTGCTAAACTGATATTAAAGAATGTTTTACCATTGTTTTTTGAATTGACTCTGATTTGACACTGTGATTGCATTTTGAAACCCAACTGAATTTGTGGACCCTGTGCAGATATTACGCATCTAAAGAAAAATCAAACGTGGAGTAAAATCAGTTCTATATACATCGATTAATAGATAACAAAGTATTAAGCAACGTCAAGATATTAACTGAAATAGTGGTAAGGATTTATACCCGTCTGGGTTGCAGGTGATAAAATCATAGTAGTGAAGTTTCGGGATTCAACCAGTGTATATCCAACTGTCAAGAGACTTGCAGGCCAGCATGACAGCGACGGTTTCCGTGGTTTCATAATTTTACTAGGCCCATCAGACATAGCATCATCATATTGCCAATAGTAGTACAATGAAAAAAATACCAATTGCGTGTTGACCCGTCACAATATGCAGGGCTCCCTGCCTTCAAGTAAATTTCAATGAACATTGTACGAAATCACTTCTCAAAGTACTTTTTATGAGTTGGTCGAGTGTTACTCGTTGACTTGTGAAGCATACTTAGCTGTGATAGTTTTCAATAGTTAGTTTGTGATAGATTATCCAAAAACAGCTATTTAGCTGACGGGGCGAGGTTCACTTGACTCTGACAAAAATTAGCACTTTAAAGTTTAAATTCGCAAACGGATCCCTGAATCGAAAAATGGTTTTCAAATACTCGGAATATTTTTGAATGAAACTATCCAACGACAATCCACGCCCTGGGGACAGGCGAGAAAAAGTATTCATTCCCATTGTACGTGTAGGAAAAATAACAATTTTTTTTTTTCAATCTTTTGTTTACTACTGTCGGCGTGATTAATATGTATACCATACCTAAGTACAGCTTTCTAGTACTAAGAATCTCTGAGGTAAACCTCACTAGGTAAGAGTTATTTCTTGACTATGGATCCCTAAAAAGAACAATTGAGATTTGTGTTTTTATACCACGCTGGTGGCAAACAAGCGTTCGTTCCGCCTGTTGGTAAGCGGTCACCGCAGCCTATGGACGCGTGCAACAGCAGAAGCATCACATGCGCGTTTCCGACATTATTGGATAGAAAACTTATTACTAATTTTTAATAACTATGACCAGCCCTTTCGGCTTTCTTCAGTACCCCTTTCTCGTAGCCTAGAGTTTCTAAAACTTTTCCATCATTATTCAAATTGATATCCAGTTTAACGTATACACCATCACTTCACGCTCGTCGGATCGTAAAAAAGGGTTGAATAGAAAGTGGAATAACTTAAGTATATCACATTATCTCGTATCTATTGTGAGATATCGAGTTTCTTTAGTAAGTTTTATCTATTATTCCGATTTTAATTTTAATATCCGTGCGATCGTGTCAGTTTCGGACATTGAATAGGTTTTTTTTTGTTGTATTATTGTTGTATTTGGTTCTTATTGTTTACTAATAATGCTCCTATAAGTTCTTTTACTTATATCCATTTCATATATTATATATAAATCTCTTATAAAAATTACAACGGATTTTTCACAATTCGCGTACATTTACTAAATCTAATTGGTAACACTATTGGCTGACAGAGAAGGAAAACATCGTGAGGAAATCTGAACGCTTGAGAATGTTCTTTTAGTATCACTGTATGTGGGAAATATATGGAGCTGTAGATTTTTCGTTGTTTGAAATTGCCAGTACGTCGTGGACTGGCGTGATGATTAAGCCAATACCTTCCCTTGAGAAGAGACCTTTGCTCAGCAGTATGACACTTACAAACGGACATTATTATTATTATAACAATTGTAAGTAAAATAGTGCTAAAATAACTAAAAGTATATTTATAAGTATTGTAAACCCGTTTGGCGTCTATTGGATTTAGTAGTTTTTTTTTCATTACTTATAACTGCGTAATGTTTCTTGAATAGACTTTTCTTTAATGATAATATTTTACATCCTAAAGCACGCGAATGCAGATGCTGTTCAACTCGAAATAGAGACAAAGATATATCGTCACGCTCTTTTTAATGGGGCTGAGTTGTAATGATGAACATAATATCCTAATAAGTATTATACAGAAAAATAGAAACAGATATCTGATGTAAAAAGTTAATTGCAATTTTTTTTATTACATAACACGGTGGCAAACATACAAACAAAACTGTAGGGTGAGTAGAGTTTCCAGAGCTCCTTGGGGTAGGTGGTTTAAAGATCGGCAACGCGCTAGTGATACGCTTATGAGACCACGATAGCCGCTTACCATCAGGCTGGCCGTATGCTTGTTTGCCACCTTTGTAATATAAAAAAAAACTCGATGTTAAGTAATCGCTCCGGCCTACGGCTAAAAAGCTTTCCTTTCCAAATCAAAACCAAAGATAATAAAGACGGGCCATACATCAAACAGCTAAAAAGTAATAATTTACTGTTCGAGCAATTCAAAAAAACAGGGGTCACGTGTTGAACAGAATATCTCATGTATTTCTTCCCATAGTCGCCCATCTCCATTTGTCAGATAAAACAATGATCACTGGCACAAATTGTAAATGGATACAAAGCTCTATGGAGGAACAAAACGAGTTCGTTTCTCGCATTTTACCACACATGTGTGACAGATTGGCGCGCCGCCGCAGCGGCCATTACTATTCGGTGAGGCGCTGGCGGGAACCTGCAATGTCACGACATCGGTTAAAACGCATAGACATATTGGAAACATATATTTTTATTTCATTAATTATATTTTTATTTATCTGTTTTATTTTGTAATAAAATTAACTATACTTATTGTTGTCATAACTGTTGAGAATTGATCGAAACGCTGTATCATCGAGTTCAATGTATATACACTTTAAAAAGTTTAACCCAGTCATATTTTGACATGGATTTTACTTTATCAAGGATTCCAATTTTGTATTTTGTGGAAAAACGGCGCAAAAAGGGACAAGTAGCATTATGGTACTCGATACTGAAATATACCCGTTTATACGGGATGTATGGCAACGCTAACTATACTGAACGAGGATATTTTTATTAATACTGCGTATATTTTGTATGTTAAATAAACTTCTTAATGATTAGTAATATAAATCCGACAAAAACTTAGGTGTAACTATATTTCATATTATAATATACTACAAAGATTGAAGCATCGTTTCAACAATACATTTCTATTATTCAATTTAAAATTTGAGAAAGTACGCAGAAGAAGAAATAGGGAAAATACGACTGATTTAGATTTGGAAAATAGCTTTGCTATCGAGACGAGTCGGCGCGCGGCAAGGAACTTGATCGGGTTTGCAACAAGGTTTTAATTATCTATGGTTAATACTTAGTTAAGTTTATATTCCTATTTATAATGTTTGTAAATAGAAAATCATTTGCAAACAACACTATCATTCACATCAAAGTTACTATGACTTAATTCGCTCATAATTAAAACGTAACCAGATAATTAAACTGCGTTCATATGCAGAATTACACTCAGTTAATGGATATTCACGTATAAATCAACTGTAATAAACTCTTTTCACTTGTATGACAATGAATAAAATTTCAGGTTCATATTTCTCTTAACCTTGTCATACAGCATGCATGTCAGTCAAAGAATGTAGTAGAAACTATAAAAATCTTAGTGTGTAATTTATCAACGATTTAAACAATGGTCGATAATTGCTGTGGATCTCGTAGATCTCGGCGCAACGCCATTGTTCCGCAGTCGACAGTTCTCACGACCTGCGTTCGCGCACCCGCCGAGGCTCGATGTACAGGAGCCTAGTGGACTTTTATTTTTATTTTCAATGTATGCAGGCCTGTTTAAATGCCTCTTCACTTCTGGTGTGAAGGACTCAGTATCTGCTGGGGGCACCCAGCCTGAGCCTGGCTACGCCTATGGATGAAAATAAGGTTTATAATACTCTTTCATTCGTTACCAATTTTTATGAATGAGTACAAACATTGTGTCACCAATATTTTAAGTCGAGCTTGCTGGTTATTTTCATTCATTTTGAAAACTTTTCATTGGTCAGAAGAAATTGTGTTAAACGTTATGTTGATCGGGCAACCCGTTTATTCAATAATACACATTATAATAGAAACAAAAAGAGTGTTATTACAATAATACGCTCAAAATAAACCTAATTCATAGTTCCCAATACCTTAGGCTTAGTATACAAAATTATTTTGTTGTAAATTTGTTTTTGATAGTATCTTATATCGGTGTACTTTAGAAGTTGTAATCTAAATGTCCGCTTTACTGTACTACTAACAAAAATATGCAAGTGAAAGAACGACAACACACCTTTCCGCTAGAAAGAGATAGACAATGACATACTTATTAAAAGACTCATGTTAGAAAGGGACAGACCATATTGTCGCGTGACTGGTTAGCATTGCAAGGTCGTCGCCGTGAGGTGAGTGACACGAAATTACGAATACATTATAATATTGATATTGGAGTCCAGCTGTAAGTAATAAAGTCTATTTTCTAATGCAGGTAAGAAGGAAAATAAAAATGCGCCACACTTTGCGTGCAAACCACGCTTCGGTTTTTGGCATTCATTGACTTTAATAGATGAATTGATTGGATAATATGACACGATAGGCCAATATGTAACCGGTGGTTGCTACATACTGTAAAAGATTTTTATTTTGGCTGTGTGAAATTATATTAGATTATCCACAGCTTCAACAATGCATAATTGGATTTATAATACAAAATAAAGATATTGAAAGCCTCAATCTTTCCAGTATCAATAAATTATGGTAGATAATGTACGAAATTTATTTGATTGACAAAGGCGTTACTTTGCGGAAATCCATCGTAAGTAATTATCCGAAATTTCTTTGCTGCTTCCGCTTGCAATAGATGAAATGTAATTATTATTTTCGCTAAAAACATTCACTAATTTTTCCACAAAAACATTGCAGTGCACCGCGGTTTCATTTGTGTTTTTCTGCTATGTTCCTTTTAGGGTCGTGTTATATGTCGTGATTTGAAATGCCCTAGAAACTTCTTAAATAAACCGTCTGTCTAAAATGGTAGATATTAATAAAACATACAAATTTAATTATGTAAATTGGCATACATATCGGATTTATTATGTTCAGGCATTAAATGTAACTTAACCTACCTTATTACAAATGTTAGAATACGCTAGAATTTTTGACTATCAATCACGCTTAGACGCTTAGCTTGACGGACTCTAATGATTTTGTCATAGAAGTCGATTACGTCGTGATATAGCACATGGAATAGTTTTTATAACCATAAAAAAATTACACCTATCGTAGTGGTCGGGTAACAGCTAATTTACGGTATATCTCTTTATATAAAAATGAATGTTTTGTTGCTTTCCTAAAGTATTCTTCCGATTGCGATAAAAACGAGTTGCGCAAACACGTAAAGGTTTTGTATTAGTACAACCAGTATACAATAGGTGGTGCGCGAATTGTTTAATCGCGTTAACGTTATTATGGTCGAAACTTAAAACAGATTTAACGGAAATACTTCACGTAGCCCCGCCACAAACCCGTTCGATAATTGAATTCGAAATTGACCGCGTGTGAACCGCGTGGCAAACGCGTACCGTGCGAAAATGATTACTGGCAGAATCAGCTAGACTTGTCATGATATCAGATCTAGGTAAACATCTTCCCAAGCAGTGGCTTAGGAAGGGTTCGGCTAGGGATAGGTGACCCGCCCCGGGTGCCACTCTTTTAAGGGTTGGCACCCGACTGAAAAGATTACGAGTTTTTGAAGAAAAATGTAATTTAATTAATTTTATATTCAAATTGAATTATCTTATAAGAACTTTATATTCAATTCTATTTACAATTCAGGAAATATTGTATATCTACCACATACATATTTTGTATCACAAGGATCTTCGCCTGCGTCTCTTAGTTGAAATAATATCTCATAATTCATATAGAAGTTATTCATTAGATACGACTTTTCAAGAACGGTGGTACACACCCAACACTTTGGTAAAATTTTCAGACAATCTTCATGACTTTAGTTTCATAAAATCTCTTTCTTATCGAGCACCAAGGTAATTTAAAAAAAACGAACAGCTTAGTTAATTATAATGCAAATAAAAATAACAACAGTTAGCTTTAGAGTCTGATTTTTAATTATGTAAGCTTTAAACACACATTCTCCATTTGATTTTATTCCCAGCAGAGAGATCAGTATTTATAGATAACAAATCTAATAGAATCGAACAATCAATCAATGTGATTGAACGATAGATTTTTCTTTCATCGTTCGCTTTCTATAATCATATAAAACGGGAGCGTGTTACTTCAAAGTTCAAGCCGATAAGTCTACTTATTGCTACTAAAAGATCACAGAATGTTTAGGTGCGTGTTTATTCCAAAGGAAACTATCTGTTTTATTTTATTATACTATAAAATTTGGTTCAACTTTCAATTCGTGATTTTTTATATTTCAACAGGAATTGTAAATGACGCCATCTAGTGGCAACTGTTGAAACTACTTCATTAATAAGCTACCAAAGTAAACAGCGCGTGCGCTCTTCGTAAAAGAAATTATTACCTTTTCAACCACTCGTGCGTGTAGCGCTAGTTGTAAATGTTGTAAAATAAAAAATGTAACCATACAATGTCTTTGGTCTCTTCAACGACTTTGTGACTAGACCATGTTATAAGGACATAGTATAGAAACTTAAAATAACATTAAACATTTTTTATTTATTTTTTATAGCAAAATGCAATAAAAAGAATAATTAAAAAATAATGCCAAAATACTACTTACCTTTGCGTAATCCACGGGGGAAGCGTTAACTGGACACGTAAATAGACCCTCACTGAAACAAATAAAAAAATTAAACTAGCATATTCAGAAACCTTTTTTAAATAAACTTTGTAAATAGAAAATAATAGATTATTTACTATTAACGATTTGTTTTTCATACAGAATTAGCTCTTTAAATAGTCGGGCTGTGGTGCTCCTGACACTTGGCCTAGGCTCAAACTTACGCGCCGAGCCGCGCCGGTGCAACGCGTTGAATGTTTGCGCGATCCGTACTATTAATTACTAGCTGTGGACCGCGGTTTCACCCGCGTATAATTAAAAAGAAATCGCTGATAGATGATTTATAAATACTTTAGTATTGACTATATTTTTATCGGGCAGGCCGGATTATTCGTCACAACTCACACGACTCGTTCGCGCCACTACACCTATAGTCATAGACCCGAGCCGAGTGTTGAATTATTTTAATTTTACATTATCTCCCAAACTATTCGTACAAATAACATGCTATAAAGGGCAAAGTTTATCTACATAAAATTGTCTTGATGATGAAGTAACTTTCGTTCGTAAGGATTAAATGTCATGCCTAATAATAATGCTCATAAATCACTTTTCAATTTTCAATAAAACTTTGTAATAAAATACCTTATTGTGGCGTATGTATAGGTAAGAGATAGGCATATGTTATCGCGGACTTTTTTTAGATGTACTAAGGAGCAATATTTTTGTATTTACGTATCACTAACCATTACGCCAGCGCACGCGGATAAAGAATTTAGGTTGCGCTATTTATTCCGACTTACTTATCAAAAATCAATATTGTTACGGCTTGAACATAAAGAAATAGAAAACAAAAATCATCTTTCTCGAAATTTCCAGGACCGTCCGTAAAGATCGTGAATTTATCATAGTGTAGTCGTGTGACGTATAATCTTAGGTTCAACGACACACACATAGAAAGTCTTATCGCTAAAACTGTCAGCAAACAATGGGCTATAAATTAAACGTGCCCCTTGTTTTAAAAAGCGATGACGTAAGTTGTTTACAAGATGTTAAGAGTTCCGGGACCTTCCAGAGATTTCGGGATCGAGTCATTTAGATATATAAGGGAGCTGGGTTGCGAGACGCGACAGTTATTAATTCGAAAGGAAGCGACAACAAGAAGCGAAATAAGAGAGAAACAAACAGTGTTACTCTGCAAGTGCCTACAGGGTTAATCTGTGAGAATATTCGGTGAACGATTTATGTGTTTTGTTTTGTTATTGTTTTTTTTTTCATTTTCATTTGTACTAGCTGAGTACGAATACTAATTACTTTTGAGTGACACTACGGCATCTTATTACCCACGAACTTAACAATATTTAAGGCTAGCTGAGAGATGTAGCCTAATGCTAGATAGCCTATACTATTCCTCGTGAATCTGGCTAGCTTATACAAAAACAATTTTTTGAATCCGACTGTTAGTTTCAGAGATTAACGTGTTATGGTTATAATATCAGCTATCTGCCAGTGAAAGTCCCGTCAAAATCGCTCCAACCGTTTCGGAGATTAACCGGAAAAAACTGATGAAAATTTAAAAAATGGATGTTTTGTTATAGGTTGTAGCGTGTATACTTTCATATGCATGGCTAGCATTTACTAAGGCTTTTCCTAATATCCGCCTGGCTAGCTACCACTCCAAAGTTGAAAATATGTCGCCAAGCACCAATAGGTGTGTTCCGGCAGCTGCACTTGAGAGCCAGTCTTCCACTAGGTTTAGCGTGTTATCATCTTGGGCCATATCGTCACTTAACATCAATCAGGTGAGACTAACCACTACGCCAAACCTTTAACTCTAAAAAAAACATAGAGCATTGAATATCGTTTCTGAAAACAAATTGACGTGACGGTTTTTTTTATCTCATAAATAATGCGATTAACAATACGTTACATTTAATTAATACGATGTTAATTTATCTAGAACCAATATGTCTGTCTTTACCGTTGTATAATTAGTGAACAGTATGGTTAGTTAATATTTTCAGTTAGGTTACACAGCGCATTGTACGATAAAATAAAATAAAACATGGCCGCTAAATATGAATTAACTGACTGTTAACCTTGGCCAGCCAGGCTTATAACTAGCGCATCGAAAGGGAAGATATACAGTGACTATTACTTAAACACGGCACTTCGAAACTACCCACTTTAACGATCTAGCCCAACAACTTTCTACGATGAAATGTACACGATACAAAGGAATACCCGACCTCCAGTAGCTAGATAATTATTATAATATCTGGAAACTTATGTAAGTAGACTCTTAATACTTGATATATTGTATTGAATTAACTCCATAAACTATTCGAAATATTATATATGGAAGAAAAATGGCTGACAAATGAAACGAACAGTATATTTAAGCCTATGAAACAACGATCCAAGTGAAACTTAAAAAAAATACAAATTATCGAAGACATATGAGATACATTCTTTAATAACACACATTAACATATAAAATGTTCCTAATTTACGATCATAATCCTTGACTGCACGGCATAAAATTCAATTTTATTTGCGCAATGTAATGTAATGCGACTTGCGATAAAAACGAAAAAAAACTGGGGCGCTAGAATAAAAGTTTCACTTTAATAAAATAATAAAGTACCGTTGATAGAATTGTGAATAAACACTCGTTTCCATTCTAAAAAGAATAATACGGACAACAATTTTTTTCAGATAAACAAAGTTATCGCATTGTTCTCTCAGCATGGCGCAGCGGTATAACAAATCATGCTATTTTTTTCAACGATGTTCGTAATTACGATGGTAATGTGAAGAAAATTATATACGCTATTTGTTTTACATGTGCATGCAATAGGATTCTAAGTGTATCGCAATGATCTCGATGTTTCCGGATGAGTGTTATTCTTAATAACTGTTGTAATTAGTCCAATGATTCGTTAAGATCCTATAGACATCGATGAACCTCGATAATATATTACATGGCTTATAGAGAAGCCAGTAACTGGTAGGCACAGAATAAAATGTCATTTCATGTGCTGCTAGTTAATTCGCGAATTGACAATATGTTCAAACATTAAAGTTTATATTTAACCACATTGGTTTATTGACTAAAAAATTCAAATTTAGAAAAAGAAATTCTTGGGTGTCACGTGATCGGAAACTCCAATAAGAAACCGTGCCATTTTTTTTGAACTGACTATACTGTTAGCCTTAGTAGCCCTGGAGCCTTTGCGGCTTTTACAGCTTCACCGGGCTTGGTTGAGTGTTAAGTAATCTTATTAGAGGTTATCTTGTGACAAATGAGATTGAAATTATTACTAAATGTACATAGATATAGTGACTTTAAATCATAATCATAATCATAATCAAACCACTAATAATATGTGAAGCTTTAATAATAACACTGTAATATACAACATATCTGTAATATAAATATAAACTACATATTATTTTTGGAGATATACTCTTTTTGGCGCGTTTTGTAGAAATCACAGTAAAATTGAGAGCTGCATTTTACTTACTTTTTTTTACTACATAAGATTTATTTAACGTCGTATGAATAAGCAATATTTCAATTTTCCGACCATTATATTTTTCTTGAAACATTCACCTAAATAAGTGGCCATATGTAATTCTATAATTTAAATTCTAATACCTACTTATAAAAGTATCTGTATACATTTTAGTTAATCTCATAGTAAAGGTTATTCTAAGAACCTATTCAAAAAATTCTTGCATTTTTGCATTCTTGCAAAAAATTCATTCACACACATGCACGCCACACAGGTACATAGGTTCCTGTAAGTGACCTTTTTTTTTTGCCTAATTAGATTAGACAAAAATTTTCAGATTACTAAATACACATACACATGTCCCTTCCCTCCTCCCAGGGGGAAGAAACATGTATATAAGTATAGTTAGTTAGGGAATTAGACAGATCGCGACTTCATTGCATACCTCGGCAACAGTCCGAGCCGAGGTCCGGCCACTTTGGCACCCTCGGAACTTGCTGCCTTGCTTTCGCAGCTGAGCCCCTTAAGCGCTCGCCCTCAAGCCCGGTAAAGCTGGAAAAACGGCAAAGGCTCCAGGCCCCCTAAGGCTAAACAGTATAGTCAGTTCGAAAAAAAAGTCATTATTTATTATGTGATGACGTCACGCGCGGTAACATGGATAAAAAGCCGTCTGTTCTAATTTAATTAAAAAACAACTAATCTAATAAGTAAAAAATGTTTTGCCTTTAATATTACATTAACTTCACGATTATTATTGACTTTTAACGTTATATCATAATAACAAACATGTATTATCATCTGAGTAAACTAGAATGTAAATGTGAGCGATCAACGACAGTTGAACAATAAGGAAAACGTGAGAAACGTTTGCGCTGGGGCACAGCACCTATCTCCATAAACAGGTCAACTGACCATGATGGATCGATGTTGCCATTTCTAAGTGTTTACATAACGCTATGCTAAAATATTCTGTGGATATATCTTGGCTTGGAGTTAATTTGCAAGCTGACATGAGCTACTGTCGATAAGCTATCTCGTCGCGGTCGCTGTTCTAATCACATTTTGTCACCAGTATAAGTATTAATACATTTCTATTTAATTGCTGCTTTATACATAAGTAGCTCCTATAATTATAATATTATCTATATAAATAAAAATGATATGCAGTTCTTTGGTAAGAGCATTAACTGATAATGGCTGGATCGACTTCGATTAAGATTATTAGGGGGGAAAAATTTAAAATTGCCCGAAAATTTGTAGTTGCTTTGTTCTATTGGAGTTTTTTTAAGATCTCAAGACCATAATTCAGGATTCGAATGATGGATATACGAAAGTCAATCTTTGTATAAATTGTTCGTTAGGGTCTTGAAAAATTTTTCATGTGGCGCTGTGATCGTATTATTAATTAAAGTAAATTATTAGTAAAGAGTAGAACAATGTTGGCCGAGCGAGCTAGTTGTTAATTAAAGAAAAAAGAATTATTTGTGTTGTATATAACAATATTAAAAAATCGCACATTAAAATAAAAATCAACCAAATACTTCAGTTAACCCATAGTATCTATATCAGACGTGCTCAAACAGTCGATCGCGAGAACTTTCTAATATGTAGCAATAATATTTACGCGTAATTACATCTTAAGCCAAAGCACCTGATCCCACGTTTTAGTATTTTATATACGAGGATAACATACAAAAATATTAGAAAATATATATATAATTCATGATTTTGTACATAGATCGGTACATAAATATTAAATTTTTAAAGTGTTATAAAATCCGTTCACATACCTATTTTTTTCGTAGTAGTTAGTTGAAAGACGATCTTTTGCTGGGCAAAATTTATTTATGGTAGACCGGCGACACTATGGCAATAAATCTATGATAATCTATGGTTTCTGTATTAGTCAATAGATGGCGTGCAAGTCGTATCATTTTCATGACGGTAACGTAGTGCCATAAAATGCCGCAGCTATGCCGAAGATTCCTTTGCTGATTAAGAGGAGGCCGTGTTCTTTTGACATTTGATACTCAGTGTTAATTATTTAAACATTGAACTTGTTAATTACACATAACTACATAACTTGAGTTAACAAACGCATATAAGCGTGCGCAGGTCATTAAACCGCCTAACAGGGTATGAACAGTGTTTACTGAATATATTAAAACTTTTTACTATGATAATTATTATTGTAGTGTCTGCCTTTAGTTTGTAATTAATACCACCTAGATGAAAGTATAAGACACATAACATACGAAACAGACATTTGCACTTTATTTAACTCATATGTAAAATGAACTCAATTATTGTTATTAAAGAATTAGCATATGTTTGTAATGTATGCAGTATGAATAGTATAAAGTTTCAAATACGAATTGTATTATTAATATTTAACTAAAAGTTTATTTTCGTATAAAGTAGTAAGTATTTGATGTTTTAAATACTGGATTGATACAAATGTAGTTTGTCATTATGCAATTTGAACTACTTTCGAACATTTTGATTGTAAATATTTTTTTTATTCTTAATGTCGGTACGTTATTGTTGTCAACTGATTGCATAAAATATGAAATATTAAAAAACATATTACAACAACTTTTATATAATAATAATAATAAAGTGTAAAACGATAGGTGGAGGATGATAGTACGTATGTCGAAACGGCGCCAGTAGATGCGCGGGCGCATGTTGCGGTTTCCCATTCGTATCGGTTACGTATCTGACGACCGGTTGTCAATTTGTTGTTGTTAAGTTTCATTCTATTTAAAATGAAAATTAAAATCATATTTTTTGTAGGATGAAAGACATTTATTTAATCAAAGCGCTTACCCCCGGTATGTACACATTTCTTACATCTAATAGGAACATCATTTAAACCTTTCCAATATATAACCTCTGTGGACCTGGACTCAACAAATTGTGTGAATGCATTTTGTACTACTTACTGGGAAGACAAATTGTCCAAATCGCGGAGGAATTGTTTGTCGATTGGGGCAAGGTCCGGAGAGTATAGAAGATGACAGGTGGTTTTTGACTGCTGTTCTTGTAGTGTTAACTGTTCACAAACTGTTGTGAAAACTGTTTCACAAACAGTGTGAGGTCTGATGTTATCTCGGAGTAATAATGGTGAAGAGCGGTTGACAAGTCGGGGCTGTTATGCTGCGAGTTTCGCCATCATTGTTCGGAATTCTGCACAATAGACATCTGCTGTTATTACTTGAGCGGATTTGAGGAAACTGTAGTGAATTACGCCCTGAAGTGACTACCAAACAGTTGCCATCACTTTCTGTGGGTATGCTTCGCTTTAGGGCATTGTTTTGGCGTTTCACCTGGGGTCAGCCATTGTGTTGTAGACTTGCTATTATCGTAAAAGATTACATCACAATTCGGTGTAAGAACCCTTAATTTCTGTACCGGTTTGACAAGGTAAGGCAAGCTCCAACGTGCGCTGATCTCTGCATATAAGTCAAATCACGAGGCACCATTTTTCAATTGTTTTAATATACCGATTTGCTGCAAATTAGTCAATATTGTCGGTATACTTACGTCAAACGCCGCTAACTCTTTGGTAGTTGGACATGGATCGGCTTCTAACATCACCTTCAATTTATCGTTATTTACCTTAGTCACTGGTCTTCCTCATGGCTCATTCTTCATGTCGAAGTTTTCACTAAAAAATCCGTTAAACCAATAACGCACGGTGCGTTCGTCAGTCGTTTCCTCTCCAAACACAAAATTGACATTAAGAGCAGTTTCTACTACGTTAGTCCTACATCGTATTCGAATATTACTCTGATTTTCGCTTTGTCCATTTTCACTTTAAAAGCTGAATATAAAAATAATTGAAGGTCGAACATCAAATGTCACGATATTTTTAATAATATTATATTTTTCGTGTGAAAAATGTTTAACTCTGAAACCTGACACCATGCAGGTTTAATTTTTATTAAAAGTAGCCCGTGAGTTTAAACGACAATTTCATATTTAAAGCCCTATTACTCGTACCTTTATCCTTTGTTTTATTTGCTGAATGATGCCGTCAGGCCGCATTATTGCAGCATGTGTTTTATTTAGATCAAAAAATATTTTATACTAATTTTAAAGGTGTAATAATGAATAAATATTAATTCACTGGTATTATCTTCAACATATATAGTGCTAAAAACAATTTTCCAAACGTTGTCTACGCCCGGTTTATTAAAAGTTCATATTTAACAAGTTGAAAATACTTTTCAGTCTACTTAGTTAGAACCTATTTAGAAGCAAATATCCCATACAAATCCAGTACATCAAACGTCAAAAGCAGATACGACTTTAAACCAAGCATATAATAAAATAATAATACCAGTTTATTACATTTATTTCTATGCATTACTATTGAATAAACAGTAATTTCATTTTAAAGATAACGTAGCCGATATTGAAAAGCTCGTTCGAGATGACGTCGCCTAGATAAGCAAAATTAACTAAAACACAGCATGGACATACCATAATTTTGATGTTTACAAGCGGTTATAGAATATTTTATAACATTGTGCAAGTCGCAGCGATAATCTCGCAATTGAATGCAAACGAAACGTACATTGGCAGTGCGAGCATGCTTGTAATGCACGTTGTTGTTTTCGACGACGAGTACTTGTAGTGAGTTCATATTAATTTTGTTATAATATCCAAAAGAATTACAAAATTATAACGTATATGCGTAACGTACGTAAATACGTATAATGTGTACTCTGTTTCCAAGATAATTCTATATATATACGTAGCTAGACAACAGACATTGTTCTATCCTATACCTAGTCTATTCTCTTTTGGTATTTATAATATCTTAAAAGAGATCCAACGAGCCATTTCTATGTTAAAATATTGGTAGTGTCAGACCTAAGTTAAGTAAGATAACTATCTGTCTTTCATTTTTAGGAACTTTTGCAAATATACATTGATTTAATTGGTAATTGTACATTGATTTCATTGCAATCTTGTGAGTAGGTACAAGTAGGACATTGCTTCGCTAAGCGTCTATTATCGTCTCTATCGTGGTGAATGTTCTAAAGAATTGTTTGACCTTATCCAAACATCTCCCTTACACTACAGAACCATACGGACTGGCATACGGCAGCCGCATCTACACGGTAGCACCCATCATGGCATAAAAAAGAAGTTCGCAAATTCTTACCTTTGCCTTACCGTGCAGATATGAAGTCTCCCAGCCAATGTGTGCCCTCTTTCTTATGATATTGGGTCCTTTAAAGGAGGCATAATAGGAATTTTAGCAGGCCGGCATGACATCGACGACTGCTGATGAAATTTGTGTCACCGACAGTCTCCGGTGGACTGTACCGTACTTACCATCAGTTGCTGTACAGTCATTTTGCCGAGCTAGTATAAACAATATTTAAGATCTAATAATAAATAAATAAATAATGTTTATAGATAATATGTTGTAGTGCTAAATAATGTTCCTTATACATGGATACTGAATAAAGTATAGGAAATAGTTATTTTGAAGAAAATATTATATAAACGATTAAATTTCTATCCATTTATTAAATACTAACTGGGCCACAGTAAATACGTGTCTGGGTTGTTTTTTACTGTTATTTTATCATTACTGCTTAGCTTTTATTGAGAAGCGTAATTATAAATACTAAATTGTTCTAAGTCCTTGAAGGTCCTGTCAGAATGGGTACAGCCATTTAGTGCGGACAAACAGACAGAGAGATAAATATTATAAAAACGCATTTTTTTGTATGCAAATAACCACGTGAGTTTAACAAACCTTTATTATAATAAGCCTTTATTTCGAAATTAAGAGAGAGAGCCTTCAATTTTACTTACATATTTGTATACACCATAATATATTTGCCTAAATGATATCTTATCTCAGATCTATAAGGTTCAATAGAAAAGATGTATTTTCAGTATCATTCTGCACGTGAGACACCTGAACACCTGTACACGAAAGTACGATTTGTGTCAATACTATTCGAATATCACACTGTTCATTGGATATTGGATTTAGTCTCGATGCAATATCGACGAACACACCTAGTGAATTCTACTGTTGGCTTTTACGAGAATCGACGCCTTTCTCCGAACAAATAATTGGAAACACATTCATGGTTTTGAACGTATCTGATTTGAAAAGAGAACGTAGGTTGGCGTGGTAGAAGCGTGGACATCTGTGAGAACTTAGCACTCATAATCAATGACTTTATTGCTCATAATATAATTATAATTATCTGGCCAGCTACGATCGTCAAGTTAAAACATGTCGTCAAGCACCTATCCGTTTTATAGTTTTTTTAAAGACACAAATAATAATTTTTCTAGACGGCAATTATATAGATTTACTTCATAAGTGATAATATTATACACGCATCCGTATCACGGGATGTATCAAGTTTAATGTCAAAATAACGGTCAGTGGACAGGTAATTGGATCTTCCTATATAACCGGTCGATTTAAGTATACATAAAGGTGTTACAGACCGACAGCATTTATCGCTGCATTTTTACATTTACATGCTAATTCATAATAGCATTCAATATATGTATAAGCTAAACGTGATTAAATATCGTTATTATACGATAAATAATTATAATATACAATACGATCTTTACAGTGTATTCAAAGATGTTACTTTTAGAATAGTACATCTATTCTAACAAATACCGTGATAGTCAAATGATCTTTATGATGACGATGATGATATTTATCTTTTATATGATTGAAATAAATGCTAATCGCGATAGAAAACAGCTTAAAAAATCTCTGTTCTTTACATTATAATATTCGTAAATTTATAGTCCTGTCTGTACATGTAATTTTTTTTTAATTATTATTTAGAAATTGTATTAATTCTCAACTGATTTTGATAAAATTTTGTATACGGCAAGTATATATCATGCCATAATTGATAGACTACAAGAATTGTCAATAATATTTTTATAAATCATTATAGAAAATCCCCACCGATTTCGTTGAAATTTTGCACTAGGAAATTATATATCATTCCTCATAAGATATGCTATATGAATTGTCATCAGTAAGAGCAAAAATAAAACTACGAAACAAATACAATAACTGCGTAACAAACGCTTATGGAACCTTAGGACACAGCCAATATAAAATAAAATTATAAAAAATATATATAAAATTATACCTTTCATATAAGGAACGTCAAGTGAAGCCAATAAAACATACTAAATTAATATAGTATGTATGTATTGTAAAACATCTGTCAGTCACCCCGTCTAACCGCAACGCGTCGGCATTCCACTACCGGTGTGTCGAGCCCTTAAGCATCCCGTCCCGCCATATCCGACAGATATCATTAACCGCAGTTAATTCAATGCGTAGAAATTAAATTAAAAGGACCCTACAGTTAAATTAAAAAAAGTATAATTTACGATTGCACTGCGAGACAAAGACGGAATGAATTAATATCATTACAGTTACCCTTTTAATTTCATCGAAATTGTGTACTCCCAAATATGTTTAGCGTCTCTCTGTTAGATTATGTTAATTAAATCATTATTTTTGACACTATCCAGAAGGATGTAGCAGAAATTTCTCCAGAGAAAGGGGTCAGGTAGGCAAAGGAAATTAATATTGTGCTTATTATAATCATCAGTGCAGAATTGCCACCTTTTCAAATAATTAAAATTTATAGCAACACATATACTTCAAACCAGAGTGCTACACATAATAAGTATTTCCGTTGCGTGCGAGTCAAGTCAGCCAGCACTTACTACAACCCTGCAAGCTGCCTTAACTTAGGCGTTCAATAAGTTTATTAAGTGATTTCACATATTAACTCAATACATTTTGTGAATATCGTATTACTATAAATTATTCATTCGTCGATGAACTAAAAATTCCATTTTGCATAACGTAAACAATATCATATTCAATTAGCAATAACGTTTACCTCGCAAAGAACTGAATTATAATTAATATTTCACGATTACAATAATTATAAACCACATCGACATTAGAAAAAAAGTTACTAATATTTTATATCTAGTAATAAGTGTATATTTTAGCTTAAAAACTGTTTCTTGGGAAAGGGTGGGTTCAAAGAGAGGTAAGGCAAAGATAAATTTTTTTGGAGATTTTTCTCTACTGTAGATAGCCCGATTGGTGGAATATCTTCATCCTACAAAAGATCGCAGCCAAATAACCTTGTGTTGGATTCCTGCGGTGAGTAGGATTTCCAAATCTCCTTGGGGTAGAGGAGTTCAAGGTCGGCAACGCGCTAATGATACCTATGATATTACAGGCGTACATAGGCTACGGTAGCCGCATCTTGAGGCGGGCCGTATGCTTATTTGCAAACTTTGTAGTATTTCAAAAAATGTATTTAGATAATGTTTTTTGCAAAATATAAATCGGTGGTCAGACGTTTTTAATATAATTAGGAAATAGATATCCACGATTACATGAATTTAGTATACCGCCATCTGTATTATCAATAACAGAAACCACCAAAAATTTCCATTGTAAAAATTAATGCAATAAACGTAAGGGAAGGCTCCGACTGCATAAGCGCTTTTCTTCTTCTTTCCTTATTTTCTTGACGGACGCTATAAAAGCGGTCGTGAAAATTATGTCTAAGTCCTACGATTAGTAAGAAAGAAGACAGATTGTAGAAACCTATTAACACGAGTATAACAAGAAACCATTACAATATATATGTTAATAGCATACCAATGGCCACAGAAACAAAACTCATGACCTGAATGTATTAACACGGACCATAATATTCAATGTTTAAAACAACCCTCGAACGTGCTGCATACAAATTCACTTAACAAATACACACTAACATCTTACCTGTTCACTTTGAACAGTAGCCCGACTGGGGTCATCTCGGTAACCGAAGCACTTCACTTGAAAATCTAACCACTAAACTTTCTAATTCAGTTTTTTTATTATTATTATAGAAAATTCTATTTCCTGAACACTTTATAAATATTCTGAAATAAAAATTTCAAATGTATAATTAAACTGTATCAATTAATATTGTTTTTTTTTTTTAATGTAAGAATTATAACTACGCACAGGTAATAACTATTCGCAATTCAAACTCTGTTTTTTTTTTAGGAGCGTTTGTATCGAGTTGCGTGCTTGTCGGTCGACGGACTCGGCGGTTCTGCGGCGTGACAAACAATAGATCGTTTTGAAGACTAATTATACTGGTCCTGTTTATAGGTAGCGACAACAGGTGGGAGCCCTTCGAAACAATGTTGCTATGGTGTCTCGCTACCTATTTAGTAATGTGTGGGTTCCCGTTAATAAGTCAGTCAGAGAGTGCTGTTAAAGAGAAGGGTACTCCCTTAACATAAATTTACGTCTAACTTTCATTATTATTTTTAAGGATTTTTTTTAATTGACAGGTATGCATGGTTTTAAAATCATGTTAATTTTTGGTTAATAAGTGGTTGCTTCACTTAAATGTGGTTTTAAATTTTATTTTCAGTTATAATAATAAATTAAATAAATAGTAGTTTAACTGTAAACTCATCGCACATAGCAACCATCGACGTGAGTTCGAATACCTGTAATGAGCCTAAACTTTGAAACCATATCATTGTGGTAGGGTATTTTCTAATACCTGACTGGCTAGCTACCACCGTCAAGTTTGCATACAATTCGTATCAACCGACAGTCAGCAAGACTGTGCCTTTTACAAACATACGGCAAAAGTATTTAGGTAGGTGGCGCACTTGAGCCCAGTACCTATGATAGATTTATCAACGTATGACATATATCCCCTAGTAGGTAAATTTCCGAACACCGTACTTTGTTTATATCCTCTGTGGTATTCATCGTATGCGATGTGGTATGTGGTACGAAGCAGCTCGAACACTTGCTTCGCGTTCAATGTTTTGTTAGGTAGTCGTTTGTTTTTGGTTATAGTTATAGTATAGTTATAATAGCCCGCCAAGTGACGAAAATGTGCTTGATGGTAAGTGAAGTACAATTAAAAAACAGTGGCGACCATCGACAAATCAAAAATATATCGCCAGTCGCCGCTGTCATACCGGCTACGAACCTTCTGATTCTGAAATGCGACACGTACAGAATTTTTACCATATGCATTATTGTCGCGACCCAGTCGAGTAGAACAGCCACCCCATTCTAGCCATTAACACGCTCGACGCTAAGCAAGGTGCACCACGTGTAGCTGAAGTTAGCTCGGGTGTCTCAGTTCTCAAGATATTATTCGACACCCTTTACACCCTAAAACGATATCGTTTTGTAATGCAAATATATAATATTTCGTAATTTCAAGAGAGGTAGAACACAGAAAAATATTTTTGGAAATTTCTGACTACTTGGGGCAGCCAACAACCTTATGTTGTTTTCCTGCGGTGAGTAGGGTTTCCAGAGATCCTTGCGGAGGGAGGTTCAAGGTTGCCAACGCGATAATGATACCTTGGTGTTACAAGCGCCTATAATCTACGGTAACCGCTTACCATTGGGTGGGATATAGGCTTGTTTGCCACGTTATTCTATAATAGTAGAAAATAACTTTAGTTCGTGGGGTCGAATACTAGTGCAATTTTATTACAAAAACTATCGTGACGAATGAAAACGCGAGGAAACCTCAATGCCTGAAGAATGTTCTCATAGTAGTAAAATGTTATAATAATAACTATAGTAAGTTATTGCCAAAAAAAATTTACATAATAATACACTTTAAAAATTAAGCCCACACACAGAATTTGGCAATGGGAGAGATTCAACTGATTCTATGTGGTGTGGTATCACTCCACCACATATCGCTGGTTTTCAGTCTACCCCACACTATTATAAAACAATAACATTATGCGCAATCAGCAAGGTCGGCTCATTACATGATATTACAAATAAAAATAATAATAAAATGTCAAATTCATATAGCATAAAGAACAAGAAAAAATAAATTAATATTTTTGTCAAGTATGTCCATTTCTGTATTTTAAATTTATTATTAGTGGAATAATAAATGAACAAAAAAAGGAAATAGGAAGATAATTATCGAGTGCACTGCGTACATTATTGGGGTTGCTAAATTCTAGCGTGCTTACTCTATTTGTGTTTGTAAAAGAACTCTATGCAAATGTTTTTAAATGTTGGACGGGACATACTGGTGCTCCGAAATGGTGGAGGTAGATATTTTTCGCTGCGAATTTAAAGCTTCCCCTGAATACCACACCACTGTTGTGTGTTTGAGTAGCACAGCTTTGTCCGCTAGTCTTGCCCGAGTGTTCTTCTGGTTTACACTTGAACCCACGTGAACTTTTTAAAAGGATATATAAATGTTGAAATATTGATTATTCGGTGTTTGAAATAGCGAATATGTCATGTACAAGCGACCTAATAACATATCTTTTCCCCTCGATAATACCGTTTTCCTATAGTGAGATATTTGCGGGTTAATATTATATATTACATAACGTAACTTCAGAGGTTATCGACTCTCAAGTTTTATGGTTTTATTAAACCCTGCCTACGCTACATCCGTACATACGCGTGCGCCAGGATGTTGCCTTTCGTTCATAGTCAGTCTATGAAAACATACCATGGCACAATAAAAATAGAGTTCATAATTAAATTTTAAAACTTGGTAACTTGATCATATTTACCGTATATGATGTCATGGTCATATGTTTTCGTTCCATAAAAAAGGAAAATAGTTCCATTGAGGTGTTTATTTTCACGGCCAGTATATTATACCTATATTCGATCAGAGAATGTAATTTTCTTTTTTTTTTCGTAAAATATTCTGACATAGGTGTCAAACCTATATCTTATCCTAAGTGAATTGCGGTCTAAATGTATATTAATAGATAGCAGCCCGGCAATTACGATTTTTTCTGAACCGGGGTAAAAACATTACATTTGCGCTCATTCCCTCCAGCTTTTGAGATTTAGAACTTTGTCACCCCTTTAAAAGTCCCCTTTAAGACATGCTCTACCGCGGGTCTGCTGATGTGCTTGAGTAACAGACTTGCCCGAAACCATCACCCGCAGGCCACTTTATAGGCGCCAGAAATTGACCCGTGTCTTCCAGCGTAGAAAAGCCAACCTGACTTCATAAAACAACCAAATATTCAAGACCAACAACAAATTGGTTGTTCTGGTTTGGAATCGCAATTATCTACATTGAAATCATTAATAGGTATATACATTAAAAAGTTTAATTCGGTAAAAAATTAAACAACAAATAAATAAGATAATGTAATTAAATATCAAAAGTATTGAAGTTACAGGGAGCATCGTAGAAGTTATGTTAAAAAACCTTTGGATATTTTTTTTAGTGATAATATTTAAAATGATGATGCCTCTTGTTCGTTTTTTTACGAACTTATGTTATTTCAAGTTATTTTGTTTTATTTTGGTAGTCGTATACTCCATGCGCTTTACTCAAGAGGTTCAAGAGTAGTCAGTCAAGCGAAACAACAACATGTCCAATGAAGCAATGATGGCTCAGTGGTAGCGTGTACGACTTCGTGTCGATTAACATGAGTTCGAATCCCTGCATTGAGCCTGAGCTTTCGGTGAAAAAAAAACATCGTAAGGAAACCATAGCATGGTGGTAGAGCATTTTCTAATTCCCGACTGGCTAGCAACCTTCCTCAAGTTGAAAATCTGTCGCCAAGCACCAATAGGAGTGTTCCGGCAGCTGCATTTGAGAGCCAGTCATCCACTAGGTTTTGCGTGTTATCATGTTGGGCCACTTCGTCACTTAAGATCAGGTGAGATTGTAGCCAATACGCCAAACCTATAACGATAAAAAAATGATGCTTCTCTGTGCATGATGGTGCACAGTACAATCTAATAAGACATTTTTTTTTCTAATTATGTCAACTTCAATTATTTTGTGTCAAGGAGTTCCTTATTGTATCTTTGAAGTCGAATGCCTTGAGGTTTCCCCTTTCCAATAAAAATGGAATTACCTAAAAAGGATCACAAACAAAGAAGTTATTGCAAACATCCATATACATTATACATTCGAATTATAAACCTTCTCCTTTTTTGAAGTCGGTTAAAAACAACGGCAGCCACAGAGAGATCAGTAATCCAACGTCGGTCGTCACTATCATGTCGGCCTGTAAACAGCCGGATATGTGATCTCGAAACTCAACTAATAAAACAATAGTCATTGGGGCTTATTCCCATGTGCACAAAATAAATAAAAAATAGTGTGGTTGTATGCAAGCACGATGCATTGAAACTTTAAAAATAAAAATTAAATAAATATAAATTTATCTTCGCCTCCAATCTCATAGTTCCCTACTCCACGGCCAGCAGTAATGCGACATGCGACAGATGAACGAAAAATTTTGGGCCGATAGAATAAAATTTTCACTTTATAAACAAGAGTAATGTGATAATTGTTAGCATGTGATTGTCAACCGCTGGATCAAAGAGTTTGTAATGAATATTTCATTCATCAGTACAAGCGACTGTTTCATAAAGCCTAGCTTCTGTTTACATTTAGGCACTAACGATCTGACCTTCCTGCACGCAACATTGATTGCGACACGAGCGCCGCGCTGCACAACGTTTACCTGTCAATTGCATGGAATGCGGACATTCTAACATTTCTAACATCAGTAGACTGGACGGATAGTTAAACGAAGCGTTTATGTAAAACAAAATTAAATTCCACATTAATAAACGAAAGAAACCCCTTAATAATTTTTTTATCTAAAATAAACAAAACGTTTAAGCAAAATAAATCAAACTCAAACACTATTTGAACAATGTACAGTATATACACATTAAACTTTTTACTAAATCCATTCAATTTTACTTGTAAAGTTATACACGGCACTAATGTTGCACACTACGTCACCTGTATAGCTATAGACATACTGCTGTTACACATGTCGGTGACGCGAACTACGCGCACCTAACTGGTTACCACATATGAATTGGGGAAAAAACTGTTAAGCCTATACTTAATAAGTGCCTTACTGGCTAGTATGTATGACTGTAAAAAAACTAGTCATAGTGACTATCTACGCTGCTTCGTGAAGCTGCTAATAGATAACGTATATTTGTATTTAAACTTCATATTTATCCTAACATTGAATAATCATCCTAATATTGAAGCTTAACATCAATAACATGTAACCATTAACCTGCACGTAGCTTCCTATAAGTGTAATTTTTGTACAAACAAATCAATCGGTAGTTTCAGAGATTAGTTTTTAAAAGTATTATTAAATTTACAAACTTTACTTCTTTATAATATTAGTGTACATTATTTTTAAGTATCTAATAGAAAAAACAAGGTAAAACAAAGTATTCACATAACCTATGAATCTAAGTTTGTTCTAAATCCGCCCATGTGTCGCACTTCAAAGCATGGTCTATTGTTTTCATTTTACGACGTGGCTGGAATGCAAACAGGAATCGAACTCGCAACCGGTCAATAACAATGCAATGATGTAGTCATAAGAAATGGTTTCCTACTTCCTTGAAACAGAAGCACACTGTGTCAAATGTAATTGTTTAGACAATAGTTCTAATTAGATTTTATTAACTTATGTCGCGTGGACAATTAAATAGGTATAAGTTCTGAAAAATATATATTAAAAGGTTTATGAAATGAAATGTAAAATTGATTTATATGTGTATTCCGAAGGCATTAAAAGATAAAGTAAAATATAAAATACAGAGTACCTTAGTTTTATAGCATGTTAATTTTATTAAAACTTCACTAGTAAAGTTAGTCCACGTTTATGCTTCTATCCGAACCAGAGCCGTCAATAAAAGTACGTCTTGAGAAGCTTGTGTATATATGAATTTGGTAAACAAGCATTAGATATCCATTCCGTTTCATTTCTATAGCTGCATCGCCAAGCCAGCATGAATGAAAGCGTCCGCCAGGTTTTACTTTAAACAATCTTAAGACAGTACGTTTTTTTTTAGCGATCATCCATATATTTGCTGTAAGTCAGAATGAATGATGTCTCTTTTCAATTCTTTTCAAGTATCGTTCTATATTTTAAATTCAAAAGTCTCTTCTAGCCATAAAATACTATCTTAATATACGGCCTTCTAAATATATATATATATATATATATAAGAGCGCAAAAGAAGCTTCTTATACAATATCTAAGTAATAAATGACCTAAATAACTAAAGATGCCTTCGAAAAGCGACCGAAACGACAATATAAAGTAACGAGGAAACAACTAAGTTAAAATAAATATATATAATTAAAAGATAAAATGATTGATAAACAATCATTACACTAACTAGCTGTGCCCGCGGCTCCGCTCGCGTGGAGATTTTTATATTTTTTGTTATGCCTATGTTATGCCTTATAACATCAGCTATCTGCCAGTGAAAGTCAGGTTAAAATAGGTCCAACCGTTTCGGAGATTACCCGGAATAAACAGACCGACAGACATACAAAAAACCGGAGTAATATCGTTAATGAAAAACTTGAGCTAGAACTTTAAAAACAAGATACCTAGGTTATCAACGTCGAGATCAATCTAACTAATACACAGGCGCAAAGAGTTTTCTAAATCTTCAACCTAAGCCTGGTTCAATACTTACTGTTCACATTTATGTGTGCTTCCAAATGTGCAAACAACTATTTTCCACGCGCGGTTTTAAACTGTTCCGCGGGTCGGTTCAATAACTGTTGCTCATATTCGCTATAAATTTTCCGTCATTTCATTATGAGGCTATTTTATTATGAATATTTATAAATGGTAAACGTGTTACATGTTTCAATAATAATATATGGCTGTAATTATCCCACTACTGGGTAAAAGTCTCTTAGGCATCACTCGCACGGGAGCTTTAATAAGCATTGAGTAAAAAGCGAATAGGTTTTTTGCTGCTTTGCTCGTACGCTGTTAAATAATAACTTCCTGCCATACATCACTCAATATGGACGCACCATGAATTCAGCTGTAATCGCAGCAATGAGAAGAGGAAACAAGAAAGCAAAAATGGAGATTTACCCCAATTTTATTAGTAAAAGATTATTAAAAGGACAATTTGTGACGATACATTTTTTGTTTCTTTCCACCTCGCATGTGCTACTGTGTTGAGACACTGTTTTGTTACGTTTATCAATAAAAAAATACCAAGTTTCAAAAATTTTTGCTAATCTTTCGTCAGCGGGAAACATAGAAAGAGAAAAATTCCTGGATTCGTCAACAATCCGGTTAACAAGCTATCTAGTACAAGCGTATATCAAATTATGGAGCATGAATCGAAACAATATATAACTGTATAAGAGATTTCTCACACATGATCGTGTATTTTAACACACGTTGTTTGCAGTTCTATCTGAGATGCGACACTTTAACGGGTTGTCTCTATACAAAGCGTAGGCCAGGGGTTGCCAACCTCTTTTAGTCCGCTCTAGTGCAAATATATGAAGAAAACAGATTTTTTTTGACATACACACATCACATAATAAAAAATATGAAATAAATGTAGCTTGGGGTCGAATAAGTCCCTGTCTCATCATGAGACTGGAGTCCCTCAAGCGCAAGCACTGCTGTGCTGATATTATGACAGGGCCTGTAGGTATGTACAACCTCACAGGCGGGTTATGGCTACGTATCCATCAGAGATGTAAGGAGGTAGCTAGGCGGTGCGCCAGGAAAGAATATACCAATAGGATTACTTCATTTTCCTAGCCTCGATTAGCGCAGCTTTGATGGAAAAGGACTAGCGAAGTTGGGTATTTGTACATAAAAAAAGCGAGAGATGTCAGCGATGAATTTGTGCCAGGGACGCGAGTGAGAGATATATGCAAAACGGTGTGGAGAACTAGAACTACTGGCCCGCTACACATCCTCGCACGTCTCTGGTGGATACGTAGCCATATACCTACACATACAAATTCAATCAAATTAAATAATCTAAAATAACTAAACAATAAAAAGTATGTGTGCAGGCACTAATCGGGCACAAAAATAAAAACAACCAACCTTTTAGATAAATCTCAAAATTGTAGCTTACTAAAGTATATATTATATTTTTTTAGTTTGTGCCAGTTTCCATTTTCTATTCTTAAAGAGTAAGTGACGCCTTGCGGTGCCTTTGTTTATTCCCACACTTTGGGAACCCGTGACGTATTCATTAAATGAAATATTTCTTTATCGAAGCTAAAGAATGACAACATTTCAAGAGCAATGATTGTCGAGAGATGGAACTTTTTTTAGAGGCTCTCTCCTCATGCCCGCTTAGGAATCTACAACGGGGAATATAATTCATAATTCATAATTATTTATTTATCATATTATAACGGTAATGTTACATGATATGTCAATATTACAATATACAGTGAAATCGATAACACAATACAAAATTTTGTCAAAACTATAATATAATAATAAAATTGCAAAATAAATAAATATTAATACTCTACTTATATATTACTCATTCGACAAATATTATTTTTGATGCCATATACTCTTTAATATTATAATATGGACTATTTTCAAAGTATTTTTTTAAATGTAATTTAAATTCATTATACGGCAGTTTAATGATGTCTTCTGGTATTTTATTATACATATCTATTTTTAAATTTATTCCTTGTTTGTACGTCTTTGCCAATCTTGTTCTAGTTGAAATTATGTTTTCTTTCTGTCGCGTATTATAATTGTGGATATCTTTTAATTTAAGTAAGCTATCTTTTTTTTATGTATTTCCAGCAGCGAGTTATAGATATAAAGGGAAATGACTGTCATAATTTTGTTTCTCTTAAAATGAAACAAAATCTGACACAGAAATTTACTACGTCTTATCTTTGCCGTACTGTCAATCTCTGAAACGGTCACCCGGCCAGTGTGTTCCCTTCTTCCATGGAACATCTAACATGGAATCCTACAAAAATAACGTGAAGAGACATTTGAGCAGGCCGGCATCACAGCGACGACTGACGATATATCTGACCATACCACGGTGGTCGCCGATGTTGTTGGAATGTACTGTGTTTCCATCAGGCATTGTACCGTACTACGATAAGAAAAATAATGTTCATTTGAATAAGTAAAATATCAATTTATTTGACTTTCGTAATCTTCAGGTTTCGCTTGAAAAATCGTTTATTACATATCTTAAGTAAGGTATATAGTTAAGTAAAGACCCTTAACAGCATCCAAATTTGTTTTATCCTTAAGGAAAGATGTAAAATTTTCGAGAGAGAGCATTCTAAGTTTATCTTTATCAATAAACAATAACGTACCTACGACTTTCTACGTGTGCAAATCCACGATCATAGCTAGTTAAGCATAAGGTAAAAAGAAAAACTCCTCACCATTAAAGCAATATATGTATACATAATTACGCATAATTCTCTAGGAAACATGTCTGTAATCGAAATACCGTGCTGGGTACTGAATAGTCATTAATCATCGTCTGTCATTTGTAACTACAGAACATCAGTAACAAGGCATTGTTCATAATTGCTATGCGACATAATTGCAACGATCTAAATGTACTAATTACACTAGATCGGGCGTTCTGAACAATCACTCTACTTAACTGAGGGTTTTCAAGTACTGTAGTTACTAACCTAACTATGTTGTAACCACGAAATGACCAAGAGATCTGAATTATGGTGTGTTTAAATTTAGCAAGTTTAAATACAACAAGAAGTCTACGCTTTCGGTGTACCTGTAGTAGATTAGTACATATATATTAGGCACGTTAAGAAAAAAATATGAGAGTGAGCGTTTACGATGCGCGCGCACATTGTTACTAAAATTCTACAATATGAAGTTATTTGCTTAGCCTCTTGTTTTATAGTGGTATAGTACTCTATGTCACTCTGTGTGTGTGCTGTAATGCGAAGCTGTGAACTGTCTCCCGGCCAGTGTTCCCTCCTACCTACAACATACGGTCCTTCAAACATAACTTGAAGATACATAATTTGAGCAGGTCGTTATGCCAGCGACGACTGACAATGAATTTTAAATCTCTCGGTGGCCACCGAGGTGTTGAATTGCACTGTGCTTAACATGAGGTATATAAAATGCAATCACTTTACCGTACCTACTACAAAAAAAACACACACACATGCTACGTTTTGTTGCGTCTCATGCGACACGTTAAAAAACGGGATTAGTCTCTTCTTGTACGCAGCGAATGGTTTGTGTTCTAATTAACTATTCCAGTATGTACATTTATTTCAATGTACAATTATCTGTAAGTTATTAAAGGACAATGTTTATAATTATTTTGGCTTATTGATAAATACGGCTATTTTATATGACGACATCTAAAAACAATGAAATCTTTATGCGCTGCGGTAAGCAATGACCTCAGTGTAATATTGGGATTAGTAATTTGGTCTAAAAACTCTCTCATAAATTCGTATAAATAGTATTAAATTTGAAAATACGAAATAAATTAATTAATTGGCTAAAATACACATCATTTTTCTGTATATGTTTAGCATGTAATTGTATTTTATTGTAATTAATGTTACGATGTTATATATATATAGGGTGCCGAATTGTCTGTTACCTAATGTACGAGTATGTACAGCGGCATCAGATAGCGCGGCGAGACCCAAGCCCGGGTAAAGCTGTAAAAGCCGTTTGAGGCTTCAGGGCCCTTATGGCTAACAGTATAGTCAGTTCGAAAAAAAATGCGAGGCGAGAGTTACCCCGGCAAACCTAGTAAGTACAGTTTTGTGTTTGTTTCTTTCGATCGGCCGGTGACACTTGTCTCGTAGAAATAACTAATAACGTAATACCCCGAGATATAATTTGCTTTACACTAATCTTTAATGATATTATAATGCTCAAGAGTTAATTTTTTTGTTTGTTTATTTGAACGCGCTTATCTATGGAACTACCAGTCAGATTTGAAAGATTATTGTTTGTATTTTATAGATTATTTATTGGGGAAGGTTATAGGTTGTATAGTATCATACTATGACCCTAAGGAGCGGAGAAATAACCATGATCATCAAGCAATCTGGCAAGCTGTATGCAAGTACGGAAACTAAGAGCAACATGAGTGCGTTGTCGATGCGGGAGCCGCTAGCCGTCGCGGCGCGGTGGAGAGTCGGGCGATTAAAGTTAACACAGAGGTTAACCATGAGGCAAAGATAGTTTAACATAAATGTAATTCTGTATATCAGGTACTTAAGTATATTTATGGACACATTTAAATACTATAATTTAACCCAGTTTTTTCACTAAGGGACATTGATACTAGTGAAATAGAATTAACTGAGTGTAACTATTTTCCTATCCAATTCATTTCAATTTGCATAATAACATATTTCAATGAAAATTCCCATAACAAAGAATAACTGGGTAACAAAAAATATCACAAAAATTAACATTTTTAACTTTAATACCGAGCCGTATTTACATTGTATATGTAGTTAAGCATCAGATTTATCACGGATATATGTAAAGAGCGCATTAAGCTATCTAGAATCGGTAAATGATCACACGTTATTGTTGACTTCGGGTAAAACAATTTGCATATATTCTCGTTCGCTAACTCACTTAGCGTACCGACTGGAAATACTTCGTTAGCACGCACCGGGCTTATATATTTAACTAGCTGTGCGCGCGGCTCCGCTCGCACATCTTTCGCACATCAGCTCCAATATCTTTGGAGATTTCTCTCTACTTAGGGGAGCCCGACTGGTGAAATACCTCCACCTTACAGAATATCGCAGCCCAATAATCTTGTGTTGTGTTCATGCGGTGACTAGGGTTTCTAGAGCTCTTTGGGGAAGGGGAATGGGTTCAAGGTCGGCAACGTGCTAGTGATACCTATAGTGCTACAAGCGTTCATAGGCTACGATGCACGCTTACCATTAGGCAGGTCGTACGCTTATAAGGCCATCATAGTTGTATAAAAACAAAACAGGTATTTATGTAGTTTCCGAAAATAATGCATTTAAAATAACAATAATAATAAAACAGAATGTAAGAAAACATTAATGTTATATACAGAGTTGTGTCAAAAAACATTTATCATAAAGATTTGAACTGTGCGAATAAATCGCCGAAACAATGGACTCTTTGTACCGAGCGTACAAAATTAAAAACGATAAAGGATATGGTGTCAACGGAAAAGACGATCGACCCGGCTCATCCGAGTAACCTCGGCTCATACCTCAACGTCAGCCGACCGAGAAATTATGCCAGATTGTTGGGTGTTGCCCCCTAATTAATTAACTATTAACAGAATTGCTATAGCGTCGTATATCAAGACTTAATAGCTCGGCTAACAATGCACGCTTTGAACATGAAGTCGTTTGGTAGATTATAATGTTAGTTATTGTCTATAGGTTCTTTATTAAAAGGAATCGTTTTAATCTTATACATAAAAAATATTATCCGCGTCCTGTATTAAGTAATAATTCAAGTATTTGGCTTTAAATATGACTATTATATTCTATTTTGGCAGTAACCATACGTGTACAGGGCTTGCACGTCACGATACAATTTGCTTAATTATAAACAGTAACATTTGGTATGACTATAATATCTTTATGAATGAATATTAATTGTTTGTGTGTTCATGTCCTTCGCATTCGCATCGTAGTTCTTAATGAGTTGAAACTTTGTATATTTGTACTTTGACATAGTACCATCAACGCATAACAGGTGGAGCGCTATTCGTACACAAATTCATTCTATACACAAATAAGTGCATTTTATATTAGTTTTCGGTGTTTGTTGTCTGGGCCAATAGGTCATCACTATGGCAACGGATGTGCTTCTATGACCGCACGCACTTTATAAGCAAGTAATGAGCAACTTCAATGGACTCTCGCTTCAGCAATGGCATAGTAACATTCTAGTTCGAGTTGTTGGATAGTGAAGGCCTCAGTTAATATGGCGAATACAATACACTGTTCCTGAGTGACGTCACGATGCCCGTCTCGGCCACGTATCCATCATTACAATAAGTTGATATTTAATTTAAAGTGATCCCTCACAATACCAACTCAAAACTTAAATAACTTACATATAAATGGACCGTTAACTTCATTTTATTTATTTATCTTGATAGGTTTATTGGCACATGGTATATACTATAAATGTTATTACTTAAAAATTTGATTCCAATGTACAACTTATTAGTAAACACAGCTTGATCTTATAGACTTCACAGGCTTTCCGTCATTACGATTTTTCGATAGGAAACTGTTCACTAGTATTTGGTAACTCTAGAAAGATAATAATAGGTAGTTACCTATGAAATTGCCAATCTGCAGTACTGGCCATTTCAAATCAAAATAATTTTTGTTTGGCTAAGAATTCTAATTTCAAATTAATTTTATTTTAAAAACATGGAATTCTTTTTCCAAAAGTAGTCCTCCTGCACGACAACGCGCGACCTCATACTGCACAACAGACGGTCTCCAAGTTGCAAGAACTGGGGTTGGAAGTTCTCCGTCATCCGCTCTACTCACCAGACCTTGCGCCTACAGACTACTACTTTTTCCAAAATTTGGATAGCTCCTTGGCGGGAAAAAAATTCAATACCCGAGAGGCAGTACAAAATGCCTTTGAATAATTTGTTGCCTCCCGTCCAGCTGATTTCTTTAAGAAGGGCATCAATAAACTGCCACTGCGCTGGCATAGATGCATTGATTGCGTGGGTGATTACTTCGATTAATACAAATAAAAAATACATGAAGTAACATCGTTTAAATTTTTTCATACAACGGCAATTTCATTCACCTAATATTTAAAAAAAAACATAATTTTCAAAACGAGATAATTTTTCAATTTTTCATTTCACGTCGACAATTTGTCGAAGATGTTAGCAGAAGCTATTGGTAACTTTTTTGTCAAAAAACATATTTTAAAAATAACTCAATGCTTAATATTATACACCTGTACGTCACCAGATGGCATTCTGAATAAGGTTATCCAGTTCTCATACATTTCAATTATGCCGTACATCGCTGTATTCGTTGTATGTACAGTATAAACGGGAATATTTCGCATAAAAACCACAAGACCTCGCATGCAATGTCCACGTCCGCTTCAGGATATCATTACCGAGTTCCGGTGGTGGCAGGATTATTGGTATACAAAGAAATTTACTAAAATTTATTATATTTATAGACAAGCTATATATAAAATCGTAATCCCCGTCTAGTTGCCAATTGTCAATTGTTCGTATATTCCTTGATTTATTTATATTCTATTGCCTGTCAAGGCGTAAGCTTGTTGACTTTATATTGTGCATCGTTCAAGAACATCATTAACTTACATTAAGTGACGAAATATGTTTGTAAAGTTTGTATCGGTAATATACTTTTCGGGTCACATTTATTTGAACATTGCAATTAACACTCTCGGAATATAATTAACAAGATACGTATTTCAGGGTTTTACAAACAGACAGTTGTTAAGACAGGCGTTAACAAAATTTATTTGGAAAGTAATATTTTTCGGGTTGGATGAACTTTTTCTAACTTGTTCCAGAGTCTGTTCTGCAGCCTGTTGATGATTTTAGTAGCGGACAATACAACCACCAAGCTGGTATATAAAGAAGTGTACTTAAATGAATTCTTTTCTTCCATAGTTTTGTTCGCAAGAACTAGGTACACTGTTTGTACAATTTATTGATACATCAACAATAGATGTAACAACATATAAAATTCATATAAATCAAATAACTATACAATCTTAAAGTGTATGTGAGTGAAACCGCGGGCGGGTAACTAGTATATTATAAATATCGATCACTAAAATCGATTGAAAACGGTTTTAACTCATATAATAGTTAAAACTCATACATTCGAATGATATGAACACTTTTGTATGAGAATATTATTAACGCACTCTATTAGCTTGAATCTCTTTGTTGGTATGTTAACTACGTAATTATAGGTTAGTAAGTTCGATTCACGTGTGGCTGGTGTATGAAACACGGTACATACACACACATATAGTCAACATAAATCATAGGATCTGAGCCGTTCATTTTGAAAATTCCATAGCATAATGAATGAAAGAATAATAACGGAACCAAAAATTTAATCAAATCAAGCTTCAAACACCATTTTTTGTTCTACTGACTACTGAATTTCGAGATTTATCTCTACTTGGTGCAGTCTTACAGAAGATCGTTGCTTGTGCTGTGCTCCTATGGTGAGTAGGTTTTCCACTGCTGCTTGGAGATGGAGGGTTCAAGGTTGGCAACGTGGTAGTGATAGGCTACGGTAGCCGCTTACCATTAGGCGGGATATACGCTTGTTTGCCACCTTAATTGTATTAAAAAAAATCTACCATACCCGATGTCAAATGAATAGAAGACGGTAACAAGCTAAGCCTTTATTGGATGCTTGATAGAACTTGCTTTCTTTATCGTATCATGGTAGTGACGTCACTGTACGTGATGTTAAGCCCAGCGCAATCCAATAACATCGGCGACCACCGAGAGATCTACAATTCATCGCCAGTTGTCGATGTCATGCTGACATACTCAAATGTCTCTTCTCTCTTGAGTATGGTAGCTCTAGCCAGGCATTAGAAAAAGCCTTACCACCATGCTATAGTTTCATCACGATCCTTTCCTTCACCAAAAGCACAGACTCGAAATAGAATTGAGACAGTACCTACCCGACAGCTACGACTGAGCGATTATCTATTCAGTTGCAACATTACTTCTTTATTTTAATTTAACTGTGTGTCAACATATCTCTTTGTTCACAGGTCATCATGTCTTTGTCCCAAAACCCACCTACGCTGCAAATTAAATAATTTTAAAATTTTGAATTTATTTCGGTATTTAATTTTAAATCATAAATCTGCGAAAACATGTTTTATAGTGGATACGTTAGTTTAATATAGTTTTTGAATAAAGGGTCATCGATGAGATCGTCCACGGCGCACTGTTATATTTAATACAATCATCTTTTTTTTATATTCTCTTATAATATGTTTACCGAATTGCTCACAATATCACCTGATGTTAAGGAGCAATATGACCCGAAATGGTAACACGCTAAGCCTAGTGGAGGGACTGGCTCTCAAGGGCAACTGCCGGAACACACCTACAGGTGCTTGGCGACAGATTTTTAACTTAACGGTGGTAGCTAGCTTATCGAGCATTAGAAAAATATCTTACCACCATATTAGAGTCTCATCCCGATTTTTTCAATTTATGTTCGATACATTATGCATTTAATTCAGTTTAACCTAATTATCAGCAGCCATCTCAGTTTTCTTTCAGGAACTACTACGAGGTTCTTTCTTTTGCTATTCTCGTCAAAACCTCTCCTGCCATCTGCTTTATACTGTCCACTAATACTCACGGTCCCCATTTTATTTGTACACATATAGTGCGATAAGCGATATTACAATAATAGCAAATTACTCGTTTTAAGAAATATCATCGCTGGATATTGTTAAATATATTACTTTTTTTGGGTACATTATTATCTATTACAATGATAATGAGTTCAAGGACCATGTCAAACAAGTTTTACTGTCAAAAGGTTATTACAGGGTTGGACCACTATGTGAATGATAGTAATGTCTGGAAGTGACTCCTTGTTTGTGCATCCACTAGATGATTAATATGATTATTAACTGTAAATATAACCGGTAAACCGGTAGTGGTATTTGACGTGCATAAGTGGATTTTTAGGGCCAAAATTAATTAAGTATTTTTTGATTTTGATGCTTAATATCGAACTGGGTGCTATAAAGAAATATTCAGTTTGCAACCAGGTTGCAACCAACACGATCCAATGTGATCCCCACAAACGGTTTAAATCTTTAGATTTAGTTATACTTTAGACTATCTTTAGATTAGTTTATACTACTAAAGCATCTTATTCATAAAATACTCCAGTGCTTTTTTAACAGAGCCTGTGAGGATAGTTGCGGAATCAGTGGATCATAATACTAAGAATATAATAATAAATCGTAAAACTAACAAAAATAACACAGAGTTATAGAATCGAGTACGATAACTATTTTTTTTTAATTCTCAATCCACTAATCACGTATAATTATTTACATGCTAATTCGATATCTCAGTACTTATGTATTATTGAACGGATTGCGTGTCATTGGTAAAATTACTCAAATGTGAAATATAGGTCGAGAGAGTTACTCTAAACTGTTTACATTAATTACTACCGGTTTATATGTGTATTTTACGATAATATCAATTGACAAACGCACTACTTATGTTATCAAATGATAATCGTAATATATTTATTGAGAACTGAATTCTATGAAACCTTATAATGCAAAATTTATATAATTTGTTTTTTTAATCACCTAATAATATATATTCCACGTCCAAATTTTTATACTTACGTCCAAATCAACGCGTCCGAAATCTGCGCCTACACACCGACCGACCGGACAACGGTCGAATATTAGTATCGTGCCTTATATAGATTCCATTATCGAATTTTAAACAAATTTATATATATTTATAACATTAACATCGTTTCAATGAATCAGTATTATAATTTCTTTGTCTGTATTTGCTTAATAGCAAGCAGAATAAAGGAAGATAATTAGGTGTTCTTGACTATAAACACATATTTTTTTCAATTGTATTCCAATATGAAGTAAACAGAGGATTGTTTGATGTTAAGCATGTTATTTAGTATTATAATAATAATTATAAATCCAATCGAGTTTCTTGCACACCTCTTTTCGATGACTTTGATGTTCTCCGAACCTGTAGATGTGTAATTCATAAGTGCTTTCTTAGGTTCTATTTTTTTTTATTAAAACATGTAATCATAAAGTAGGACTTTTTTTTTTAATTTAATTTGATGATTTAAACATGTACTACTTTCATGAAATATTTATTAATTTATCTACAGTTCATCAAGAACGGATAAATGTTACAAAAAATATTTGTCTATTTAATGGGAAACGAAAGTTATCATATGAGAGTCAACTTTATTTTATTCCGCAATGGCGAAACAAGCGCGCAGTCTGTCTAATGATAAGCGGTCATCGCCGCCCATGGACGCTTACAACACCATAAGTATCACATTTGCTTTGCCGACAATTTAAAAATCCGTTCGCATCTTTTTTGAAGAACACCACAGTGTAGCCCTCTGGGAAAACCTCAGATATCAACTACAACTAATATGTAGTTTTTTTGTAGCACGGCAAAGTATACCTAATAGTAAGCACAATACAATCCAAAAACCGAGGCGACTACAGAGAGATTGGCAATTCATCGTCAATCGCCTCTGTCATCCCGGCCTACAAGCCTTTCGGTAACTAGATACACATAGGCTAATCCCAAAACAGGACAAGCCAAAAGAGACTCAATGTGATGGGTTTACTGCACCTGGTGATATTAATAAATACACAACAACGGATAAATATAATTTCAGTATAAATCCGTCCGTAAGATTACATCAGATGTTATGCTTTAAGCTGAAATGGTGATTTATCCGACCTCATATGCATGCACGTCTAGCATTAGACAACGTGTATTTATTGTGTAACTAAATGATTTCAATCTTTTTACTTATTGTAATAATATTTTGGACATATTAAATATTAATAAATATCGTCCATTCATGTTAAAGAACACCTGCATGATAGTTAGAATCGTGAACAAGAAAACGTTTTAGCCGAAAGCGCTACATAATACATTTCAAAGCTTTATTAGTCAACTCAGTAATAGCGGCCAGCCATGTGTTCTCGAACAGTCTTATGCAAACGCTAATGGCAGTCGCCGCACAGAACTGAGTCTGCGGCCCATCGCAGACTCTGCGCACTTAAAAAAAAATACATATTATCAATTACTAGTTGAGCTCTACGATATCACCCGTGTTAACTTTTTAATTTTTCATCCAAGTCTCCACCGCGCCGTTGTCAACCCTTGGGTCCGTTTAGAGTCTATAGTTGTGCTCACTACTCATACTTGCCAGTTTGCTTGACGTTTATGGTTACTGCTCCGCTCCTTAGGGTCATAGCGTGAATTTATATAGTCAAGAACCTTCCATAAGAAATTGGCTATAAAATTGAAATATAATTTTTCGAACTCTAGAGATAAGTACGTTTAAACAAATAAACAGTGTTTTGAGCCTTATAATATTAGTATAGATACCTAATTGTCAATGACTTGAAGTTTACGAGTAGCAAGTGTATTAAATCTATATATAATATCGATACGATGTCAATGTCCAGCGGTTTATGTATCGGTACATACAATCGAATTTTCCGGATTTCACCTTAATTTGCTAATTCGAATTTAATCTGTAACAGTATAGGATTAATACAAATATCGTGAGGAATTCTGAACGATTAAGAATTGTTCTCATACAATCATTAAAAAGAGGAAAATGTAAAAAAAAACTATTTTTGTTTGCAAATCACAAATAAGCTCATGGACTGGGTTTATTTTTATAGTAGCTTAGCTCGCCAAAATGACTGCACAATATCAGAAGTAAAGTACGGTATAAGAATGCGATAATAGAAATCACTAAATAGTTAAGTACTTCAAAATGTCAAAATCAGATTATGTTTGGTTCACTATATGTGTTACTTAATACGAGTTTGCTATTTCGAAGCTAATATATAGCGATTATTGTTATCGCTTTACTCTTGAGAAATACTTTATCAAGAGAACGTGGTTCTATAATATCTTCCACTTCTTCTTCTAATCTTCCACTCTTTAATTTTTCACTCACCGGCTCTACTTTCAAGCTTCTACTAAACACCCGCCACGACCGCTTTCCTCTGCGGCAACTCAAGCCTAGGTCCGATCCATCGGCATGGAGCCCTTGAGAAAAGCAGCCGCTCGCGCGATACAAGTGACTCTACAATCACTAGCTTTCACAGCCATACATGACACTGCATTATACACACATGCACAACACACATAGGTACATAGGTTCTGTAAGGGACCTTTTTTTCTTTCTTTTTTTGCCTAGTTAGAGTAGACAAAAATTTCAGACCACTAAATACACATACACATGTTCCTTCCCTCCTCCCAGGGGGCAGAAACATGTATATATGTATAGTTAGTTTAGATCGAATTACGGATAGGGAATTAGTCAGATCGCGACTTAATTGCATACGCGCAACAGTCCGAGCCGAGGTTCGGCCACTTTGGCACCCTCGGATGTTGTTGCTTAGCTTTCGTGGCTGAGTGCCCTAAGCGCTCGCCCCCAAGCCTGGTAAAGCTGTAAAAGCCGTAAAGGCTCCAGGGCCCCTCAGGCTAACAGTGTAATCAGTTCGAAAAATAAATAAATAAATAAAAAAAAAGCTTCTACTAACATACTCATTCCTTATTTTATCCATTCTTGTCACTCCACACATCCATCTCTATATTCGCATCTCTGCTACATGCACTCTCCTTTCATCGACCGGTTTCGTAGCCCAGCACACTATACAAAACGAAAGATCTTATAATTTTCATATAGATTTTCCCCTTAACTTTAAGGGACATGATTGAATCGCAGTTCTTCCTGAGACCTACCACCACTTCATCCAACCTGCATTCAATCATCTTGCTACGTCCCGGTCAATGTCGCCGTCGCTTTGCAAGACAGAGCTAAAATACCTAAAATCGAAGGTTAGATAGATATTTATACCATTTTTTATTAGTATGAAAAATTGTGATAAGTCAAATTAAAAATTAAATTAGTATATCCAATCAGATGTGGTTCTTAAACCACGTACCTATAGCTAAACTGATTTTAATCATTAAATTAAATATGCCTAGAACGACTTTTAACATGAATATTAAATAACAATATTTTAATATGATTATTAAAATTAACTCGTTTTTGTTGAAACGTTTTAAACATGATTAATGTTAAAACTATCTCGTTTTATCGCTCGGCCAAACGACACATATTAAAAAGAGACGCTTATATGCGATGCATGATTTTGTACTTTTTTTATTGTAGCACGGCAAAGTGATGGTTACATACCAGTTGGTAAGGACAGTGCAATCCAACAAGATCGGCGGCCACTGAGGGACCTACAATCCATCGTGAGACGTCACTATTAAGCCGGCCTGCTTAAATGTCCCTTCATGTTATGTTTGAAAGACTTCATGTTGTTTTCATGTTATTTTAGTTCGTACACTTATTTTGATTGTACAAATAAATTTCTTTAGAAAGCGTGCTGTTTTGTATGTTATAATATCCATGAAGGCACTATAGTAAAGCATTTAAACTATAGTAAAATTCTATTTAAGAAAAATATATGCACGTCCTCAAATTTCACTTAACTTATTTATCGCCTAGTAGTAGTCTGTTTCTGTTAAAAAAAGGAATAATGGAGCCACGTGTTTCAGTACACGTTTTCTGTCACGCTCGATCTAAACGGACATTGACGTAAGATTACAGTCCCACTAAACGGGCCATATCTCACATCGACAAGTCTGTTCAATTTTTATTTTTATTCATAGCTATGTTAACTTGTCAGGTTATAGGATATATTTTTTAAGATAAAGTAACATAAGAAACAAGCAGTAACAATAATCGGGTCATTTGAGAATAAAGACGTATTTGCGACGCTTAAATGGTTTGCGCTGAGTAAACCATACGAGATATATCAAATAATTGCTCTACATAATTGTAGAACTTAAAAAGTGTTGGATGGCATATATATATCTTCTAAGGAACACCCACAATAGGCATTTTTGTATTCCGTCTTTTAAGCGGGAGAAGCAAGATTCGTGCGTGCGCTCGTCTGACGGCATTCTGTAGTCGACGCGAGCAGAGCCGCCAGCACAGCTAGTATTTATATAAAATCATAGTTTTTGGCGAGATCTAGGTCTGCCATATAGTGGCTTTTATTTTAATTCATAAATTTATATTATTTGGCTTTATATCATATTATTTTAACGGAATTTTACGGGTTATAGTTTGATTATTATGCACAAGGGAAATAAATTATAAAAATAATAACTAGGAAAATGCATTTTAAGTTGCAACAAACACTCCCTTTGCAGTTTTAACAAGGGAACTAACATCTTGTTAGAGCTATGTTTGAGGATTACAAAGAATAATACCAAAAATATTCTCTTCACGTGACATTGGCAGAATTGTTGTTGAATGCAGTTTCCATTAAATAAAAAGTAGAAAAAATAAGATCATAATAATCGTACCTATAATTACAATCATCGATGATTATCTACATTACCCAGTCGAGCGTATTAAAACGCCATGTATACAGAGATTAATAACAAACTAATTATTAATATACAACTTGATTAATGTCGATGACTCCTTGTAAATAGTTTAAGTGTTTATTAACTTCATTTCACGTTTCATTTGTGACGTCTATCCACGTCTTGTCATACTTAATGAAGTGTCTAATCTGAGCATGATATATTATAATGATCTATCTAACAAGCTTCTTCCGGTGTCTCTGTCTGCATTAAAACGATTTATAATGCATTTATATCATATACAATTAAAATGTTATATTTATCACTAAATCTAAACTTCTGTTGGTAAATGTATTTTTTCTGAGTTTTGTACTATATAGCTATTTAGTACGACAAAGATTTCGAATTTTGGATATTCTATAATATTCAAAAAATTGTTTGTCTAACAGCTAACACAGTCTAACAGCTTTACCGATTTCAATGAAAAGTTGTACACAGAACGTATATGCCATTCAACAATTGATAGATAATTATTTATCCGAAACTTTGCTACTTCCGCCCTTAAAAAAATTAACAGTAGATTCGTCTTTCTGCAACAAAAAATGTTTGCTAATAAATAAACGTGTTAGACAAATAACAATAATTATTATTAAAACATAACTATTATTATTATTATAAACAAATAACAATAATTAAAAAATAATCAATTTAAAACTATGTTGCAGGTGAGACGTGAAACGACCACAATGAATGACACGTGTTTCGCCTCTCAACGAGACATCCTCAGATCGATATTGACTCCTCCGGGCTCCGAAGCTAGCGGGCCAGTTAGCGCCGCGGATAAAAAGAAATAAAAATGGCAAATTGATGGTGTATAAAGTTATCAATATGACCTCAAAAAAAAAAAGTAAAAACAAAATTAGGATGTGTATATAATTAATATACGAAAGTGCGGATACAGCTATAGTTTAAGTTTATTTTTTCAAAGATACTTTATAATGGCTATACACATCATACTACTGGGTTTAGTTGGGTTGCACTGGGTTGCAATTTAGCCAATCAAGCGAAATAGGCATCCGATTAAAAAGAATTTTACATATTCTAGCTTTTAATTGTCGAAATGAATACCTATATTATGAATGTATAATTTCCTACAAGAGCGTAATTTATAAAGTTAGAACCCAAATGCGTTATCACAACAATGATTAATTCGTCAGATAATTTCAGAACAATTCCATTAACGTGGAGTTATTCACATGAGTTTATGGCGGAATCTTAAATCGTCGTGTGGTGGTATTTATAATAGACTTTTATTTGGCCCTATCTTTTGTAATTTTGGCTACATTTTACGTTAAGGGAAGTATTATAAATAATTACTAGGAACGTGCATTTTAATTCGCCACAAAAGCTCACTGGACAGTTTTAACAAAAGAGCCGCTATATTTTTTATATGTTTGAACATTTACAAGAATAAATACAAATTATTCTATTCATTTGACATTGGCAAAATAGTGGTTAAACAAAGAAGCAATTCAAAAAGAAATGAAGATAAATAATACATAACTACGCCTCCTGTAATCATATAATTTATCTTTTAACGCAATAGTTACGAGCTATAAATCATATTGCAACAGCCCAGGTATTATTACTAAGCTATCGTGGGATACGAGTCATAACAGCAGATATGAAGATCTTTGAAGTTGATTTCACTTGAATTTGTTTCCAAAACTTTGACGTACATAACTAATTGGCAGTATTTATAGATATGTTTTATTAAAACTAATTACACGGTACATTCTTAATTTAATAATAATCTATTTATTATAAATCTGTAGTAATGTATGTAGTTTTATGTCAATTTTGTGAGAGAGATGTCTATTATAAAAGCATGCCGAATACACACAAAAAATTGTTTGTCTCTTTGTTTGTATGTATGAATTTAAGTCAAAAATGACTTGATCGACTTTAATAAACTTACGTATACTGAAAATATATATGTCATTCCATAATTAATAGGCCATAGGAGTTGCTAATAATATGAGTAAATTTAAAATTACCAGACGAATTTTATTAGTGCCCAATAAACGCGTGCTAAGCCGCGGTCGCAGCTAGTATATGATAATGATACTATGTAGTAGCACATATGACAGCTTCGTACTATACAGTAGCACCACTTTCAGAGCTATTACTATAGTAATCTTAAAAGAGTCATCGAAGCGTTTTAATTCAGACCTTATATAAAAAATACAGTCCTGTTTCATGTTGTGCAATAAACTGTACTCGCCACTTAACACCAGGTGAACGGTGTACTGCACGCCTTTTTTCTTGTAAATTACATAAAAAAGGCAGGCATTATTAAAAAAATATAGTACATATTGCGATATGTTCTTGATATCTGTGAGTTTCGACGGAACTGTGAAAATATATTAAGCTAATTTATGTATTGTACAAATTATTTTCTACATCTTCGTAAAACCAATGATAATTGATATTTAAAATAATAATTGTGTGTACTTATGTATGTAAATAATAAGTTATACTTCTTTGTCGTAACAAAGCAAAACTAACTCAGAATTTATTATCACGTGTACCAAACTAACATGACCAAATTAGCCATCAATAGTGTAAATTCATTTAATGACTTTCTATCTTAATTTTTTTACACAATTAAAATGTATTACTATATATAATGAAAAAAAGGGGTCAGTAAAATGAATTCACGTTATTAGTAATTATGGCTAACTTCATCATGCCGCACCTACGTCACAATATGCGCGCATCTTTCAATTTTAACCTCTAATACAGGCGCGAAAAGTAGTAAAACTTATTTAAAAAAAATGTATAATTCCATTCTTTGCTTCAATGAGGCCAATTACTGTTTTTAGTTTAATACATTGATTAAACTTTATGTCAATAAATTTCATAAAATGTCAATGGAATTTCCTACGCTACTATATATGGCATCACTGTAAAAAGCTCCAATAGACGTGTAGCTGTGAATTAAATTATCAATACAATAAAAGTTGCGAGAGCTTTCGTAGTCGCCCGGCGGCTCCGCGACGACGACGCGGCACTCGCTTCCTGTACACCGTTTAGGAAGTAAATACCAATATGTACGTGCGCACACGCAGGGATGACACTTAAATTAATTGTTAGCATTCTAAGCTTTACAAAAAAATATAGTACACACATTAACTATTACACCATTGAAATTTTTATTCATATAATTCAATCATTTCATAATTGGGTACCTTTAAAACAAAAATCTGGCTTTACAAAAAAATTGGTACGCGTGTACCAATTAATTATTACACCATTGAAATTTTTATTCGTATAATTCGTTCATTTCATAATTGGGTACATATAAAAAACCTTTCCTTCTTTTAATACAATTTATTTCCTTTTTACATATGATTTATAGCAAACGTTGATCGTCAGGAGTGCCATTAATTTTGTTGTCGATTATATTATCTTTTAACAACGTGACAACCCTATATTGTCTTTAAAATTAACAAAACCATGCTGTCCTACGGCCATTGCTTATTTTGTCCATAGGGCTCACTTCTCAAATACCAATCGTATCCATACATATGTAGACACGTGTCGTCACTCGTTTTATATACCACATCAATGTGCCCAAATAGGAAACGTTTTCGTTTTGCATTCAAATAGAATTGATTTGTTGTTGGAATGTTCACGGTATCCGCTTTGAAAACTATATATGCTTGCTAAAAAGCTGAGGAGTATTTTTTTTCGATTTAATAGCTACCGTTTTATCACAATCTCCCCAATGTTAATGTAATACGTGGCGAAATGGGCAGCTAGACACCACTTAGGAACAGTGTTTATTGTAGTCGACACATTAACAGTGGTCTTCAGTGTCCCACAGCTCAAAGGAGAATGCCTTCAAGCTGGTCGTTGCTTGCCTATAAAGTGCATGCGGTCACAGATCACAGCTTTTGCTATGCGTCCAGTCAATAATGCGAGTCAATAGTACGAATACTAAGACATTAGTACGGATTCCATACTCACATTGACACGGTTCTCAGACTTATATTACATAGTATCCTATTTAATATCTCGTGTTCGTTGGTAAAGCCGGTCTCTGTAACATTGAGTGACGAATGACGATGCGGTCGAAGATGGAAACGCGTCAAGTCTAGTAGGGGAGCTGATTTACAAATTCAGTAAATAGATAATGGGTCAAAACTATTCTGTTTTTTTTTTTGCAAAAAAAAAAGATATGGTTTATTGAACTTTTTTTTTTCGTGCATGTATGTATCATTTCGTGCATGTATCATTCTATTTTACAGTAAAAATGAAATTGCAAAAGCATTTTGCTACAACTATAAAAAATTACTCTTAAATTTTAAGTTTTTCATGTGAAGACACTGACTCATTAATCCGTGGACGGTACTAACATAAAATAAATTAGATAGACATTCTTCAGAAAATATATTAAATTTATTTATTGAAAGTGTATTGTAACATTTTTAAACTGTTCATTGTGAAATTATAGAAAAGGACATGACACAGTAGGTACTGACACAAAAATACTACGGGACATAAAAATCACAGTTAGAATAGAATCAGTCGGCTATGTTTAGTGACAGATTTTGAAAATTTAGTATAGTAATTCAGAAGTATGTTTTGGTGATCTGCCTATACAATGTTTTAGTGCTAAAATAAAACCATCGTAAGACTAATAAGATAGAAAATGATGTATTAAACGATGCTTGTAATTGAAACATTAATGGTGTGGTTTACGGTGTAAGAATTACGGAATGAATCGATAAAATGTTATATTTATAATAATGTAATAGAATAATGAAATGTAATAGGCATAAGATAGAGTAAGAAAAATAAAAGGGTTTCTTTGGCATAAAATAACATATTGTAAAATTAAAAATATAATAAGGATTGTATTAAAAAATGGGAAAGAGCATATAACTAGCGAAATAGATTCAAAAGACGGAGGCCAGAAAAATATTCATAGGCTTAACAAATGAAAGGTAACATAAATATAACCCCGGTAGAGGCATGCAGGAACGTCCAGTGCCCACCTATTTCTACAGCAAAGCAACAGTACTCCCGCTGCTTCGTTCCGTGAACGGTGGTAACGTGTACTGGCAAAACAGGTATCCCCCAGCCTTCAAGAGTATTCTACCAATAACTGACCCTATGTTGTCACACGACTTTAAATAGAAGTCGGCTTGTTTTAATAAAAAAGTAGAAAAAGGTATAGGTACACTACTATATCTACTTTCATACACTGGGATTGAATCTACTAATAAGCAAGAATAAAACCTAGTACATCACCGCGCATGAGTTAAAGAGGGCGCACCCCACAGATAAATAAAAATTGGATTCAAAACTATTTTGCTCTAACATTATTTTAGGCAATATAAACTCATTTTGAAGTTTATAATTCGAATTTTACGATATGAGAGTAGATAAAAGTCATTAGAAGACTATAATATACGTATCTTAGCTATTATATAATAAATATATTGTACATAAGTTAAAATACATTTACAATATACATATTAAGAAATAAATAAAACATACTTTAAAATAACATAATAATAGCGATAAGTCGCAATGAACACTTAACGTCAGACATACAGACAACTTTAACTATTCTCATTGCATTAAAAAAATTAATGAGCCATTATGTTGACACGGTCCCTTCCTTCAGGCCGTTCCCTGTACCTCTATCAATTAACAACTATCGCAGTCTTATTCGATCGTTAAAAAAGGCTGTTAAATATTCCAGACATTAAAACTGTACTATAGAAACATACGGGCCTAAAACAGAACGAACTGTTTCTTATTTACGCCCTTACGCTTCTGGTGTATTAACTATACGACGCGCTACTGAGACGAACAGTAATTTATTAATCTAAGTAAAAACGCAACATGTTAGAAGTCGCCTGAAAATACACGATATTGAATTTGGTTTTATAGTATCATGGCAAGGTGAATAATACTGTGCATGATCGCAAGCACAGTACAATCTTCATGTCATGTCATGCCGGCCTGCAAACCTCTTATACTCAACTGGATATACAATGGCTGATTTTAACACGTAACAAATCATTAGATATTCACTGATGGGTTTATTATTATGTGTACATTGGTCGCGACCAAGTCGAGTATAGATCTCTTCACCCCGCATGATTAGTGGATATACACTGGCTGATACGGAATACGACACGCCTAAGCGTGTCCCAATACAGCGTGTTACACTTGGTGTACGGTAGTTGCAATACGCAAAACGTTAAACGCTTGGAAGTCGCATAAGAAGTTTCACTTCAAAAAAAAACTAATTTACATGAAAAACTTAAGTACTATCCCACCTGCTCAGTGAAACGAAGATCGGTAGAGTCGCCATTAGGGTTTCGATTCTTATCTGTAAATAGAAAAATACATATTATTATTATTTATGTGAATGAAGTACAATACAGACAGTCATACAATCAATCCGACGTTCAATCATTGATAACTTGCTTCCAACTAAACTGTATTTTTTTTAACTGACTATTATAATAGCCTTAGATCAATTAGAGGCTTTGACAGCTTCACCGGGTTTAGGGGGAGCGCGGAAGGTACTCAGCCGCGAAAGCGAGGCAACATGTTCAAGGGTACCAAAGTGGCCGAATCTCGGTTTGGGCTGTTGCTAGAGTTGTCGCTGGAGAGGGTGGTCGTGGCGGGTGTGCGGGAGCGAAGTTAACCGCTCGCCCCCTGCGGAGGGAACGATGGTTTTGCGAGCGTGGGCGCAACAAGCTTGACTTGAAGAGACGGACGGGTATGACGAGTTAGCTACCGTGATTTCGCCATCGGAGTCGTTAAAAATGTACTGAGGCCTACGTTTTGCCTTCAGGATGTCTGGGACTCGGGTGTATGTAGTTGCGGATACCACTAACGGGTTCGAAAACTAAGCTGGAACGACTTTTGTCAAAGTAGGCTAGTGCGTATTGCAAACAATATCCTTCAGAGCGAAATATAAGCAGCAGAATCACGTGAGAACATGTTGTACGAGAGCAAAAAATGGTTGTGGTATACTTTTAACTCTTAACAACTATTGAAGAGAATTGTATTGTAGGATTTAAAAAAGCAACAATAGGTAATTATAAACAACTTTCATATTTTAATACATATGTTAACACTGCCCAACACTCAAGTTGTATAAAGTTGACAGACCACACATGTTTATTTAATTATACTATGGAGATAAACGTAAAAAAAACTTTTTTTTTTTTGCTTTAATATTTTGTTATCACAAACGAAGCCATGGGTAAAATATAATTCTAAATATATTCTTGTTTTTCATTACATAATTTGTCAGCTATTTCGTGGTGAGGACGCTGAGTTTATGGCCGGTTCATAGACAATAGAGCGTGATAGAATGATTTGATAAGCGTGTTGTATTTCGTTCCATTTCAGATAACACAATAGACTTTGTTTTATATTTTCGTCCAAACTGAAATATATAGTTGATTGGATTCGAATGTACTTTTGTTTATTTCTTGGCTTTATTGGGTCAGTCAAATACTTTGAAATTTAATGGTGACTCGGAATACGAAGCATTGCTGTCTGAAGACCACATTAACTTGTGAACTTTCATTATAAATGTACTTTTACTAGTCAACTTCGTTTTTTTTTTTATAGAACAAGACGGCATAGTATATATAGTTCATCATATAAATCTGTACAAAATATTAAAAGAAAAAACCCTTTTACAATAAAAACCTTTATTTGTGTCCCTTACGAGAATTGTCAAAAAACACATAGCCAAATGTTCGCTCTTCGTTTTTCGCCGTAAGTAGCTTCCATTGTGCTTCCCTGTGTGGCGTTATGTCATTAGTCAGATTGCGACTTAATTGCATACGCGCAACAGTCCGAGCCGAGGTTCGGCCACTTTGGCACCCTCGGATGTTGTTGCAAAGATTTCGTGGCTGATAGCCTTAAGCGCTCGCCCCCAACCCCAATAAAGCTGTAAAAGCCGTAAAGGCTCTAGTGCCCCTAAGGCTAAAAGTATAGTCAGTTCGAAAAAAAAAGGCATTATGTTTATCCATTGAACAGAATAAACGAAAGGTAAAATTTATATTTTCAAAAAAAAAATGTCCTAATTTTGGGTATATTAGTTAATTGGCCTACTTATGAGTTAGTAATGATATCTGTAAAATAAAAAGTTTTCAATATTATGATCGTTGGAATTTCTAGCAGAAATCACTAAATTGAGATATTTATGTATGTATGTTACGTATGATAAAAAAAATGTTATTCCACATTTCTAAGTCATTGACGATTCTTGAAAATATTTTACGTTATTAAGCATTTCTGAACCACTCCCGACTACTTTACCCATTATTGAAGAAGTCCTTTATTTCCCTAGGGAAAGATATTATTAAACCGTATTGAACAGTACCGTAGCAAGGAGTTCGATGCTCCGGGGTCCCAAAACATAAATAATATACGTTTTTTCTTATTCTAATATACTAACATGCACATTTGAAACTATATGTTTTATTATCATTTTGTCGAAGAAGCCTAAAAGATAACACCGTAAGACACTTGGAAATAGAAAAAATAAAGAAGATATAATACTGAATCTCAACGAATATTTTATTTTTTATAATAAGCATTTGTGAAAGAAACAACATTTAAGTATGTATCAGTTCCTTCAATATATAAATGTTGGAAACGGAACGTAAGAGGGAATGAAAGGAGCGGATGAATGAGTGTGACGGAGGAATGAAATATAAAATGGCGAACACAGCGATTATAGAGCAGGACGATAAGTAGATTAGTAAAAAAAAACTACCCTTCAGTGGATGATGCTTCATTTTTCTCTGAGGTAATCGCACATATAAATTTGTCAATAATTAGAAATTAAATCAACGTAGTGTATTGCTATGTTCGCCAGGCTGCTACCACTCTCAAATAGAAAATCTGTCGCTAAACACCTGTCGGTGAGTTTCAGCAACTCAACTAAACTAAGCTTAACGTGTTGAGAACCTCATTAGACTGTGATCAAATATTATAATTTTAATAGAGGTAGGGCATAGAGAAATCTCCGTGATTACTCTCTACTTGGGGCAGCCCGACTGGTGAAATACCCTCACCCTGCAGGGGATCGCAGTCAAATGACCTTGTCATGTGTTCCTGCCGTGAGGGTTTCCAGAGCTCTTAGGAGATAGCTATGGGAATGCGTTAGTGATACCTGTGGTTTTACAACCGTCCATAGGCTACGGTAACCGCTTAGTATCAGGCGGGTCATACACTTGTTTGTCACCTTAGTTGCATAAAAAAACATGAAAAGTAATAAATAAGAAACTTTTTTTCAATGGTCAAATACTCCGTAAGCTCAAGGACCCGTGGGCCCTACTTTAAACAGGCAGGTACGGTACTGACATAGAGGGGTGGAAAAATCGATATAAATTGCGAATAGAGTGTTAGGGGTATTGGAAATCCGAGGGGTGATTTATTTTATTAGACCCAACCCCTGGGATGAGTCACTCGCATTACACGCACCGACTTGATAAAAGAAATAACTTTGCAAATTGAAAACTTTATGTTATGGTAATTAAGCGAATAACGAAGTCACGGTATACTTTGGCTGGGTGGTAAGACATGATAATGATGTCCAACATACCCGTTACAACCATACATCAGGTGTAAAACCCGCCATAATGACATATATAGCCTGAATATACACTATTCAGTAAACAAGCGGGATGGTAGGTGTCTGTAGCCAACTGGGTCGCGACCACCAAGCATATGGTGAAAAACTGACAAAGTGACATTCTTTTGGTTTGTTACGTTTCGGGATCAGCCAGTGTATATTCAGCTGCCAAGAAGCTTGCGTGCCGGCATGACAGCGACGACTGGCTGGTGGTCGCCGTTTTAGACTGTAGTTTGTCTTACCATCAGTTACAGTGCCGTCAATTTTTTGTGCTAATATAAATAAATGAACTTATTGAGAAATGTGAGAAAAACATAATTATACGTTGAAATCGGTAAGAACAAGGGAAATAATAATTATGTGTGCAGTAGTTCACACGTGTCAGGAGTGAAACCATAAAAAAAAAATCAGCGGGATACGAACTATCGACCACTCGTATGAACTGCGTACGAAGTCTGGTCGTCTCACACCACTAGACCAATCCGACGACGATCACAATCATGAAAATCAGGACTTGCATTAACCGTGAATAAAGTAAATGTGTTCTATCTCATTCTCCCATAGGCTAAATCCTATAGATGTATATGGTTGTCTCTTTTTCTTTTCATCGAGTTTTAAATCACCACGGCGCTAAAGTAGATTTCACTTCAAAAACAAGAAAAACAGATATCATTACAACTGGACTGGAATATGTATATTTCATATAGGTATATAAATAGGTATATTTCAAAGGATTGATCACATATTTCAAGGTTGCGAATGTTGGTGACAATTTTTATTTTATTTTATAATTTACCAGCTGTGTCCCATGGTTTCATTCATGTTAAATTTATTAGACCAAATCTCCATTTTTTTTCTCGAACTGACTATACTGTTAGCCTTACTGGCCGTAGAGCCATTAGAGGCTTTGACACCTTCACTGGGTTTGGGCCAAATCTCCATCGCTCCACCAATGCACCCGTGTAGCTTATCGTTGTTTTGACTTCTTGTACTTGCCTACAGCTTGCCAGATTGTTTGACGTTCATGGTCCGGCAACACACTTTAGGGTCGTAACTTGATGTTAGACAGCCTATAAACCTTTCTCAAATACAAAGAGACTTTCAAATCTGACTGGTACTTCCAAAGAGTAGCGTATTCAAAACAAAAAAAAAGTCTCTAAAGTCTGAGCTTTACAATGTTAGTATAGATTAAGCGAATAAAGACCATTTTTATTTAATTTGCTTTATTTGTACTGTAATAAAATTGAGATGGTTTTAAAATGTAATGTATTAGCCATATTTATACGTTGAAGACTATAAAATAACAAGAAATTGTTTATATTAAATCGAAAATAGCGCAGAATATAGGAGTATCATATGTGAAATATACTGAAAGATTTTTCGTTAAATATTATGAAAATATAAAAGAATCAAACTGTGAGAAACGATACAACTGTTTTAAGTTTCATATACAAACACTTGTAAGTTTCCTAAAATATTTTAACATAACTTATCTAATAACCTGCTTGTAAATATGTAATTTTATAATTACTATTAGTGCACACAAAAAAGAATAACATATTAATCTAGCTGTCAATAATCTGTGTATATATATATTTTAACCAATATTCAAATTCTTCGGATCAAAACTCAAGAATCTTCCCACTAAAGAAGATAATAACTTAAACTAAAACTGTTATATGAAGAAAAACATTAAAACAAACATACCCCTGTTTAATATAGTTCTTCTAAGGTTATCCTTACATCTATGAGATTAACACAATCACAATCCTTTTTACAGTCACAATAAAACAAATACAATGTTTATATAAACTTCAATGAACTGGACATTATTTACAATTTATTCGTGTAAAAAGACATTTGGTAATTTCCAAAGTTTTAATAATTTAAAAAACGCATACACGAAATGTTAACAAAACATTAAAAAAAGTAGGTACGATATTCAAAAACAAGCGGGAACGATAATAACTGGCGGGAACTCCGTTGTAAACGTCACGCGGGCGCGCCTTCCTTCACTCATTTGTCTATGGACAAAAATGGCGTACGAGCAGTTTATTTTTAATGAAACTCTTTGCATGGGGTCGCGGTATAATTTCGGCTAACAAGTGGATGAAAATTATCGGATCCGCGCATGCGTGGTGGTCGAGCAGCGAGAATACGCAAATAAGCGGTATTTCATATCTAGAAATAACTATATCGCGTGGGGTAGTAATTTTAAAGTATGAATGAAAAGCGGTGGATATTATTTGTACAATTTCATTTACCTGTATAATTAAGTTTTACAGCAATTTGTATTAGAATCTAATAACTTCTATACATTGTTAATGTCGTTTTTACTAAAAATAACACATTTTGTGATATATGAAATATGTTAACGTAATTCAAATTTATAGTTAATAAATTATCCAGGGTGTATAATAAAAAATCTCATTATTTATTTATTTCTGTTGTGTGCTGTAGTGCCGTTTTTTGTCCTTACAAAACTCTTGTTTTTTACCCGTTTATTAATGTGTGTCTTGTTTTTTAATGTGTGATAAATTGAAGTAGATACCATTTGGCTTCGCTGTCAGTTGCCACCTACATACTTAAGAACCGTAAATTCATTTCCAATTAAATATTCAATAATATAGAGTAAATTTAAAATTACTATTTGTAGTATCAATAAATGTAATTTGTTGCATGCCAATACGCAATTCTAGTATTAAACTATAAAGTTTGTAAATGTACTTTCTCATTTATAATACGTATGTTTGAAAAATGTAAATAAAAACTAATAATAAAATCGAAAACTACATTAATTTTAATATGAAATGAAATCCGTACGTATCTACTTATTAACAAGCTTTTTTTATAGAGTGAAGAAAAAAGATTACAAAAGAAATCACGATAGACTATTTTAGTCTTCGCATAATTTGCACTTCAATAAAACTTGAACACGTATAACGCGAATATAATTTCCTATAATAACGAGAAATAGTTTTTTTTATAAGAATGCACTGTGCGGCTTGTGGCAGGTCGGGAGGAAGTGCGCTTCGCTGAGCGTATCGAGCCTTATGGGACCCTTGGCCTATGGTATAGTAATTACCATTCTAAGGTTTATTACGACCGATGCTACAGAAGCACTGTATCATAGTCTTAATGTGATTATTTTTAGAGATAAGATCCTATATCTTATACCTGGTGAGTTTTTTTAAGTTTTATTTGTCCAGGCGCATTATGAAAAAATGATGAGAATGAAATTTAACGATATGCGTACACATCATAAATATTTTGAAGCAATGATAGCTCATTAGTAGTGTGTACAACTTCGCGTCCATTGACGTGAGTTCGAATCCCTGCAATGAGCCTGAGTTTTCGGTGAAAGAAAACATCGTGAGGAAACCATGGCATGGTGGCAGGCCTTTTTTTGAGCTGGCTATCTACCGCCCTCAAGTTGAAAATCTGTCGCCAAGCACCAATAGGTGTGTTCCGGCAGCTGCACTTGAGAGCCAGTCTTCCACTAGCTTTAGCGTGATATCATCTTGGGCGACATTGTCACTTAACATCAGATGAGATTGTGGCCACTACGCCAAAAACCCTATAACGATTAAAAAAAAACATTGGAACAAAAAATTTACACCACGAAGTTGCTTGCTAAACATCTTGTTTAATTCTGGTGAAGACCATCACACTCGACGACACAAACATTACTATTACAAAGAATTATATAGAAAACTTCTAACGCGCGAACATATGTAAATGAATTCCTTTTTAGTCCGCGGCTTAGCTCAGAGATTCTTAGTACTATAATCTGGTATGGGTATACATATTAATAACGCCGACAAATTGATAAAATAAAATCTTAAAAAAAGTTTAGGGTACACCCCTTCACGTAAAGTGGGAATGAATTCATTTTCTCGTCTATTCCATCTTGTAGGGTGTCGTTTGATAGGTCGTTCGAAAATATTGAGGGCGTGTGAAAGCCATTTTTCGATTTTGGAATTCTTTTTACCGTCATATTAAGCTTTGAAAATGATAATTTTTGTTAGAGTCAAATGTCCCCCTGCCATCTAAATGGTTGTTTTAAGATACGTGAAAAAAAACATGGTTGTAGTTAAAAGGAAAACTATCAGTGGTAAGTAGGCTTTACAAGTTAACGAGTGATGGTTAATCGGCTTATAAAATATACTTTGAGAAGTAATTTCGTAAAAATTCCATTGAAAAATTTTTAAAGCCCCCACTCTAAGTCTGCATATTTTGACGGGCAACTATGGACGTGGCCCGACACGTACTTGGCATTTTTTTTTAATAATTTTTGCAAGTTTCGTATTCAAATTGTTGTTGGAATTTTCTGGTATCTGCTTTGAAAACTATTAGATATCCATGTAAACTGTAGTCGCGACCCATAATGTGCAAGTGTCTTATTATTCCTTACTCCTAATATATGTAATTAAACAAGATTTAACCAAGGGCAGATGATACTGGCATGAACATCTGGATACATGTTTAATATGTTAAGTTTTTTTATAGGGGCCAATTTACCGGACTTTGATGGCAAATATTCTCTGATGGTCACACAGTACAATCCAAAAATAGTGGCTTGGCCTGCGTATATAGGAACTGGATTTGACAGCTGACCCTGAAACACGACGCGCTTACGCGTATCACTATGACCGACTTGTCACTATATGCATAGTGGTCGCGACTTTGTCTACGGTACAGCTCTACCACTCCGCTATAGTCATTTCTTCGTTCCTTACTAAGCAGGGTGCATCACGTGCAGATGAGATTGGCTTGGGTGGCTCAATTTTCAAGATATTATGACGTGACACCACTTAAACCCCAAAAGTTACACAACATACATGTTATTAACACATTATATTTTTATGATATGTACACATGTTGAAACGATCTATGAATAATGATATAATTATCCTAAAACTAGAATTATTCGTACGATTGTGACAAAAGTTATTGCACGGCTGTGCGCTGTGGACAGCCCTTGTATAAAAATAAATAAATACGTTATTCCGTATTGACATCCCTGTAAGGTCTGCAATCTCTAGTGTTCTAAAGACCGACGTTGAGCATAATATTTACTACATACATAATAGTGTACAATTAATTGAACAACTTAAATTATTTTTAACCAGAAAATTACATAATATGTTGAGTGAAAAGAAAAATAATAATTCAAGTTCAAACACCAACGACCTGGGCACGAGCCATGCAAACAAAAACTAACCCTCAGTTTATTAGCAAAGAGAATAAATTGTTATTAGTTGTTTTTATCAGAATTCTAACATCATGTTAGGCGCGACTAAGCATAAAATACATAATTCAAATAAAAACACAAATCACTGTTTTCAATCGATGCTATATTATGAAGCTCATGAGATTGTTATTTTGTTTGTATGAAAGCGCTAATCTATAGAACTATACGTTAGATATTTTTTTAGCATTTTGTGGTGTCTTTATTGTGAAACGTTATAGGCTATATAACTTCACGCTACGACTCTAAATAGAGGAGCAGAAACGTTCCCTGAACGTCAAGCAATCTATGGGCAGGAACGGGAAGTGTGCTCAACGATAGCTACGTGGGTGGAGAGATGGTCGAATAAATTTAACACGGGTGTTGCACCCGTGGGCTAAATGTAATCTACCTACTAATATAATAAAGCGGAAGAGTTTTTTGTTTGTTTAAACACGCTCTAATCTCTAAAACTACCAGTTGGATTCGAAAAAATATTTTTGAATATGATGACCAGATTCACGCGGAATAGTATACGGTCTCTAGCATTAGACTACACCTCTCAGCCAGCCAAAAAGTAGTGTTAAGTAAGTCGTAATAGCGCACCCTAACTGCTTTAACCGCATGCGCTGGCGTAAAAGTAAATGGTACATAAATACAATGTTCTACAAAAATATAGATCCTTAGTACATCTAAAAAAATCCGCGATACCATATGCCTATCTCTTATACATAAGCCACAATAAGGTATTTTATGACAAAGTTTTATTGAAAATTTGTAAGCATTGTTATTAGGCATGGCATATTTAACGAAAGTTACTCCATCATCAAGGCAATTTTATGAAGGTAAGCTTTGCCCTTTATACAATGTTATTTGGACGAATAGTTTGGGAGATAATGTAAAATTAAAATAATTTAACACTCGGCTCAGGTCTATGACTATAGGTGTAGTGGCGAGAACGAGCCGTGTGAGTTGTGACGCATAATCCTGGCAATCTGATAAGAATATTATCTGTTCTGAAGTATTATAAATAATCAATCAGCGATTTATTTTAAATTATGCGCTGGTGAAACCGCGGTGTAAAGCTAGTAATAAAAAATAAAGAAGTAGCATTAGGTTCACAAAACAAATCCATTTTAAAATACAACTACAAAATTTAATGCAAATAATATCGAAACAAATTTTATTATAAAATATAAAATAAAAATCTCGTAATTTCCATGACCGTCAAAAATTTCATTGTCTGCACAACTCGAGCTGACGCTTGCACTGTCCTTCACTACACTTACAGTATTCATCGCCTCCCGTATTCCTTAATATGTACAAAGCTGGATCTGAAATTGTCATAATCTTTCATGTAAAATGTAATTAATAAGTTCAAGTGATACCAGTTCGGTAGTACCGTAATTATAACGTCGTTTTGAGGGTAGCTAGATGAAGTAAAAAATTTGATCGACCCTAGCGTGATGAAAACTTATTTACCTACTATCCCATAGCTAGTTGAAAGCAGCTATGCATTGAAAATGATTCGACATCTATTCTTGGCCAGATCACGATTTCCTTGCACACGCGCAACAGTCCCAGCCGAGGTCCGGACACTTAGGCACCTTACGCTTTCGTGGCTGAGTGCCTTAAGCGCTCGCCCCCAAGCCCGGTGAAGCTGTAAAAGCCGTAAAGGCTCCAGGGCTCCTAAGACTAACAGTATAGTCAGTTCGAAAAAAAAAGACATCTATGGTATTCCGAGAGCTACACGTGTAAACCAGCCCCCTTATATGGTCATAGGCTGCAGTGAACTTTTAACCTCGAATGGATTGCATGTCAGTTTACCACTATAGTTATACATCATGGGCAGTGTTTGTAAGATATTAAAATAAATCACTGACAGTGCTACTTGCTGGAAAATTTGTAAAATAAAATATTATACATATCGTACACTAAGAATTCAATTAACTTTAAAATAGGCCTCGACAGGCCTCGTGGCGCAGTTGTAGTAAGCCCTACTATTGAGCCGAGAGGTCGCGGGTTCGATCCCCGCCCATGACTGACTTTTGTGTGATGAGCATAATTGTCAGTTGTGTGTCTGGGTGTTATATATATATATATATATATATATGTATAGTATATCAGCTGTTTAATTACCATAATACAAGCTATGCTTAGTATGGAATTAAATGGCCGTGTGTGAAATTGTGGCCACATATATATTATTATTATTAATAACATAAAACATTATTTACGTGTTACTGTGAACAATAACATTGTTATTAATACTTTACCTTTAATTCTTTACCTATGTGTAAATATAGAACCTCCCTTTCCCTTATCAAACTTCATTGACACATTTTGTAATTCCTTATTAATATTTGCTTAATATACTACAAAATCACGCTGTATAAAGAAAAACAAATAAATAATTTCGTTCTGCCGTTGTGTATAACAATTATACTGAATAACTTGCGCAGGTAGACCGGAGCATGTATTGGAATAGACGTGCATAGCATGTATTGAGGTGAATCTAGAAATAGGGGAAATAGATAGACTTCAGAGACTGGGTAAAAAACGAGACAATGACGTCAAAATCAGACCAATCTTGCTAGCTACCACAACCCTTGGGAAAAAAATCCAGATTTTAAAAAACAAAAAGAAAATGAAATCGGGCACATACATTACACATGATCTACCGAAGGCAGTGTTACAAGCAAAAACTAAAAAAATAACTAAAATCCTTAACGCAAATAAAGACAGCGAAAAGAGAAAAAGATCTGACACTCCAAGCCCCAACCAGCAGAATACAAATACCTCTAAATTGCCGAAGATAAATACATTTCAGCACCTGCGGGAGAGATCACACTCCGCTTCAGGGACCATCACATACAAAAACTAAAACAACACCAATAGGAACCGACAAACTGCAACTATGTCAACTAAGTCAACCACAACAAATAAATCTACAACCAAAACAACACCAAAACAAAATTCAACAGCCAATGCTCCCACCACGGCTGGTCACCGCGGGAGAAACAGACCATCACCCTCTAACAAAAAGCAACAAATTACACATTGCAACATTAAATACCAGGACATTAAGAACAAATGAATCTCTATTAGAGCTTGAGGAAGCGTTGAAAGAACTCAATTGGGATATACTGGGAATCAGTGAAATGCGAAGAGCTGGCGAATCAATAGAAGAACATACAGAATATATTATGTTTAACAAGGGAGAAACTGGGGGACAAAGAGGAGTTGGATTCATGGTAAAAACACACCTAAGAAATAATATACTGAATTTCATCGGAATTAATGATCGAATTGCAATTTTACTCATTAAAATACCCGGCTTTGAAAAAACATGGACAATAATACAAGCCTATGCACCAACCGAACAAGCTGCAACATCTGAACACATTATCTTCTACAATAACCTTTCCCAAGTCATATACAAATATCCAAAAAATATAATTGTTCTTATGGGGGATTTTAATGCTCAAGTAGGGACCAAGCAAAACAAAGATGAATATGTACTGGGGAACTTTGGCCACGGCAAAAGAAGTACAAACGGGCAAAGGCTAATAGAATTTTCACTGGAGCACAACTTAACTCTTTTGAATAGTATCTTCAAGAAAAACAAGAAAAACAAGTGGACATGGACCTCCCCAGATGGCAAATATAAAAACGAGATAGATTATATTATGTGCAATCACCCAAGATTATTCACAAACACTTCAGTAATAACAAAGCTAAACTTTAATACAAACCATCGTATGATAAGAGCATCTCTCAAACTAATACCACCCAAAAACTCTAGAAAACATATTACAACATCCAGCATGGTTCACTATCCAGAACACAGCAAAGTTGCAGCCCGTACCTTGGTAATACTTGGCAAGGAATTACTGGAAGATTACAAAAGTGATGTCAAAGCAAGCTATGCCAAACTACAAAGCCATCTTACCGGTACCAACACCAGCAAACCACCCAAGCATAAATATATACTGAGAGATAAAACACTACAACTAATCCAGGAAAGAAAATGTCTATTCAATAGCAAAACGAGAAAAGAGAATATTCAAATGATTACCAAGCTGAGTAAGAAAATCAAGGAAGGCATTAGGAAGGATAGAAAGGCCGTGAGGCTACAAAAATTAGAAAAACATATTTTAGCTACTGGAGGAACAAGAAAAGCTCTTAAAGAACTACGCGAGTCAAATCCATGGATACCAAACCTGAAATATAACCACTGTAACATCACAAATCGAAAAGATATAAACAAAGCAGCTACAAAATTCTACCAGCATCTATACTCCAACCAAGATGACACCAAGCAGGGAATTTATGAAATCCGTACACCTAACCCATGCCCATCAGACCCAGAGCCTGAAATCTTACCCAGTGAAGTCAGGAAAGCAATACTAAGCCAAAAATCTGATAAAGCACCAGGCCCTGACAAGATTACGAATGAGTTGCTGAAAGGAACACTTGAAGAACTGGCTCCTATTCTGACTAAAATCTTCAACAAGGTTATAACTTCAGGAATCATACCTGAACAGTGGGAAACATCTCATATAATCCTTATATATAAAAAAGGACCAAAAGAAGATATAGGAAATTATAGACCAATAAGTCTGATGTCAAATGTCTATAAGGTTTTCTCCAAAATCATTCTAGACCGCATAAGTACAAAACTAGACGAAAACCAACCAATAGAACAGGCGGGCTTTAGAAAAAACTTTGCCACAGTAGACCATGTACATACTATTAAACAACTCATAGAAAAATACAACGAGTATAATAAGTGTCTGTATATGGCCTTCGTCGATTACACCAAGGCCTTCGACAGCATTAGCCACAAAGCCATATGGGAAAGTCTTGAAGACCAAGGAATCCCCACACAATACATAAAAACCATCAAATCTATCTACTCCAACACTAAAGCAAGAATACAACTAGAAAGTTTGGGGGAGACCTTCAATATAAACAGAGGTGTCAGGCAAGGGGATCCACTATCCCCCAAACTCTTCTCTGCAGTGTTGGAGAATATATTCAGAAAACTGGAATGGGACCAACTTGGTCTAAGCATAGATGGACGAAGACTAAATCACCTAAGGTTCGCAGATGATATTGTCATCGTCGAAGAAAACCCCGAAAAATTAGAGAAGATGATCCAAGACCTAAACAGAGAAAGCGAGAAAATAGGGCTATCCATGAATACCACTAAGACCAAGCTTCTGACAAACTCTGACAACCGAGTTATATCAATAAACAACGAACCTCTCGAATACGTGGAAGAGTATGTATACCTAGGACAGATCATCTCATTCAAGGATCAGACGGACAAGGAAATCAAAAGGCGAATAGCAAACGGCTGGAGAAAATATTGGTCACTCAAAGAAATCATGAAGGCCAACGACCTTAGCATCGGTACAAAACGGAAAGTATACAACACTTGCATCCTACCTTGCATCACATATGGGTGTGAAACATGGTCTCTTTCGAAACACCACCGAGACAAGCTGCAGTGCTGTCAAAGAGCGATGGAGAGAAGCATGTTGGGCATCAAGAAGCAAGACAGGAAACGAAATACCTTTATAAGATCAAAGACAAGAATTGTGGATATACTTACGAAGATAGACCAACTAAAATGGAGATGGGTGGGCCACATGTTAAGGAGTACTCAGGATAAGTGGAGTAAAATTGTGACAGACTGGTATCCCAGAGATGGAAAAAGGAAACGGGGAAGACAACTCAAAAGATGGGAAGATGAGCTAAAACTTACAGCGGGCCCTTACTGGAGAAGGGTTACCAGAGATAGGATACAATGGAAAATGTTAGAGGAGGCCTTTGCCAGAAGGCACACTGAACTAAGGGATATCCTCTAAAAGAGGAAAACAAATACCTCACACACAACAGATAAAGTTCAGGATAGAGGGCTTATTGATTGATTGATTGAGCATGTATGGCGAGCGTAAGACGCTGAGAAGAAAACTGGTGTCAATTACATATTTACCTTCTGTTAAGTCATCATTGTAGTATATTAAAATCGCCGGTATATGAACATTTTCAGGCAGTGCGAGCTCGTAGAACAAATCCCTTTCATCTGGAATTCCGTTTTCGGCCAAGGTTTTGTTGTAGCAGAGCGGACGGTCTAGATAACGCCACGTATAAGACATCATATGGGAGTTATGTGGTAAGTATCGCATCATAATCTGGTATAATGTTTCTTCAGAGCACACTTCCAGGGTTACTACAAAGCCTGATATGCAAATTTATTTATTATTTTTTATTTACACAGTTATACAGATAAACCTATAAATATGTAAATAGACATTTCGACATATGAGGTATTATCTATATCTATACATATTTTAAAACTCAACGTCTCTCTGTCTGCCTGTGCGTTTATGTTCTTTTCACGCGAAACCACTTATTTGATTTACATGGCATTATTTTAATTCATAGCTATACTATCTAGATATATTTTTGTTACATAAAGTTACGTATGAAATAAGTAGCGATGATAATGGTGAATCAATTCAGAAAAAAAAACTTTTTTGGGCTTACGCTGAGTAAACCATAGGAGATATATCAATATTTGTGTACTACATAATTTTAGATATAAAAAGACCTACAAAAAAGTCGAGGATTACATATATTTCTATATCCTAAGGATCACCTACAATAAGCATTTTTGTCTTCCGTCTTTTAAGCGTGCTCTCGACGGTTGGCATTCTGTAGTCCACACGAGCGGAACCGCGTGCACAGTTAGTAAAAAAATATAATTCATCATCATCATTTCAGCCGAAAGACGTCCACTGCTGGACATAGGCCTCTCCCAAAGATCGCCACAACGACCGGTCCTGTGCTGCCCGCATCCAGCGGCTTCCCGCAACATTTACCAGTTGTGGGGTCTGCCCACGCTGCGTTTTCCGCTACGTGGCCGCCACTCGAGAACTCTTTGACCCCATCGGCCATCTGTTCTACGAGCTACGTGGCCAGCCCACTGCCACTTAAGTATAGCTATTCTTCGGGCTATGTCGGTGATTTTGGTTCTCATGCGGATCTCCTCATTTCTGATTCGATCACGCAGAGAAACTCCGAGCATAGCCCTCTCCATTGCCCTTTGAGTGACTTTGAACTTTCTTATGAGGCCCATAGTTAGCGACCACGTCTCAGCTCCATATGTAATCACTGGCAACACACACTGGTCAAAGACTTTGGTCTTGAGACACTGCGGTATCTTGGACGAGAATATGTTACGTAGCTTTCCGAACGCTGCCCAGCCGAGTTGGATTCGACGATTGACCTCTTTCTCGAATGTAAGCATGATGTAAGAATGTAATGTAAGAAGAAAAAATATAATTAAGTAGAGACATTTCTTACTGAGATACTGCTGGGTGATAGATGACAATTTTATTGTGTCCGACCGCATCAAGACCACCATACACCAGGTCTAACACCCGTCATAATTGTACACTGAGGCGTATCGCATTCGTGGATCAACCGGCGTATTACCAGTAATCAGCGAGGTGATACGAATAGGGTGATAATTCCGTCACAGAGACTTTTCTTTTGAATTTTGAGTTTTCGGAATCGGCCAATGCAGCTTGTAGTCCGACATGACAGCGACTGAATCGCTGATGTGTCAGTGGCACATCTGTGGTCATCTGGCACAGGGCATTCACTTTGCCTTGCTACTATAGCACTACTATAAAAGCCAGTCATGTGCAGAGATTGAACTCGCAACCTCTTTGCTCAGTGGTAGAGCATATTACCACTGCGCAAGCGCAACTAAGCCTATAATTATTGAAAATAAACATTGCTATAACTAAAATGTTCTAATTATTTCAAACACCTAATATCAGAGACTGACCAGTCATCGAATTAGTTATCCGAATCGGTCTCGTTCTTGAAGTCAACTTGCCTACGACGATGCTCTCATCCAACCACCACGGATTGGAGAACGGCCTCCATTTAGTCGAGGGCACGACCGGTTGCCTCGGGCCTGGCCCATGTGGGAGATAAGGCACACTAGAACCGAGTATTGGGTGTGTATATCGGATCCACTCGTCGCCTTTGAACCAGTGGCTTACATCTTTACCAGCGTACGAGAGGATAGTCTTTGCCAGCTGAAACAACCAACGAGGTATACACTTCAAAGTTGGCAAACAAGCATTCTGTCCGCCTAATGGTAATCGGCTACCATAGCTTATCATTAACACGTTGCCGACCTTGAACCCCCTACCCCAAGGAGCTCTGGACACCCTACTCACCGCAGGAGTACAAAACAAGGTTATTTGGCTGCGATCTTTTTTAGAGTGGAGGGTATACCACTAATCGGGCTCCCAATTTAGAGAGAAATCTCCAAAAAAATTTGACTATGCCCTACCTCTCTTTAAACTCACTAAAATAAATAAAAAGTTGCAATAGTACCATACTTAGGTATTATGTAACATTGCATATCTATCAAAGTTCAAATCTTACCCTCTTCCCATCACAATATAAGAAGCCCCTTTTAAAACAAGCACAGGTCTCAACGCAATCGTCATCGCAGTACCAGTTTTTTACTTCGCACGTGCATGTCTTCGTACACTTGCAAACCCTGAACTGCTCTTCAAGCCACAAGGTCAAGTTCCGCACCTTCCCGTTAAGTGAAATCCAACAGTCGGTAGGTTTGTTGTGAATAGCTACCTCCGCTGGAGTGTACCATTCCTGTCTCGTATAAATCATTTTTAGGTTATGTATGACATTTTAAATAATTTATATTATATGGTAAGAAAAAAAAACAAATAACAATATTCCTAAAGAGGTTGTATTGTTTTAATAAATTTATTTTCGATGCATGAAAATCAATCGCAAGTGGCCTTTTTTATAGTTGTTCGGCAAATTGATGGCATTGTCTCTAATGGTAAGCACAGTACAATCCAAACAACATCAAAATACATCGGCGGTCGCCGCTGTCATGCCGGCCTGCATAAACATCACTTCACGTTACGCTTGAAGGACCCGATGTCATAAGAAGGAGGGAACACATTGACTGGGAGATGGTTCCACAGTTTCATGGTACGACAAAGATATGACATAAGTTTTTAGTTCGTGCCGAGATGGAGGTTACCGTAAAACTGTGACTCCGAAGCCCAGCGCGTGTGGTTCTGTTGTGGAAAGGAGAAGAGGGAATTAGATTGAACAGCTCTTCAGAATTCTCACCATGATACAGACGGTAGAACACGTCCAGCGCGGCAATCTTTTAAATAAAAAACTTTTTGTCAGTTTTAATTTTTATGTTGAAATCACAGTATATAATATAATTTAACTATTTCATTTACAAATGATGACATTTCATACCGATTCAAATAATAATTATAAATGATATATTACATAAAATATATTCCATTACAACAATAATTTATTGTTAATTGATTGATACATCGCATATACAATCTATTATGTATATTCGTTTAGTTCCGACAACAGTATTGAGACTCGCAGTATCCCTAGTAATGTCATGAGGATGTCGGCTGGTGAGGAACGTGCGAGAGATGTTTGACGATATCAACCCAGTCCCAGCCGCGGGGCTTCTCGCCGCCGCGACCGAGCTCCGCCTTGTCCCACGCGCGCCGTTTCTGCGCCTTCGTTAGCTGTTCCTTCTTCTCCGGTTTCTTTGTTGCTTCAGACTGAAAATAATATATCCATAGTATATTGCACACATTAAAGAAAATACACAATCTAACAGCTGTGATGTTAGTTAAACAGATCGCTAAAAGATAGCGCCGCCTACTTGTTAGTTAAATATATTTGCATTAAGAATGTCATCAACAGAGTCATTCCTAATGAAGAAGTTTGTTTAATCATTTTTTCAACGAAAACATTAATTTTAAACTATATCTCTGTGTTTCGTCAATAGCAGGGATCATAACCTATAAAATGATGTTGGAATAATTAATTTTGATTAAGGATAAGGAGAGATATAGCCTTGCCACAAAAAAAACCCCTCTTGCAGAAATAATATAAAGAGATAACAAAGGGGTTGTAATATCACTTGAGTTATTTTCTATAATACGATAACAAAAAATATTGTCTATTTTTTGTATTATCTATTGTCAGGGCTACCAGTGAATAGGCTATAATACTAAAAAAAACACTATACTGCGTTTTTTATTCCCACAGAGTAAATTGATAATCACGAATGTCAGACTTAAAAATAATGTTGCCACATGTAGTGTTGAGCTATTTGAATGGTAAAATTTTAGATACTGAGTTAAGAGTTTTTGTTTATTTATTGAAATATTTCGTGTTATTCAATATACCCGATAATTTTCAATTGTCATTACATAATTCTGGAAACTATAAAATGCATATATGGCGAACAACTTACAAAAGAAAAAAAAATGCTGCGGTTAGCCCACGAGAAATGCAATTTTGTCTACCTTATTCGGCCTTCATCTTTAAAGGGTTCAATGTTTTTTTGGAAAACTTATCAATGCGAATATATAGTACGGTTTTACGATTACTTCGAATTGGTGACATCCCTTTGCTCCTTCATACCATAATTGAAAAAAAAAAACAATATGATGGCATAGCAAAAAATATAATCTAGAATCATCAATTTTCTTTAATATGAAATTATGATCTGATTTCCGTAAATAACAGGCCATTTTTTGAAGTTACACTTCTTTAGGTTCTTTTACATTCTTTTTTTCTTTTTCACTTATATAAAAGTTGTGGATGATCCTTAGAAGATAGACATATGTCTAGAGCTGACTTTTTTATAGGTGTTTTTAAATCTACAATATGTCATATATCTCTTATGATTGACTAAACTTAAGTCATTTAAGCACACTAAAAGTGTTTTTGTTTATCTATTGATTTACCATTATTGTCACTACTTATTTGGTACAAATAATAAAAAAACACATACAAATTATATCCTATAACCTGGCCATATAACATAGCTATAATTTACAAAAATATTTAACATAACATTTTGGGATATTTTGTTTGTTAACAGTATTGTTTGAAATGGCGCGGCTCATGACGTCACTCAGATGCCATGCCAAGTTTTACTAATAACCCTATGTTTTATGCTATTTTTTTTTATTATATATTATTAATATGTATGTACCTGATCTTCAATAGCAATTTTCTCCACCCTCGCTACTACAACCTCCTCAGACTGTTCTGCCAGTATCTCTGGTACACTTTCCTTGAGACATTCAAACAGTGTGTATGTCATTGCACATCCCAGCCACTGATCAGCCTCTGTGTTCACTATTTTCATTATCTTTTCTTTTACCGATGGTATTCTGTAATATTATGGAAGAGGCTTATCAAAGTGTAAAGAAAATTATTACTATAATCATCAAATATATGATTTAGATTAGGGTTGCCAACCATACATTATAATAACATATCCTACATTATTTTCAATAAAATAAATATAGTTTATACTTTTTAATAAAGTGTGTGAAAATACTTTATTTCCAATGTTTACTGTGATGTGTAAAACTAAACACTCAACCATAAAAAGACATAAATGCAATAAGAAATGAGTTACTTTAAAACTTTCAACGACATAACAAAAAATTGTTATAGTATGCTAAAAATACCTAAAAAAAGTTATTGTCCATTAAAAATTTGATAAATAGTTTTATAAATCCAAATAACTATTTTTTTTCCGACTCAAACGATTTGATAGGTTATTTTTTCTCAAATAAGTAAACAGCCCTAGGTTAGACTTACTTTTATTCAAATATTATATTTATATTAACAATATTAAATTCAAATATTTTAATATTTATTACAGATATTTTTCGTCTGTTTAATTTCAATTTCAATTCAGTAAAAGTACATAGCTTGTAATCTCAGCCCTATATTTATTGTAAGATGTGCAAACATCTTAACTATTCAACCACAAGGGCTTTTTTTTAATAAAATAAAGTTAGAGTATAAAACTACTCAATGGTTTTCATTAGTGTTGATATAACTTAATTACAGCACAGTAAAAATAAACTTACTTTATTCAACTCAAGTAACTAAAGTTAAGAAAGCAACATTGAACTATTAGTCAATTGAAATGTTACATGAGCTTTGCATTTTTTAGAGGACGCAATTTTATTTTTGGGACATGTGATACATTGTGGACATGTGATGTGGACATAAAAATTTCTCACTGTTTTGGTTATAACTTCTTTAATTTTTAATTTAGGGCAAAAAGTTACATAAACATATTTGTAGGAAAAACAATTTGCTACAAATTATGTCTTTACGACTTTTTTGTAAGACGCATGGTTTCCGAGATATCGCGAAAAAAGTATTTTCACAACTTTTTCCAAGGTGGCTGCCGGGGGACAAGGCTGTCGACCCCACAAACTTGAGGTTAAGCATCTATTGACCCCCACACATGTCCCAAAAATAAAATTGCATCCTCTAAAAAATGCAATACTTGGTCCTTAAATTGTAACATTTCAATGGACTATATTTCATTGTCATAAGATGCATCCAAATTAGACATGATTAATAAAATTTGATTTTATCTAGCCCCATAAGTCTATCAAGAATGTAATCACTACTCTTACCCTTATCCCACTCAAGTAGAGTCAGCACAACATGTTTACGTCCTCTGCTCTCCTCTATCAGCTGTCATCTCAGTTTTTTCATCTTTTATACATATATCATTCATCTCATAATCCATACATACCTTCTTAAGACCTCCTATACTTCTATATGATTTAAAGTAATTTTAATAAATTAATAATTCAAGTTCAATACTTACAAATATTGATTATAGAATATTTCTAAATTGAATATAGGTTTTTCTGTTGGATATGTGGGTCCCCATGAGATTTCTAATATAAAGGACTTCTCGCCATCAACATACTGAAATAATTAATTTTTACCATTGAAATACAAAACAGTCTGTAAAAATAATTCTAAGTATTAAATATCACACAACAATACCACTGTTTTTTTGTTTTTGTTTTAGGGACTTTTATAACTTCGAATACATCAGTCCCATTGTAGCTGGAGAGTCACTGATGAGATAGCACTACCAGGTCATAAAACGTATAAAAAATTATTGACAAAGACAACCTCATTAAAAATTAATAGACAGAGGTGGAAAAAACCAACATTAAATATCCTCCACCACATAAAAAATCAATGCTAGACGGAGAAGAAGACTACCTAAATTACCTAGGAAGACAACCTCATAAAAATATAACTAGAGGATTGAGGATAAGTATCTTATTAAAAAATTACCACCGGCTTCGATGGAGTGAGGGATTAGCAACGACACCAGAGGAGGAAACCTTTATAAAAACTAACACAGGACTAGCAGGGGACATGGTGCATTAATTTGCTTCATTACTCTGCTGTATTCACAGATTCGGCAGACAAGAAAACTTCTTCAAAAACCCCAATGCCAGTCGGGTGAGGTTTTTGAATTCATCCACCTTTTTCTCCTGCCAAGCCGAACCAAGGGGAGATGGGTCAGGGAGCCCGACTTCCCATTGTACTGGTTCCGCAGATGGAAGACAACTCCCTTACACTGGATTATCTCCATCAGAGAGCGGCCTATCCGAGCCTTACCGCAGGGGTGTTGTGGTGTATGCTCTAGTGATCCCGTTACACCCCATTGGCAGGGCAAACGGCGCACTGTGGAGTTTTAGTGAGTAGGAGTATCAAATAATCACTCATACTCCCAAGCAAGTGTGTACCTACCTATGAAGGGTTTTTCTACATTACAAAGAAGGTCTGATCATAATGCATAAGCTGAACAAGTGGACCATGGCAGTGGCTGGCAATTGCTAGAAACAAGTTAGTCATTGAACATTCACATTTTGCAAATCTTACTGTCATGATTTTGCTTAGTTAATAGTCATATCTCAAAAATTCAAATTTTCTTAAAAACCTACTGCTTCTGTGGTTTTTTATTAACATAGTATTTATCCTTCACCCAATGCCCTTCTCCCCAACCCTCTTAAACCATCAAAATCAGCAGTATGTAATTATAAAGTACAACCAAATATGAGAAAAAGAGAATAATCAAGGCATACTTTGTATTGATATGTTTTACTGTCCACTTGCTTGAAATTTTCATCCCCTTCATAAATTGATTTTAAAACTTCTATTTCTTCAGCTTGTTGCTCCGCATCGTCAGACATTCTGGCTACTGGAAACTGTAAATTATTTTTATGGCTATTCTAAAAATATTTAGTGGTATCGCATAGATAGTATATAATGTGATAACTCTCGAAATATAAAGTTTTTTACTTTAAATATAGGAAATAAAGTTTTTATTCGTAAATAATTAATCAGAACAAAACAACACAAAATAGGCGCTATTACACAATGTTAGCTATTGAATGTTTATATTTAATACTTTAGATTTATGTAACTTAACGTGAATTTGAAAATTATACCTAAAAGAACCGTATATCAATCGAAAATAATAATATTAAATTACTACAGGCTCAAGTTGAATGAAGAAATAGTATCGTATTTTATAGGAATGCCGACATTATACACAATTTATTTTTTCCAGTATCGCATAACCTAATATAAAGAAAAGAGAAGAACCAATGCAAATCCGTATCAATAAATAACTCTGATCTAAACTGGTAAAAACAACAAAATAACACGTAAGTACAGAAAATCAAGACATGGACACAGAGTACACACACTACATACCACAGAATATAATATAACCCTAACGGGTTATACATTGGCTACATACGGCAAAGCAGAGAATCACAGCAGAGAATCACAGCAGAGAATGTTCGGAGCACAGATACGGAGAACGGGACACGGTTCTAAGACAGCCCTCAGACTAAAGAATACAGGACTAGCCATAGATACTAATATATTTTAGCCTGAGCACTGAGCAGGGTGACTAATGTGACCATCTGTAATTAAGCGACTCTACCACACTTTAGTTCAAAATCTTACAAATCCTGTCAACCAACAACTAAAAAGTGGCTTTGATGGCTAAATTAATGTCAAGATTATGATAAAGATATTTGATATATCTTTTATAATATATTTTCTAAGAATGAGTAAAATTAAAAGAATAAGAAATTAGCCATGTGCGAGTCTTACTCGTTCATTGAGCGTTGTACCACACAATATATTTACCAAAAAATGTGTTTTGTTTCATTCATTTCGAAATCTCTAGCGCAAACCAGGCTTTCACTATGCCGGTTATTGTTATATGTGTATAGCGACACTTGACAGCATCTGTTACAGATGGTTGCAGAATATGGCCAGAGTATGGAGGGTAGAGATAATTAAGTTCGAATACATCAGTCCCATTGTAGCTGGAGAGTCACTGATGAGATAGCACTACCAGGTCATAAAACGTATAAAAAATTATTGACAAAGACAACCTCATTAAAAATTAATAGACAGAGGTGGAAAAAACCAACATTAAATATCCTCCACCACATAAAAAATCAATGCTAGACGGAGAAGAAGACTACCTAAATTACCTAGGAAGACAACCTCATAAAAATATAACTAGAGGATTGAGGATAAGTATCTTATTAAAAAATTACCACCGGCTTCGATGGAGTGAGGGATTAGCAACGACACCAGAGGAGGAAACCTTTATAAAAACTAACACAGGACTAGCAGGGGACATGGTGCATTAATTTGCTTCATTACTCTGCTGTATTCACAGATTCGGCAGACAAGAAAACTTCTTCAAAAACCCCAATGCCAGTCGGGTGAGGTTTTTGAATTCATCCACCTTTTTCTCCTGCCAGGCCGAACCAAGGGAAGATGGGTCAGGGAGCCCGACTTCCCATTGTACTGGTTCCGCAGATGGAAGACAACTCCCTTACACTGGATTATCTCCATCAGAGAGCGGCCTATCCGAGCCTTACCGCAGGGGTGTTGTGGTGTATGCTCTAGCGATCCCGTTACACCCCATTGGCAGGGCAAACGGCGCACTGTGGAGTTTTAGTGAGTAGGAGTATCAAATAATCACTCATACTCCCAAGCAAGTGTGTACCTACCTATGAAGGGTTTTTCTACATTACAAAGAAGGTCTGATCATAATGCATAAGCTGAACAAGTGGACCATGGCAGTGGCTGGCAATTGCTAGAAACAAGTTAGTCATTGAACATTCACATTTTGCAAATCTTACTGTCATGATTTTGCTTAGTTAATAGTCATATCTCAAAAATTCAAATTTTCTTAAAAACCTACTGCTTCTGTGGTTTTTTATTAACATAGTATTTATCCTTCACCCTATGCCCTTCTCCCCAACCCTCTTAAACCATCAAAATCAGCAGTATGTAATTATAAAGTACAACCAAATATGAGAAAAAGAGAATAATCAAGGCATACTTTGTATTGATATGTTTTACTGTCCACTTGCTTGAAATTTTCATCCCCTTCATAAATTGATTTTAAAACTTCTATTTCTTCAGCTTGTTGCTCCGCATCGTCAGACATTCTGGCTACTGGAAACTGTAAATTATTTTTATGGCTATTCTAAAAATATTTAGTGGTATCGCATAGATAGTATATAATGTGATAACTCTCGAAATATAAAGTTTTTTACTTTAAATATAGGAAATAAAGTTTTTATTCGTAAATAATTAATCAGAACAAAACAACACAAAATAGGCGCTATTACACAATGTTAGCTATTGAATGTTTATATTTAATACTTTAGATTTATGTAACTTAACGTGAATTTGAAAATTATACCTAAAAGAACCGTATATCAATCGAAAATAATAATATTAAATTACTACAGGCTCAAGTTGAATGAAGAAATAGTATCGTATTTTATAGGAATGCCGACATTATACACAATTTATTTTTTCCAGTATCGCATAACCTAATATAAAGAAAAGAGAAGAACCAATGCAAATCCGTATCAATAAATAACTCTGATCTAAACTGATAAAAACAACAAAATAACACGTAAGTACAGAAAATCAAGACATGGACACAGAGTCCGGGTAGAGATAAGAAAGTCCTCCTTATATGGTGACAAGGTGAAAATGTGTAAACTTTTATAAGCAATAAATTATAATTAAAAAACTAACCCCAACGGCGCTAGCGTAGCAAGAGGGAATGACATTTTTTCAAGATTTTATAGGTTTTACAGTTGTAAAACTTTAAAAAATAGTTGAAACAATAATGGGAAAAATCTGTGGAATAGAGCTCCGTACGCGTTTATTTATTTTCTATGGAATTAATAAAAAAAACGTGTGGCGTCGAGGGACACCAGATAGGAACGAAGTTCCTTATTATAAAATATTAATTTCAAGTTCTTTTCGAGGTATAAAGAAAATAATTATTCGGGTATACATTTTTTATGATGATTATTTATAGATAAATATAAAAAAAAAACTACTTTACAAAATTATCTTAACACCTTTATTTTATTTACAATGATTACAAAAATATATAATAATAATGTAAAAAAGAAACAGCTATTTACATGAATAATTATAATTAAGCCTAATTATGTTCTAGACTATATCATGACTATATCAGTCATCATACATGGACTATACATAAAAATCTTATACTTTTTTAACGTTACGGACGTTTTTTGCCGGCTAGGGTACTCTTTCACAACGCCCCATAAGGAACTTCGTTTCAAAAGTCTGCAAAATGACTTTTGGCGCTATCTTTAAAATTTACCCTCTTGCTACCGTGGCGCCACCCTAATTGAATGGTTTTTGACGGACGGATGATTTTCATACATAGACATATTCATCCTTATCCACAGGTCTAAGTTTTATTTACCAAAATGGAAATTCTCACTTCTTATTCTCTAGATTCGAATCCTACAATGACCCTAAGTTTTCGGTGAAGTAAAACACTGATAAAACTAAAGCTTGGTGGCAGGGCATTTTGTACCTGAATAGCCTGTATGACGACCTGAATAGCTACCACCCTCAAGTAAAAAAATCTGTGACATATAGTTTTGTTTCGACAGCTGAACACGAGAGCCGGTCCTCCTCCTGGGTTAGCGTATTTACTATCCACAGATTGGATATAAATGGAATGGAATTAAAAGAATAAATGGATAACAAAATTAAAGGAACAAATAAATTTCCGAAGAAGAAGTGAAAGCAAGCCAAAAGAAACTACTTGGAACATATAGTACGACAAATAGATACGCTAATAACTGCAAATAAAACTAGAAAATATTACCAAGGGCTCAAATCTATGAAAAAAGGGTACCAACCTAGAACACAAATTTCATAGGATGAGGAAGGCAACCTTAAAACTAACGCCACGGAAATTAAAACAATGTAGAAAACCTATTTTGAAAACCTTATTAACCGCTCAAAGCAAAATACAGTGAATCAGAAGAAGATCAAATTCAACCACCAAGTTTTAGCGAAGTGAGGAAATCTATCATGACATTAAAGAACAACAAACACCCGACATAGTTTATATACCTGCAGAGCTCTGGAAGAAGAGTGGGGAAATAGTTCAATACAAGATATACGAATTGATATTGAAAATATGGGACAAGGAACAGACACCTCAAGAATGGAACACTGGATTCATATGACCTATCAGATTCACAAAAAGGGATGTTGGAAAAAATATTCAAACTTCCGGGCTGAAACGCTTTTTTTTTCGCTATCAATATTGTTATTAAATTATACAGAAATTAATAGACATATAAGAATGCGCCATTATTGACTGGATATTAACGGCTGATAAATGTAAAATTATTAAAGTGAAACTCTTATTCTATCGCCCCAAAAATATTCGTTCATGTATCGCATGACGCATTACAGCTAGCCGTGGAGTAGGGATAAAGTGAAAGGCACATGGAAGATGCTTAGATTATATATATATATATTATAATATATACATTATATATAATACTAGCGACCCGCCCCGGTTTCGCACGGGTGTAATGCTGATACTAAATATGCCTACCTACTACAGAATGTCCTTATAAACAACGTTTACAGCTTTTTTGTCATTAGACAATACAACCACGGCGCTATGTCCCTGCATTTTAAATCTGTAATATCTTCGGAAATATTCATTTAAATTACATGCTGTAAAGGGCTATATTGATCTATATTAAATGGACAATGTATTTAAGGTACTTAATTGGATAAGGATTAACGCTGTATTGCTTAAAATCATTTCGTAAATAAGCCATTTTTCCCGTAAAATGTAAAGGATAAAAAATGGTTATCCTTAAAAGATAGACATATACCACCGCGGACTTTTTTATTGACCTTTTTAATGTGTACAATACCGTAGTACATTATTTTGATTCATCTCGTGGTGTTCAGCCAGCGTTTGCAATGTAAGCGCAAAAAATGTGTTTATTTACGACATCACATCAAATTAAATTTATCAGTGTTTCTCTACAATATTATGCATGTATTATACACATAAACCTTCCTCTTGAATCACTCTATCTATTAAAAAAAGCCGCTACAAAATCCGTTGCGTAGTTTTAAAGATTTAAGCATACATAGGAACGGACAGAGCGACGCGACTTTGTTTTATACTATGTAGGTAATAATGATAATGATATGTCAATTAATATACATATATTATTTTATTGATAGAATAATTGAAGTTGATTTAAATAAATATTGCTCCTAGTTTGTAATATGTGTCTATCATCTAAAAGATTGTATTAATTATGTATTCCATACTCTAATACGCAAATAGAAATTAAATTTTATAGTTGAATATTTTGTCTACTAATAATTTCACATTATCATTCCCATTTTTCAATAATTAAGATTAACAACACAATTTTATTACACTAAATCAAATAGTATTCTAAAAATGTTTAATTGAAAATGCGTACAAACTGAAAAAAGTTTCACTTGCATCGTGGTTTCATAAAACCACACAATATTTTTTAAATAAACTTAACTTTTGCATGACACTGGCGGAATTGTGTACTTAACGCGTGTCGCCATTATTATAAGAAGTGAAATGAAGTGAACAACCTAGTTATCTGTAAAGGATTACAAAACCTTAAATTTGCATATTGAACTACTGTGCTCTTACCTATGTCATCTGAATAATCTCGGTTAATATGTAAAATAATTTTAATTGGTTATTTTCAAAGGGCTTTTGATTCATTGTGTTAAACTTTGCGATTGAATTACTGACTTTATCTTTCGTATTGTATTAAATTGTAATTTGCATTTGGGTAAAATTCTTGGTAGAAAGTGAATGGGAGCTAGGCTATGGTAACCGTCAGTACCACGCTGCGTCTCAGGAACCCAAATCATTCACAAAGCACGAAACACGATTAAATCGCCGATGTTAAGTTGCAGTACACCTAAATTTGTTTTCTATTTTCTTGTGTCTCATACACAAAATTCCACGCGAACGAATTCGCAGCCACAGCTAGTATTAAAATAGCATAAAAATGATATAATCGCTTTGAAATTTGTAAATATGAACCAAAGCGAAAACTAGGTAATTGTCATATAATGTAATCACTTGAATAAAATTTTGCTTTTTTATTGGACTACTATTTTTAGATATTTATGTGAGGAATATGGACTTGTTTCTCCCCTAATTTGAGGAATATGCTCAAGATATTAGAGGAATTTGGACATTAGACATTGGTATGTAGTATCCTCTATTAGTCTGTGGACATTGACAACGTTGAAAATACGTTATACTTTATACCTATTCTGTGCTTTTTAAAATTTTAAAATTACGCCACGAAGAGAAGATTGTTTTTGTAAATTTAATTAATAGTTTATACTAGTGACGATGGATATACCAAAATGTGATTGTAAAGAAAATCGTCCACCTATCCCTGGGCGGTCAACTTGTGGCTGCAACACGAACTTACAAAAAGTGTCCCCTGACAGTTTCAAAATACCAGCTGTACCTTCAAACCGGCCTTTGTGTACAAAATCGAACGTAAATGAAAACAAGGAGCAGTCTTCTTCGTCAGCCAAAAATGATTTGAATAAAGAAGAAAAAAAGAAAACTTGGTCGCTGTCCGACTTCGATTTAGGCCGCGCACTTGGCAAAGGTAAATTCGGTAACGTTTATTTGGCCCGTGAAAAAGAATCTCATTATGTCGTTGCCCTGAAAGTTCTCTTCAAAAGCCAGATTTTATACTCAGAAATAGAGCATCAGGTACGCCGCGAGGTAGAGATCCAGTGTCGCCTACGTCACCCTAATATCCTTAGAATGTACGGTTATTTCCACGACGAGAAACGGGTTTATTTAATATTGGAATACGCGAAACACGGCGCTCTATACAAATTGTTAAAGACACATGGACGTTTTGATGAGAAAACTGCTTCAATCTACATACGAGATTTAACAAAAGCCTTAATCTATTGTCATTCAAAAAAAGTCATACACCGTGATATAAAACCGGAGAATTTGTTGATTGGACACAACTGGGAACTGAAGATAGCTGATTTTGGTTGGTCTGTACACTCACCGTCTTCAAGAAGAATGACTTTATGTGGCACATTAGATTATTTGTCACCAGAAATGATTGAAGGGAAACCACACAGCTATGAAGTTGATATATGGAGTCTTGGAGTTCTTTGTTATGAATTACTTGTCGGCTTGCCTCCATTTGAAGCAAATGACTCACACCTTACTTATAAGAAAATAAGATATGTCATAATAAAATATCCTGAATATATATCAGATAAAGCCAAAAATTTGATGGGACAATTATTAGTTATCAATCCGGAACAAAGGTTGTCATTAGCTAATGTTTTACATCATCCATGGATACTAGAAAATGCTCCTGAAGGTGTTTCCACACCTTCTTTTAATGTTGAAACAAAATAATAACTAAATATGTAGTTACCAAGGACCTATTTAATTATGTTTAATGATTTCATTTTATTTTACTTGAGAATCTATGCAGGGCATAGGCTTTTTGCTATGTAAGAGCTAGCCCAATGAATACCAACAAAATATATGTGCATGTGAACAATTTTAAAGGCTAAAACACATTCATTTGGTTAATCTATATAGTGTCTTAGATAATCACAGCCCATAAAGTGATTATTGTAATAAAAAATCACAAATTTATAATAAACATTTTAAAAGTACATTTATTTTTCCTTCGATTTATTATTAAATTAATGTTATTTAAAATATATAAAATTGAAAAAGGATTTTTTTAAAATAATAATTATATTTTTAATGGACTATGTATAGTTATTACAAAAACTTAAAAGCTATGAAAGGCTAAAAATTTGACTGAACATGCTTGGTGTGAATTAGCATAATGTAATAATAATGTTAGAACGTAGTAAAATATTTTGAAAAATAATTATTTTTTTATTTTATTCTTATAATACTTGTCTATAGCATATTTGTCAAAATTTGGATCCTTCATGACAATAAAATGCCAGTGTATTAATTCTCCGACTAAACATATTGCACTCAAAAAATATCCTATCCCTAAAGCAATGAATGCTCCATAAAGTTTTTTCAAATTCATTAATGCTTTGATTTCTTCCTCACTTGTATCCAACGATCTTATAGTGTTCATTATATCATTCAACCATTTCTGTACCAAACCGACTTCCACTATTCGTCTTACGTAAATGTCAACTAAAGGTTTCAAAGGTGAATTTTTATGAAGACCAACAGAAATTGGTATGTTAAGAACACAATCTGACATGACATGTAAATTTCTTTCTGCTTCGTCTACGACGATTACATCAGTGTCGTTTACCTTTGTGTTGTCTACATTATCCGATGTTAATCTGTTCTTCTTTTTCACGCTTAAATACTTCAAAAAGTATTCATTATCATAATAAGCGTATACACCTTTAGCCACTTTATTAGCAGCTTTATCAGGGTCATCTATAATTTCAAATTTTTCACCAATTTTCTTAACTATATCATCTAAGGAATTTTCGAAAAACTTTTTTGTTTCGATTCCCCAACCTCCGCAGGTTACTTTACTATTAATTAATTCATTTAATGTATCTATGGTGACTCTGGGTGCTGGATTGGCAAGAATAGCCGTCATGCTAGCCCTATAGGATACAACTAAAAGGACACAATACAGCCAGTACCACCCCGTGAGTAACCTGATAGACCAACCGGTCGGTAACTTAGGCAATGAGACCACAAGTAACATTCCGTAAGTGTAAAGGATGCTGTTTATTATTTCTCCAAACAAATACAGCCCGACAGGTTTTGTGTCTGTAAAGTAAAGAATGACATCACTGAGACTCCGACTCACTTGTAAGGAATTTCTTGACTTAAGGTTAGGGACTACAGTTATTTGCAAATCCCATTACGGAAACATTGCGCAGTACAAATCTTATGTTATTTTATTCAAGACTTAATATGTGTTTTTAACAATAATTATAAATAATACCAACCATTTTCAACTTCTATGTCACCAACATTTTTAGATTTGCCAAAGTCAATATGATCGCTTTTGTACTCTTGAAGATTGATGTAATATCTTGCTAATCCGTGGAATATAAATCCCGTAATCAATAATACCAGCAGAACAGTGATCCACAAATATAGCCTGATAACCAATAACAAAAGACACAATAAGTATACGTCGTGTAATATAGTTTTAAAATATTGGTTAGGTATATCTATTATAACGTTTTTTTTTTGTAATTTAAGATTAATAAGCTTAGCCCGAATTTCGTTCCCGTTGTCTTGAAAATGAACTGATTTCCACGCCATCTGTTGTGACATGTTGTTCTAATACAAAAAACTACGCGATAGTACGCACAAATATTTATTAAAATTTTATCGCATTCGTTCGTTTAGAAACGCAAGCGGTACAAAACAATATAATAAAGCTCATGATCGTGAAGAAAGAGTTAAAACAAGATTGAACTACACGTTTGAAGAATTACATTATTGGCATAAAAACGTTAGCAGAAGTCTGGATATACAGTTTCCTGTTAAATCGATATAATTTGGTCACCATCTAAAGAGTTTTTGTCAAGAAAAATCCAACGAGCCTAAACGCAAAAGGTCAATCTTGTTTAAATTGGCTCCCGAAAGATGTTGATTTGAAACCCTTACATCCCGATGCAACCCAAGTGAAATACAGGCCAGGCCTGTGCACAGAAGTTCCTAATGGTCTAAGGATGAAAAAAAATGGATTAAGGTCATTTGCCATAAAGAAGTTCTAGTGGCGATCGTCCGGCTTCATCTTCAGACCCTCATCATCACGTGTAAGGGAAGGTACTCATGGGACCAAACAAATTAGTCCAAATTCGACTGTTCTACCATTTATCATCAAGAAGTTCCAGTGGCGATCGTCTGGTTCCATCTTTTGACCCTCGTAATAATGTGTAATGGAAAGTATTCATAGCACCAAAAGAAACAAGTTCAAATTTGACTGTCCTACCATTTGCCATCAAGGAGTTCCATTCTCTACATCCCGACTCCATCATCAGATCAGCTTAATATTGCATTGTCATCAATCTTACACAAATATACCAAATTTTATCTCAATTGGATACCAGCAAGTGTTTAGAAAATGGTTTGCAAATTTTGAATGTTACATTATACCTAAGTAATTACATATAAAATCTTGCAAAAAAGAAGCAAACCGCAACCTACGGACGATATGGTCAGCGCCGGCCTAGCCCTTAATCAAGGTAGAGTGAGATTGTGTTTCAGCGCCATTTGGTCGAAGCTGTCACCCATAAATTGTATTGTACCACACCATCAGATGTGCGGGCGCTCGCCCTATGTTAAATTTCGGTGTAGCCTCTCAAAAGGCGCCATAATAATTATAGTTTTCGCTCGAAACTGTTTTTTGCTTGGGCATTTTAGCGCTCTTTGCTATCTGGCGCTTAGAACTCTACCCAGGTCCATCGCTGGACGTGTTTGCATTGCAGCTTAGGAATTTAGGTTGACTTTTGTTGTAAATTTGTGGATAAAAGCGGCGTACAAAAAAAAAAACATTCGATTATGATTATCAACGGATACTCACTTAAAAGGCAAGATAAATGTCATCCAGGAGTTATCAGTTAATGCTTCTGGTGTAACGAAAGTCCAACATTGCGTCGTGTATGGAACACTTAAATCCGACAGTTCGAGATGGTAAGGAGTGTATTGTAAGTTAGCTAGAGCGAAATCAGCTTTGGCATTCACCATTTCTCCCAAGAGACCTGAGAATGACCCATTAGATTGCTTTTGCCCCCATTTGTGAAGGTCAGCGTTCACCGGCTGATACAGATTGGGTTTGAAGTTCATTTTATCCGCTAATGTTTTTAGGATCTGTTGATTACATAATAGGTACAGATTAGGGTAATCCTATTTTTTTTTTTGCGCCTAAGCCGTCAGTCAGTCAGACAGGGTTTAAAATAAATAAATAAAAATGTTTTCAAAGATTCAAGTCTCTATGTTAATATTAACCCTTTTTACAATTTATGTTTCTATATGAATAACATGAGGTTTTAGATACCTATTGAATAACCACTTTTATTTTTATTCCTGACAAAGTACCCAATGTTTGAAAAATTTGAAACTAGGCAGACTTCAACCGTACATAAAAGTTATTTCTTAGAATTCTACAGTTTTATGGTTAGTTATAATTTAACTAAAAACTTTTAAAAATTCTAACAATTAGTTACTATTACAGTATAATTCGGTTCATTGGCACATTAAATTAGTTGACCTTTTCCTTTTTGGAAACAAGGACACGCTATAATAGTTTTTTTCGACGTTTTTAGTTCGACGCTTGCCTCTGTCATACACCTAATGGAAAGTGAAAAAAGGTCGAGGATGGCACGAGACCGCTAAGTAAAAATTAACCTATCTTTTAACCGCTGATATACCGCACTTGGGTATATGACAATTTCGGAAGATGTAAAGATTAAGAGAAGTATTAGAAAATATATAAAAGGTTTCCAAATACAAAAAAATATTTGCATATTATGTACGCGCGATAGAAATTATGTATACTCGTACTTATCTTATGTGACGCATAATTAGGGTGTGACAATCATCAACACAATAATACAAAAAGTTTTACAAATGCATCGTAAAAATTTCAATTTTTTTTTATAATGCGTCTGATGAAAAATAAGTTCAAATTTATACATTTTGTACAAATATAGATGTAGACATATGCAACAATACTAACTTCAATCTCGACTCCTCCAATTTTTTTCGTCACGACTACTGAAGGTACATGATCCAAGTATAATACATTCAGTAGAGCGCCATTCAAATTACTGGTTTTATCAAAAAACAAACGTCGATTGTAATGAAGCTTGCCGTTCCTCCAAACATCTACCCTTCGAGGGATCATTATCCCCTTAAACGTAAAGTTTACAATAAATCTTACAAGGTGTAATATCAAATGGATATAAAATTGTATTAGTATTTAAGACATTTTACCTCTATTGAATTTGGAAAAGGAACGGTCGATAAATCGAACCACATCTTACTTTTCGGAATTCCATTTATTTTGCTGTGAGACCTAACGAATATAATATTAACTATACGCTTCCAAAGATAATGTAGATCGCTGTGAAAGAGCCTGATGTCGTGGAGCATTATGTATTTTGCTCTTGTGTCCAATACTCGATCCCTGTGGGAAAAACGTGGAAAAAATGCATACAAAGAAGTGGTCTTCGATGAACTTGAAGCAGTGATGGTTCACTGGCAGCATGTACGACACAACGTCGATAGACATGAGTTTGAATCCTTACAATGAGCCTGAGCATTATTAGCATGGTGGTAGTGTATTTTTTAATGGCCGCCTAACTAGCTGCCAAGTTGAAAATCTGGCGCCAAAAATTATAGGTGTATTCCGGCAGCTGCGCTTGAGAACGGCAGTTCCCTACTTTAGCGTGTTCTTAATATCTTCGGCCACATCGTAACTTACCATCAGCTGAGATTGTGGCCAAACGCTAAAACCTATAAAGCAATATTAAAAAATCTCAGTTAATGTGTTTAATAAATATCTGGAATCGTTTAGAATGTAATCGAAACCTCGAGTATCTTCTATCCGTAGGTATTTAAAAAACACAATAGTTCACTCTCACATTCAAAGTTTATGGCTTCGATTACGTAATCCAACAAACAACAGTCTAAAAATAGAACATTTCCCTTCTAAACAATGAACTAAAGTTCGCGGAATTTCCAGTAATTTCGACCCCACCTTTATTTTTATTTTTTATATATAAGCGGGCCGTGTTCCGGGCTAAGTCACCTCACTGACCCCAACGATAAATTCGCGGAAGCTAACGTTTCAAACCCGTCAAACCAAGCGTACTCGCGCCCACGCCCACGGAACCACCGTTCCTTCCGTAGGGGGCAGGCGGCGAACTTCGCACCCGCACACCCGCCAAGAACTTGCTCTCCTGCGACAACTCAAGCCTAGGTCCGATCCATCGGCATGGAGCCCTAGAGCGAAGCATCAGCCCAAGTCAAGGTTCGGCCATTTTGGCACCCTTAGCTTGTTGCTTAGCTTTCGCGGTTGAGTGCCATAAGCGCTCGCCTCCAAGCTCGTTGAAACTATGAAAGCTTTCTGAGGCCTGAGCCTCAGAAAGAGCCCCGAGGCTCTTGTAGCTAACAGTGTAGTCAGTTCGAAAGAAAAAAAGGCCAAGTCGTTTTTATTTTGGATAACGAAGTGGAAACAACAAGGGATTAAATTAAGAAATCTGTAAAAGGACCATAGAGGAAGATAATGTAAGTACGTCCACAGCATAGTTTGTTTGAATTTTGTTTCACTGAGTACGAAATACATTAATTACGCGAAATATAATGACATTTTTCATTACCCACGTGTATAACAGTATCATTGTTCATGTTTCAATAAAGATTATGGAAATATAAATTACCTGTCTCCAAACCTCAATAATCTTGATGCTTGCAGACCGTTAGCCAACAGAATGATATAAACATTACAACCGTCTTTTCTAGCTGCTTTCAAAGACACAAGTGTGTAATAATTTGGTGATAGTAAATCTTCGTATTCCTCTACTACGATCTATAACGTAAACATCCAGAAAAATATTATTTATCCTAACTAGTTATAGTGTAATTAAAAAAATTCACACGATAAAACCCAAGATAAGTCAACCCAAAATATTAATTATTTGTGTATTTAACTTTATTTGCACTAATAATTATATTATATATCACAAGGGCATCAACAATGCCAGCTAATGAAAGAAAGACTACATTGGAAGGCAACCTGATAGATCCTAAAAATACCTTTTCCTACTAGACCTGTTTTGGTCACATTGCGTCATATATACCTACTCGTACATTGTAAATAATGTAATGTACATTGATTTATGATTTATTTTCTATTCTGTTATACATATCTCTAGATCTTTAATATTTTTACACAGTTTAGGATAGAGACCTCAATTACACGCGCTCTCTCGAATTACTTCCAAGAAGCAGAAACATGTAAATCCTGTAATCTTGGTGCAACTGTTAGTGTTACAGATTTATTAGAGATATGACAATATAATCTACTATTTGTAGTAAATTATCACCTTCTGGAGTAAATCCATTGCCCGTGAGAAGTTACGATAGTAATCAACACGTTAGTTTAAGGCTTATTTTGGATATAAGACGCCAAGCCTTGAAGTCCTATGTATTCTGTATTTCACCCAGCTGCGGATAAAACTGGGAACCAATGTCTGCACGGGACTCCATTTAGTACCGAGATATTTTATTTTCACTAATTTCAAAACTCATAACGTTATTCTGTCGGTCCAAATCATTGGACTACCTAGACTTCACATGACCTAACCAACTAAAATGTAATATAAAAAAACTGTTTACAACGAATTTTCTGGAACATAGGTAAAATCGCACAAAAATTGACCGTTGATTTTACAGTTAAATGACAATTTTTATTGATAACTGTTAATAAATCAGCTAAATACCATAAAAAAAGCAATTGCAAAAGTGCTCCTGAACGGCTCTCCTTGAAACACATTTATATAGATGGAATCGCAGATAATTGCCACACAAGTAACTTGGTGTCCTTTATCAATTTTATTTAGAATTCCTGTAAGCACGCTCCTCAACTCGGTAAAGTCTTGTGTGTCTTGTAGTATGAGATCACTTCTGGCTCTAGACGTGAAACAAGAAGTTTAATAATTAAATCAGCGAACTTAATCTGTTAAGAGATTATTCATAAAACTCCACTTACGATGATATAAAAAGGACTATAAACAATTCTAATAGGATGAACATTTTTACATTTATGTTAATTTTTCTCTATAAGTTATTTCCTTATTTTTTTTGATCACCGAAATCTTTGATCCTCGAAAACATGAGAGCGCATGTATATTCAATCACAGAACTAAACCAGTTTTTAAAATGTATTCTACCTAAATGTTTTTTTAATCAACTGATTGACAGATTTCATTGTGAATGCAAGAATCAATTACAGGAGTTAGCTTGAAAACTAGTATCATTAAATATTCAAGATTACTCGATTTATAAAGGGTGTGAACGATGAATGAATACTTTATTGCACTTTTTGTGGTACACTGGCGAGATTAATGCCAGAAGGAATTTTTAGCCAGCTAACCAGCGGTATGGGAGTACAAAAAATAGGTCCGATCCATCGGCATGGAACCCTTGAGCCAAGCAGCCGCTCGCGCGATACAAGTGACTGTACAATCACTAGCTTTCACAGCCATACATGACACTGCATTATACACACATGCACAACACACATAGGTACATAGGTTCTGCAAGGGACCTTTTTTTGCCTAGTTAGAGTAGACAAAAATTTCAGACCACTAAATACACATACACATGTTCCTTCCCTCCTCCCAGGGGGCAGAAACATGTATATATGTATAGTTAGTTTAGATCGAATTACGGATAGGGATTAGTCAGATCGCGACTTAATTGCATACGCGCAACAGTCCGAGCCGAGGTTCGGCCATTTTGGCTTAGCTTTCGTGGCTGAGTGCCCTAAGCGCTCGCCCCCAAGCCCGGTAAAGCTGTAAAAGCCGTAAAGGCTCCAGGGCCCCTAAGGCTAACAGTATAGTCAGTTCGAAAAAAAAAAAGAGTACAAAAAAAGTACCGTTGTTCTATTTGTACTGCAAATAGAAAAAATTCTTAAATTATGCTAAAATAATCTAACACTGAAGTACAAGTATTTATATATCATTACATAGTATAAAACAAAGTCGCTATCGTCTGTCCGTCCCTATGTATGCTTAAATCTTTAAAACTACGTAACGGATTTTGAAGCGGTTTTTTTAGTAGATAGAGTGATTCAAGAGGAAGGTTTATTTGTATAATACATGCATAATATTGTAGAGAAACACTGATAAATTTAGAGGTTTCTAATATGATGTCGTAAATAAACACATTTTTTGCGCTTACATTGCAAACGCTGGCTGTACCCCACGATATAAATCAAAATAATGTACTACAGTATTGTACACCTTAAAAAGGTCAACAAAAAAGTCCGCGATGGTATATATCTATCTGTTAAGGATAACCCACAATAACCATTTTTTATCCTCTACATTTTACGGGAAAAAATGGCTTATTTACGAAGTGATTTTAAGCTATACAGCATTAATCCTTATCCAATTAAGTACCTTAAATACATTGTCCATTTAATATAGATCAATATAGCCCTTTACAGCATGTAATTTAAATGAATATTTCCGAAAATATTACAGATTTAAAATGCAGGGACATAGCGTTGCGGCGGTACCGGCTCGGCCGGCGGCGCGTGTCTATAACATTCTGTAGTAGGTAGGGTATATTAATTAGTATCAGCACCCGTGCGAAGCCGGGGCGGGTCGCTAGTAGAAATTAAAGTAAAAAAAATTAATCGCCGTAAAAAAAACCAGAAAATTATGAAATAATATTTTTACATGTACCTACCTACATGAAATTAACCAGCAAAGTCGGTTAAAAACGAAATCAAAAGTAGGTACAGGTTTTTTTTTTACTTTTTTGTTTAATATCGTATACATATAAATATTATTCATAATAATGAGTTATTTTTTTGAAATATTTTTTTTCGTATTTTTTTAATTTTATACTTCTTTCATTCAATAGAATTTAATTAAGGATTTGAGATGTTTTCCGTTTGATACCACACCCGTAGCTTATAACAATGTCTTACTTACACGTATTAATCCATCAAAAACTACTGAACCGATTTCGGTGAAACTTGTACTGTGCCCTAAGTTGAAGTATATATAAACCACAATTTGATTAATAGTTTCGGAGAAATTCGTGGACAAACATACATACATACACCTATATAATTTTTTACTATTGTTTGGAAGCCCTAAGAGATTATCATATGTGAATATATTGTAGTTCCAACAATATTACATACTAAAAAAACATAGAAAGTAACAATATGAAAACAAATCGTGATCACTCTGTCTCTTGTTTTCTCCTCTCCTCGGGTCGTTTTCATCATTACTGAGGGTCGTAACTTCCCCGCTGCATCTGTTTCTCCCGTACGATTTCCCTCCATCTGCTGCGATCCTTAGCTTCATGAAGCTAATGTAAGTGGAAGCTGATGTTCATTGAAGATCGTATTTGGTCCGACCATCTCGTGGGATTGCGTCCTCGGGGACGTTTGCCATCTACCTTGCCTGTCTCTTGTTCACTACATACATAAATAATCGGCGCAGTTGAGATTTCAAGTCGGTGATGGTTTTAGGATCTTGAAGATGACACTGTAACGCATTGCATAGTCATATGGAGGTAATCGTAAAAGAATTGAAATACAGTGTCGATCTATGTTCAGCGATCACAAGGGTTTTGCTGTAAGCAAAGATCGCGACCCTTTTCGCCGACTTTTTTTTAGATGTACTAAGGAACAATATTGGGTGGAAGACTGGGTCTCAAGTGCAGCTGCCGGAACACACCTTTGGTGCTTGGCGGCAGATTTTCAACTTAAGGGTGGTAGCTAGCCAGGCGAGTTTTAGAAAATGCCCTACCACCATGTATGGTTTCCTCACGATGTTTTCCTTCACCGAAAGCTCAGGCTCATTGTAGGGATTCGAACTCACGTCAATCGACGCGAAGTCGTACACGCTACCACTGCGCCATCATCGCTTACTATACTATACTATTCCTCGTGAAGCTGAATATTATCATATACAAATATATTTTTTCGAATCGGACTGGTAGTTTAAAAGTTTAGCGTGTTTAAGCAAACAAACAAACAAAAAACTCTTCCTCTTTATTATATTAGTATAGATTAACAGGTTTTATTTATAAGGAAAATTTTATAGCTTATATTGCAATCTGAATTGAAGTTAGAAAACACCATTAATTCAGCTTTTATGTACATATTGACACATGAAGTCACGTTCAGAAAGAGATAAAGGCTGCGGCCTGCGGCCTACGTTCCGTTTTACGATGCAGCATTTTGAAATAAATAATGTTGCCAAATTTTTTACCCATTCAAAATATAGTTGTTTCGCCTATGTTTTTTGGGTTGGGGATCCTACCTACCACTCAGCACCAAAGCAGAATCTTACAACTCAGAGTTCAGGACGACCGACGAAGAAAAACATCGCGTTACACTCGTATCATGGTTTTTATATGGCAGGGATTATGCATGATACTACTGCATGATATAAAAATAATAGGAAAACAAAAAAACTCCAAACATTTATTTAAAAAAATTAACAACATACAACAAACACCATAAAGTTAATCTTGTATAGTTTCAATGATAATTCTAGAAAATATTTTTTAACCCATTTATGAAGTCGGTACCTTAATTAATAAAATATGTGAGATGTAATAATAAATTATAATTAACATTTACATCTATATTTATTTTGAGCCATATTAATTGTCTATATTAAAAATAAATTTGTATAAAAAATATACTCGCACTGTAAAAGTTTTTAACTTTCATTCAAATAAATAAAATTTAGTACAAATAACGTTTCAAATACCTACATCAAATAGAAATGATTTAAAAAATAAGTTTTCCAAGCTATAAATTATTATTTTTTATTTATTGAGTACAGTAAAAACTCTTTATTTACGGTTTCGTTGTTTCAGTATTCGAGGGTTAAATACTGTATTCATGGTATTTCAAATTTTCAACGCTTGAGGCGTTTTGATAGACCCCCGCTTTATTAACTAGATCTTACTATAGACACATAATAGATAACAGAAAGGCGGCTTGGACCAACCTTGTATTTAGTTACTTACGTCCGATTGTAACATTGGGGATGGCATCTACAATATTTTTGCCCTTTATTATTTGTACAAAAAACGCTAAATAGAACATTTAAAAATATTGTAAAACAAATTAAGACGGCTAGAAAGTAATTTTATATCGAAAAATGAAATAAAATACTATAAAACCGAGGCGCATCAACATTTCAAGTTTACTTACTTAGTCTCAAAGTGCTAGATGAAAGTATAATATTATTTCTTGAGGGTCTGATGACGCGAGCAGCAATACATAAAATGGAAACTAAAGTGGAAGTAGAAATGTAGAAAAAGTAGAAATGAAAACAACACAAAAATACATACATGTGAAGTACAAGAGCTTGTGGAAGAGACGATCGCGCTTGACACTTTGATCTTTTTCAAAAATACTGACAAGGCACGAGTCGATCTGAACCCAAGCGCGGTGAAGTTTTCAAAGCTAACGGCTTCAGGGCTCTCCGGGCAAACAGTATAGTCAGCTAAAAATATCTCGACTCGCGCGAGCCCTGTTCGCAGTCGCGCTCGCCGCCATTCACTTGACGAGCTTTTGCACTCAACCATTATTCACTCTAGCATTATATATCTGTAGCACATACAACGATGTATTTATTTGTCAAAAAATTGTGCAAAGCAACGTGGATGTCTTGTTCGAAAGGGGCTCAAGGGGCTCAAATTCAGTCTGAATTTGACGAGTTTCATTGGTACAATTTGTGTAGAAACTAAATATCACCCAAAGGTATTATCAAAGGTTCAATCTTCCCGTAGGTGCTCGTTTTATATTACCAAAGTTCAATAGTTTTGTTGTAATCGGTACCGAAAAACAGTGAAAACTAATAATCAATAATAAAGAGCGCGTCCTTAATACCTCTCAGTATTTAAAGGCTTTTTCAAAGCTGAAAACAAGATAAAAATACAAAATTCTTTAAACCTTTGCTCAGTGCAGAAATTAATCATTCTATGTATCCCTCATTAAAATGAGTTTATTTTTGTATATATTTATTTTACTTGGTTATTTTGAGGAAATATTCTCAAAGAAATTGCCATTCCATATTGACGGTTTCTGTATTCGCGGCATGATTCTGAAACGTATTCCCCGCGAATAAGGAGCTTTGACTGTATGTTGTAGTGTCGAGTGTGGAGTGTGGAGGGAGCAGCGGCCCCGCCATAACTAGATATAAGTGAGCATTAAAGATTAGTTCCCTTTACAGGACCCCTCCCTGGCCAAAATCTTGGCCTAGAAACGATCAAATAATACATAATACCTATTTTCCTTATAGTTAGAATTCTTTGAACAATTTAATATCCATAACCAATTAAATAGTCTTAAGTTACCCATGTCCTGAACTGAAATCTTATACTGAAACCTTCCTTAGAAATATATTGTCGAAAATTTGAACATTGGCTTATAAAATGTGGGTACCTAGTTTACGGAGTTTATAGTTTGGAGGGTGCGTAGGAGGTCCAGTGCACGACGTCGCGCCACCAGCGCGGCCGCGCCAGCGCCCCGGGCTCCGTCAGCACGCTGCTCTGTATGTGCTTGTAGGCCTGGACCGATACTATTCGTTACAACAAATACGTACGCACTGACGTACATTTATAGTAGGGACGAGCGATATTACAAAATTGTCGATCACAGTATCGGTAAGTAAACATCGACGAACGTTTTTTTTATGGTAGTTCTATCGTCAACAGGAATAGTAGTTGGCTGTGGAACTCAGGCGGATGAGTTTTTATATTTTGCTTACGTGCGGGACATCTAGCGGCTAGCCATTTACGGTGGAACGGGGAGGGCGGAATTAAATCGTGCAATTACAGTGCACAACTGCACGCATTCTCCAAAGTTACATTTAAAACAAATTTCTTATCGATAGCAATTGTGTAAAAATTGTGTATTTATTCTATATATGGGAATTTTTCATCATTACTCACTTCTCCGTCAGCTCGACCCAGAACTGATTTGATGCAGAAGTCCGGCGGCGACAGAGTGTCCGCGAGCGCGACGGACTGCGGCGCTGTCGATGCACAGAGCTGCAGGATCCCCTCGCGGAGGAGCAGACCCTGCTCACCGGACAAGTAACCACCCTGGAACATTGATTCACGGTGTAAAACCAAATTTTTCAATATATTTCTTTTCTTTTCCTTCAGTCTCTTCTCGATGACTGGGATGCTTTCTGATCAAATAATAATGTTTTGACGTTCGTTGACTTCTTAGGGATTAAATGGAATAAAGTATGTTTAGATTTTGATTCCTTACTAATTCCGGTCGCTTTGTATTATCATACAGTTTCAACTGAACAAATAATATTTACAGTTATTTACTTCTTATCTAACAGATCTCTGTCAGAAAATAAATAAAAATGAGTTAACCTCTTCGGTATTATTAGATATACATACGTATATATGTATACAATATACATTCGTAAAAGCTAGATTTTGTCAGAGACCGACACAGTTTTAATACTAGAAACAGACAAATGAATCGTATCATGTTTTGGACTTAGTAAGAGCAATAAAAGTTTTTTAGATAATAGTGTTAGGTTCAATAATAAGATCCCGAGGCACAGAGCTGATTTGACGGACAGTGAGTTTTATATGTCAAGCAGGTTTTACTGTCAAAAGGTTATTATATATTATAGGGGAAATCATTATGTGAATGATAGTGATGTCTGGAAGTGACTTCCTCTTTGCGTATTCCCTAAATTTTTAATATGATCATTAACTGTCTAAATTACTTAACAAATAAATGTTTTATAGGGCCAAAGAGGTCCCTATCATAGAGTGAATCTTTGGGTCAACAAATAGTGCAGCTTGTATTACTGAGAGACCATCTTAAAGTCTCATGCACAGTACGACATGACAAAAGCACATCTTAAAGCAGAACGAAACGAAAACTGAAGTAAAGGAACAAATCTGAAATTAAAAACAATGAAAATCGTTTAATACTTAAATAAAGATATCTTTGGTACTTACAATGTACAATGTTGCCAAGTGTTTCTCCAATAAAAATGCTCCATAGAGCGACACGAGCTTCAATAGAACCTCTCGACATGGGACGTCTTCAAAATCAACCGCACTTGTGTAGAAATTATTTAGCACATAATTCTGTAATAAATGGTCTATATTACCCTTGACATTTTAACTAGGTAAATAAGCTAATGTCCTGATTTAACCCTAAGCACCAGGACTAGATTAAGCAAAGGCAAATTACATCCACAATATTACTTTTAGATATTTTTGAAGTTATACTCCGTTAGGGGTTTTTAGTAGAGGAAAATTAACAGCATCATGAGACCGATGAGCGACATTTTTTTTTATCGTTATGGGTTTTGGTATAGTGACCAAACTCTCACCTAATGTTAAGTGACGATGTGGCCCAAGATGGATAACACGCTAAACCTAGTGGAAGACTGGCTCTCAAGTACAGCTCCTGAACTATGAGCTAAGCCTGCCTGAACTAAGCTGCCTATTGGTGCTTGGCAACAGATTTGCACCTTGAGGGTGCTAGCTAGCAAGGCAGGCATTAGAAAAAGTTCCTATGGTTTCCTCGCGAGGATTTCCTTAACCGAAAGCTCAGGCTCATTGCAGAGATTAGAACTCACGTCAATCGACACGAAGTCGTACACGCTACCACTAAGCCATCATTGCTTCAAACAATGTTTTGACATAATGAAAATTTTCACCATGATAATTCATTTTACTGATTTTTTTTTAATTGTGAAAAAATAATTATACGCCGTGATCTATTAAAATTAAAGTCAGTAAAACGGATTTATATTATTATCACTGATGGCTAACTTCATCAAGTTGTTTGCACGCGGCATAAACTGTTTGGACTTTTGGAGTTATTTTCCTATTCACACAAAGTAGTACAACTTCTCATGTGCGTACATAACACACTTTTTGTTATAAGAAAAAATAATACCCGTGATGACAAAGAAAATGTTCACAGTAACGAAGCACTCTTTTTGTAATCATCAGTTAGTCAATCACTGAGTCAGTCAATTTATATTTATAATATAAAAACTGTAATATTTGCAGGCCGTATGTCTCTATTTATTTCATTACAAAGATATTTTATTAAAAAAATAGTTTTTGTAGCCCTTTATAAGGTTTTAATGAAATGATTTTAATACTCTAGAATGTTCCAAACGAATCGATTTATTCTATAATGTAATTAAAAACGAAATAGGTAAGAAAAAACAAAAAGATCGTTTTTTGTCGATTTATCTGAACGAGATATATAATATCGGTATATGCAAGTCAGCATATTTTTCGTCTTTTGAATATTTTAGTCGACAAAAAATCGTTTGCGAACTAGTAATAGTAACATAGAAATTTAATGTCTTTGATAGTGTTCGAGTATAACTTCGTATGGCTAAGTGATGATACGGGCGAAACTGTTGAAAAGTTAAGCCTCGAAGCAGGCTTAGCTACTTAGCATGAGGTGAGATTGTGGTCAACCTATATCAATAAATATATGAAAAGTCTACGTGAACTTAAAAAAATATATTTAGAACATTACGATGGTCAAACCAGTGGATACCAGTTCGACATTTCACTAATTTTAGCCGTTCAACTACGACAAATTGTCCTGTGGTTTTTGTCATAAAAATATAAAATAATGAATACATACCTCTCCGTAAACAATGGATAATGTGGCAGCATTGTACGTTTGTGAGTCGTTTTTTGCCTGGAAATTGTCTCTACCACCAGCCTTCAGCTTGGATACTTTTTCGTAAGTCATCTTCAGCATATAAGCAGTCAACCATTTATACATGTGAATTAAATCTGAAAGAAAATACTCATATAAGTGATAGTCTAAGCTGAGAAGATATCTTTTCATTATCTATATTATTATTTTTTGGAGAAATAAAACAGAATTTAACTCTCTAATTACATAACAAAATAACGTAAGAGATCCAATCGGTAATAAAGAAAATTTCCTAATTGTACAACAATGATTGAGAATCTAAATTATTATGATATATAAAAATTAACCTGAACGACATTACACTAAAATTAAATTATAATTAATAATCACAATGGTGAAGTTGCAACATTATTTGTAATTTTCGCTCATAATATATTACAATTCTCGAACAAAAAATAAAGCGTAGTTAAAGGAATTTAATGGTTTATTACTTACATTCCATTAATTTCAATACATATTATAATAGTGGTTTTTGGTATGAGGTACCGTACATAACGTACGTAAAATACATACATAACGTATGTAGACTACTATTGACCGTGCAATCGTACTATTGACTAGCGAATATTGACTTGTATTTTTATTGGCTGGGCGCAATCTTAAAGTAATGTCAGTCCCGCTGTCTAATTACAAATTTCCATAATGAATTGAACTGAATTGAAAATCAAACATAATTGAACCATGTTTTAAGGAAATCAACAAGTTGACAGAATTTATAATATTTTTCAACTTACTAGAAGGTTCGATCATATCCGCGACAGTTTTCCAATGGCATTTCTCTTGCAGCAGTTTGTCAGCGTCATCCAAAAAACGTAGAGTTCCCAGTGGGCTATCCTGTTTAGCTTGGTGTCTCTTGGTCCATACATTGAGGAGCCAGTTGCTGGTCTGCTGAAGGAGCAGACTGTTCTCTCCTTCGTATGTGCAGTTCGCGTCGTTATCATTGCGTAGGTCGCCCAGGCAAGCCGCTAACGTTTAAGACGTCAAAAAATTAAAATACAGAAAAGTTGCTTACGACAATTGCGTCCGAATGGTTCGCATTCACCATGCACTAGGCATAAGACCCGCCATAGTGATGCGCTTATACATTATTCATCATACGAAAACTTGCATGACACATCCACAGAACGTAAATTGTTACGTCGCGTCGTGCAAATTATGACATAACCTAAAAAAATGAACTTCGACTATCAATTATTATCATTAAAAAAATGTTTGATGCTGATAATCATTATGCACGATAAAAGCCTAAATAACTTCCTCTATAAAATTATTTTTATGAATTATCGATTTTTTTTTTGTTACTGTGTGTATCGTCACTTGTTATATGACTTAAAACTAGAGTGGACGAAAATAATAAAATGTAGGAACTGAAAATTAATCGTACGAATTGAAAATTAAACGAATTGTTCGCATGCCGTTGTACATTTAATTTAATTTATTAGTGAGATTAGTCGGTGATAGAACCGTGAGATAAGTCAAGTCATCTGAAACATAGTTTGTTAGAAGAAGTATACATGTAGTTCGCCTTTAAATGGTATAAAAGATGGTGTACAAGCGTGCATTTTTTTAATGATTCATTGCCCACCAAGTTTTAAAAAACACAAAATATTTTATTACCGTCATTTTATCGCAGTTACTAGAACTGCCTACGACTTTATTCTTAATTACAATATAAAAAAAAACTTACGACTATCAGCCCGAATGTAGCTTTTCGTATCAGTATTTCCAGTAATTACGTCCTACAAACAAACTAAAAACTATACCTCTTTATAAGTATCTCATATACGTATCGAGGTTTTGACATTGGCGGTTTTATTTCCCAACAATATTGGTGCCTAAACGCTGTTTTTCTTTTATTGTTACAACTAGTCAGGTTACGGGAATGTACAATTTGGTAGAAAATGTATTCAGGTTTTAGAATCCAACTTTATTTAAATTACAGAGAAAGGCGAAAAGTACAAGCACACATTATGAGACAACCTTCTAGATTTTCCAATTGGAATTTTGACATATAGAAATGTGGTGAATAATTATTACCTTTCAAATAGCCATGTCCGCCGCAAGCTTCTCTGCAATTCTGGATACCGTCTCGAGACGTCCAGCCGAACATTGGTTTGACGGCTGACGACAGTGCGTGCAGTTCTATGCCCCGGCTGGCTGCATGCTCATCATTGGTTCCTTGATATATATATATATATATACGAATCCTTAAAACCTCTTAAATCAAAATATGGCTTTGCCATAAAAAAAACACCTCAGAGAAATAATTTAAAGATACATAAATAAACTTTAAAAACTTTTTAACTTAAACCCATTGTAGGTTAAATTATTTAACGTTTCCCTCGAATTTTAAACTTATCAAGATTTTCCCTTATTTACAACAAAAAAGTTTTTTTTTTATTTCGAGATTTTGAACGCAGGCGCAAATCATACATGACCGGTTTTGTTATTTATAGTTTTTACTTTATGGTGTGTTTTTTATCATTCTGATTATGTACACTGTTAGCCATAAGGGCCCTGGAGGTACAGACGGCTTTTACAGCTTCACCCGGGTTTGAGGGCGAGCGCTTATGGCACTCGGCCGCGAAAGCATGGCGACAAACTCCAAAGGTGCCAAAGTGGCCGAGCCTCGGCTTGAACTTTTTTTTATACCATGTCGGTGGCGAAAATGCGTTCGGGCCGCCTGATGGTAAACGGTCTCCGCAGCCTATGCACGCCTGTTACACCAATGCATAATCTAAGAATATTCTTTCCACAAATCTGGCCTTTTTCGTCGAATTTGCTTTCTTAAACGCCGCATAACGCCCAAATATACTTTATTTGGCGTTTGATCTTCCATTAAGAATTCCGAGTGCACAACACCACGATAGTCAAAGAAAACAGTCATGTTAACTTTGACTTTTGATCGACTTCGAGGTGGTTGTTTCGGTTTCGGTTCAGTTGGTAGGCGCCACTCGGAAGCTTGTTAACTAGTTTGTATGTCAAACTCGTAAACCCACGTCTCGTCATAAGTAAATTATTATTATACCAGTAATATATAAGCGCATTAGCGCTTCATGAATGTTGGGTCAGAATTGACTGGTTCTATCATGTCCTCAGTGACTCTTATGCAATTGAGTTTTTGGAGAAAATGCAGGTCTTTTGGGACTAGCGGAGCTGCAACATGTTTCATACACAAGTGATTATGTAAAATGATATGGATCGACTCGTGAGACAGAAAGTTCAGCGGCTATCTCTCTCAAACTGGAATGAGGATTTTCAGTCACTATTACCTTCACTTCTGCAATGTTAACTTCAGTTAAAGACGTTGATGGCCTACCAGGACGAGGCAAATCTTCTAGCATATCTCGACCGCTTTTGAACGCTTTGTACCACTCATAAGTACGTATTTTTGATAAAGTCGATTCACCGTAAGCCTTCTTTAACATTTTTAGTGTCTCCGAATACGAAATTTCATTGGCGATGCAAAATTTAAGGCAAACGCATTGTTCGATGTTTTTGTCCATTATGAAATTCGCAAAACACACTAGATATGATCTAACTAAAAACGGAACTGTATTTAATCTAAATGTCAGTTGCAAGTAAAACTCCGCGCCAAAATGAAAAACAGTTGTGCCATTCTAACAACGAAAAAAAAAATGAATTTGGAACCATAAATAAATCATCCATTCCTGATACTTTTTTGACTTAATGTTTATATTTAGTAATTTTTTCATTTTGGTTTAACTTAACTAGACTAGACTATACTAATTTGACTTAGAGAACCTATGTACCTGAGTGGTGTGCATGTATGTAGAGATGCAGTGTAATGATTGTATGTTGGTAGCTAGTGAATGCAGAGTCACTGTATCGCGCGAGCGGCTGCATCGCTCTAGGGCTTCATGCCGGAGGAACGGACCTAGGCTTGAGTCACAGGAGAGCTCTATGGTGTGCCCTATAAACACTATGCTTGAAGCTTGTATGAAATTATGAATTACAATTTTTAAGATAGAGCCAATGCCAAGAAAAAAAAACACTCAAAAAGTTGCCTTTCTTGTATGGAAGCCCCTTAATATTTAACTTTTTAGTATTTTTATTATCCGCCTTTACCCGTCTATGTAGTACGGTTGAAAGGTAGGACGAAAAACTAAAGGCCTAAACAGAATCCTTAACCAGAATAGTCAGATCTAAATCCAGTGACAGTAAACTCACCCAAAATGTTGTTAATACTCATAGTGACGTGAAGATTGCTCAGCCATGCGGAGAATATCCTCATTGCGTAGGTAGCTGCCAGGTATGGCAACAGTCTGATTTGCTGCAAAGAGTACGTAATATAGTATAAAAGTGACAAAGGATTTTAAAAAGGAAAATAGATTTGAAAAAAATATCTTCATAAATGCGTTCATCATGCATGAGTTAATTTTCTTACTGGCAACACCATCTATTCATTTATATTTTTTACTTTTTTAGTAATTGTATGGAAAGCAAGGAGCCTGGATATAAAGAGAACGATCGAGAGAGACGATTGTACAGTAAATGCGTCAAAAAACTGGGGGATGATTTTTTTTCGTAAATTTGCCACATTCACACTTGTCAGGTTCATGGCGTCTATTATACTTATTATTATTTTGATTACTACATTGCGATAAGAATTAATTTCCAGGGTAGTATTTTTTATTTAAAACAGAGTAGTAATTTCAATATGGTGAATAAGTCTGCAATAAATGGGTGTATAACTTCAGAAATATTATTATATTATATTATTAACATATTATCCATAATTATGTAAAAATAGAGTGGTTGAAAATATAGAATCTGATATAACTCCTGCATTAACTGCGAACTGTATCTATCAACGGGGGCACATATTATACGGATATGCAAAAAGTTAGATTTCCACGTATACAGGGATGTCGGGATGATCTTACGCCCGAATTTTGGACAAAAGCCAATGGTGTAAAGCCCTATCAAACACTTTTGCTATGTCGAGGCTAACTGCCAGGGCCTCATGTTTGTCAATCACCTCCTTCTCCCAACGATGCAGCAAGTATGCTAGAAGATCACCTGTTGATCGATTCGTACGGAAGTTATATTATTGTCGATCACTGTTTAAGGAGTCATCTTTTTGGTAGTGGATAAAGTGTGTATTTATGATTTGTTCCATGACTTTGCAGAAGACTGAAGTTACGGCGATTGGGTAAAAGATGCCACACATTGGCAACTCTATAAATTTAGGGCACAATACCAGGATCGTAGCATAGGCTGTATAGACGTGGCTTGGCTATACTCCAACAGTTACGGCTATTAGTCGGATGTTCCACTAGTTTCTGGCCCAAAACGGAAGAAGCGGTGGGCATGTTATAATGTAAGAAAGCCCTCTTACAGCACTTGGTAGTACTGTATTAAGTTGCTTTGACGAAGTTGTCCTTGAGACCTTTATTTGCACAAACCTTGATCTAAGAACGATACGCAGCCTGCCTCTGATTGATAGCGTCAGCGCATTCGTGATTGAACCAATAGTGTCCATAGTGATTCCTGACAATATCGAACGAAGGAATGTAATATTCCATTTCAAGTCATATCCAAGTAATCCGATCACCGCCCGCAGCAGTAGCGAACGAACGTAATACGCGCGAAGCGAACTCATTGTTGAAAGATTTCACGTTTCTCAAAACTTTATTCATTGTGTACGGTACTCATCTACAAGTACAATATTTAATACAGTACAATATTTTTTTAGTGATGCAGTAATGCAAAGTTCCTTAAAATTATTTACTCTTGGTTTAGGGTGCACTCCGACCGTGTGCTTATCAATACCTTGCTAGGGAGGCAGCGAAAAAATTTAGAATGATCTTAGTGTAATGTTCCTTAAAATAATTTACTCTTCTTTTCGGATGTACTCCAACTCCGACCGAACAATTAGCAACTCAATGCTAAGGGGGGGGGGGGCAGCCGCCTTGCATGTCTCTGGAAGAATATTGCCATTAGTGTCGTATGACTTTTTTTAACTGCTCTTACGTTGTTGGCACACTCCCGTTTATAGTATTAAAAAATAATAGAAAAAGTAGGACACTCAACTTTAATCAACAAAAGACTGGGATGCGTCAAAAAAAAAAACTGTCCCATTACCCATGTCCCATCGCATTTACCCATTACCCATTTCAATTCAAGAACTAATTCATCAAATGGCATCAGTCAAACGAAATGTTTCCTTCTTCATTTCTACCATGAACATGCTCGGAACATTACCTGCTGCTGGTATTCCAAGACTGGCGTCTCATCAGCATTTTCAGGTCCAAACTGTTTCCTCACCGCCGAATATCGGATAGCAATCACGATAGCCTTCAAAAGATAGTGCGTCGATATCGCGGTTATGTAGACACGACCACCTAAAGGCGCAGACACTCTTTGTTTAAATTTGAACTATTCATCAATAAAATATCATCATATATATAAAATATTTAATACTAATGTTTTGAAAAAAAAAAACAGCGATGCCAAGGTACCATAACTTGGAGAGAGAATCAGAATATGACATTTCATTTTCGTCTGCGATAAAGACAAAGACGGTTTTGTTTAGCACCAATATTGGTGCCTAAATGATGCGTAATAGTGACGTTTTTTATTGAAATCTATTACAAATACGCTCTAATCAGGTTACGAGAATGTGCAGTATCGAAGAAAAAGCTGATTTCTCATTCTCATGTCGTGTACGCTAATGCTACATATAACACTGCGTATACAAAAATGTCTTTACCTATGAAATATATATATATATATATTCTAAATCATGTAACAAAAACAACAAAAAAAAAGACACCTTAAGAGTAATAAAAATAATTGTTTGCTAAGACAAAGACAATATAGAATTATACGAAGAAGAAACATTACGTAATCATTGACCATCATTAACTTTTTTTATAGTTTCTCGGCACATTGACTGTACTGACCCTGATGGTAATCACAGTATACATCGGCGGCCGCCACTGCCATGCCGGCCTAAAATACTACAAATAATACACATACTTTTATCACTTATATGTACTTACTTGTACATACTACATAGGGTAAACTACTAGTGATTGGACGTTACGAGTTATTGGACAGTTCAATGATTATATGTCAATAATAAGGATATTACTGAACTTCAACACCATCTATGATGCTTTTTCTGTTCTCTAGTAAATAATAATCCTTAGTTATTTACGATAGTTTTGATAGATGGCAATAATAGTATGAAAATATTTAGTTACATTCGGCGTTGGCGCGGTAAAGTGAAATTTGGCAAAAAACAAAAAAATGGTAATTTTACCGGAGTCGTTCGTAAGTCACAGTGTTGAGAGAACAAATCTTTGGTGTTTATCTAATTGGTGATAGGTAACTTACAGTATTATCTACTTACAGTATTATCTATCATTCAATCAACAACAACATCATTATATTTAGGTTATTTTTGCTTGTCCAATGACTATCTGCACTAATCTCTCAAAATTCAGTTATCGGACACGTGTCCAATACCTAGATGATACCTAGATGTTAGAGTAATTGTGAAATATGAATGTCCTATCGAATTTTATTTATGTTTTGTTGTTGTTTGTAAAAGTAATTTTCTTTAGATTTTTAGTGTACATTGAAAGATCTCTACACTATGACTGATTCTAAGTTGTACCAAAAAATAATTACTAAATTAACACATGTTTATGCTCATTTGTTTTTTTTAAAGTAGGTAAATAAGTTTATTTTTATGTTTTATATTGAAATTTTTCCTATTAAAGACTAATTTGCGTTGTGTTTAAAGTAAGTAAGTTACAGACAGTATTGAGAGTATAACTGAGATATGTATAATAATGTTGCAATAAATATGATTGGAAATTACTCATTTAGCCTTTAATTAACGTAGCATTGACATTGATGGCAATTCATATATGTTTTGTATACATAAAGTAGTATCAGAATATCTGTCCATTGACTAGTATTGAGTATCAAATATTAGAATTTCTGTCCAAAAACTGTATAATTTCGTTTCTTTTTTTATTTTATTATTTTTTCCTATAAACCGTTACACTATATATTAAACAAAGGTAACTATGATAGAATAAAACATTTACTACAATTTTTTTTATTACTAACATATTTACCTTTAAAAACAAACTCAAAAATTAATTATTACTATTTAAAGTTACTTAAGTGTCCAATCACTAGTAGTTTAGCCTATACTTCAAACAGCGTGAACGCCATCTGAACTTGCATGTATTGTAAATAAAGCATTTTAGGGTCATCACAATTCTCGAAATACAAATCTCGTACAGGACTCAATAATTGCCCGTAATCTGACAAACATCATCATTAAATTAGAACAACCTATTACTACAAACTTTATCACCTGACAGAATCCCAAGAGACGCTCCGAACCTTTTGTTGGGGTCCCTGAATGGAGTCTTGTAGTCACCGTTGTCGTCAACACCACCGAGCTTGTCCAAGGCCGCTTCCTTCGGTATATGATAGTTATTGAACATCACAAACCTGAAAGCACAATACCTCTGACGGCTTATACAAATTCAAAGAAGAATATTAAATAAGTACTTACTGAAAGATTGTGCGGTATGGAAAATTCATTTCATAGTTTAAGGGTTCCCAAACTCTTTCAGTTCACGGAGCCCTAGTCAAAATGTGTGCAATGACACTAATTGAGCATAGAAATTAAAACCTCGCAATCGAACGTAATCACACGTCAAAATTTGTACTAGCTACTGTTTTCTTTCTATTCTCCGAGAACTAGGTAGTGATGCCTTGACCCATTCTTACTCTCCACGACGCGGCGCCCCAGCGCTCGTCTTAGTTAACCCCCGTTCAGATGTAACGCGCGATAGAATTACGAATGGGTTGCTTGTCTCATAATGTGTTTCGGTAGAGCTTAGAAAACGGACGTTGAAGCTGTACTGTGTGGTTATATATAAAAAAGAGAAGGAAAAGCACACATTGGGTTCATCCAATTTTAACGAATAAACACAAGATTTATTATAACACTAGCAACCCGCCCCGGCTTCGCACGGATAGTAGAATAATACATATAACTGTATTGGTGTTTACGCTCCTAGTCGGCATGATTATTTCCGACATATTCAACAACCATCGTCATATTGCAGCCAATTTACAAAAAAACCTTGATAAATTAGTTAGCGACGCATAGTTTAGGTTTAAGGGTGTAGGTAGTTGATATAGGTTTGTTTTTAATGTTTATATAATAAATACGTTTAACGAAAAAAGTGATAATTTTACGTGTAATTCGATAGTTTTAAATATTTGCTGCATAACGTTTGTGTGTGTTTTGTGTTATTTCTTTGATAGATATGACAATATGTTTTTTGTATAATGTTATTAAAGTGGCAGAACAGGATATAATTAAATAATTATAATGTAATACAATTATAACGAAATAATTAACTTAATCAACTTATAGTGTAATCAAATAATTGAATAATCAAGTATATAAGTATGTAATTTAAATAATAAAAACTCGTTAATGGCCAAATTATCTACTATAAATTTAGTTTATATCATTTATATTCAAGCTGTGAATTTTGTTAATAAATAAAAAGCATGTATATAGTTCTTGCGTATAAAGTTCTTTAATGTTGATTATTTATGTAATTTACAGTTCTTTACGGTTAATTAATTTGTGTAGAGATAGGTATGAACGTTCTAATTCGATTACAATAAGTTTTGTAAAATTCCAATAAGATTCTGATAAAATTTTAGCCAAAATAATGTACATACTAGTAGATAGAGACGCCGCCATCGGCTGTCGCGCTCACACACCCCTTTAAATATAGCGCCGGAATGTGCCCGGTGCTGATATGGTCCGTTCCGCCGCTAGGGAGCCCTCAAGCCAGATGCTCGCGCGATACAGTGACACTGCAATCACTAGCTACCGACATACATTCACGACACTGTATGAACACACATGCACTACACTCAGGTACATAGGTCTTGTAAGGGACCTTTTTTTTTCTTTTTTTGTGGTTAGTTAGCCTTAGAAAATTTTCAGATCACTAAATACATGTACGCGTGTTTCTTCCTCCCTCCCAGGAGGCAAGAGACATGTATACATGTTAGTTAGCTTGTATTCGCGTAGGAATTTAGCTAGGTCGCGTATGTTGCATATACTGCAACGGCTCAAGCCAAGGTTCGGCCACTTTGGCACCCTTGCGCATGTTGCCCAAAATTTCTCGGCTGAGTGCCTTAAGCGCTCGCCAACAAGTCCGGTGAAACTGTTAAGGCCCCCGGGCCAACAGCATAGTCAGGTCGAAAAAAAAAGCCCGGTACTGAGTGAATATTGGTAACAGAGTAAATAAAGTTCGAAAAAAAATATGCCAATAGATATTTAACTTTAGCTCGTAGATATGTGGAGTGTACGTTCTGTACAGCCAGCAATAAATTGAGAATACTACATCGCCCAATAAATGTCAATGTGGATTGTACTGAACAGACTATAGAAGCATTTACAGTACCCACAACTATGTTCGAATGAGAGATGGATTTAAACATATTATGAAAACGCGCGTTCATCTGAACGGGGCCTTAATCACCATAATAAAAACCATGATGTAAGCTATTTAAACCTACTCTACATAATATTCGATATACGTAGCCAATATATTTCCAATAGATGGAAAAAATTAAATTGAGTTAAATTAAGAAGCGTTTTGTGATACCAAAAGATGAAACCAACAATTAAAATTTGTGTACGAAAATATATGCCGTTCACACTTTTAAGAATTTCACGTTATCATAAATATGGCAATCTGATTATACATGTAGTTTTTATCACTCACCCATTATCGACTCCATTCAAGCCAATTTTCTCTCCAATATCTCCCACGATAACTCCGGGATATGGGACCAAGGTTTTTGGATTCCGTAACGGTACTACAAACATGTGAAGACCGTGGTTCTCTCCTTTCGATATTAACATGGCGTAAATTATTGCGTGCGTTGCACATTTACCTGCAACAAGTGATTTCAATTGATGTTTTACGCGGAAGCCCAATAAACATATTGCCTAAATGATATATTTATTATCTGATTTCATGTTATTCCATCATTGCAACTATCGTACAAATTATATGGACCAAGTAATGGTTATATATTTTATATTTACAAACAGTATAACAAAATTATTTTATTATAAAATTCTTCAATTGGTAACTTCTATTGTAGCCTAGCTATAACCGTCCACGCGTTGCTGTTAGTCTGGTCAACTAGTTCAAAATGTTGTTAATTCGAGATAAAGGTCTTAAAAATATGAGAGATATCTCATTCGATTCGGAATTACATTTAGAAAAATGTATCTCGAGGATGTCTTAGCATATAAAAAATTGCTATTGTTATTAACAAAATAAGATTAAAAAAATAAAGGCATTAGTTTTTGGTTAATAACTCAAAAACTATTAATATTTAAGAAGTTTTGAAAAAATATACATAAAGAGGGGAAATTTCCATAAAAAAAATCCTGACTCCTGGAACTCTATCACAATAGGCAATATGCATGTAGTTTAAATATAAGTGAAATATTTTTATTTGGGATCTTTAGGACTGTAGCATTACATCTATATCGTTTTTTTTTTTAATAATATTTATTCGCTTATTGTTTATACATTTTCATTAATAAAAAGTGTTCAAATAATAGCATAATTTTTTTTTTTAAATTCAATGAATGATTTTAAGTGTTTTCAGCGGCAGTGTGCCCAATGCCGTAATGGCGGAGCGTAGTCCCAATTTCGGCGTTAAATAAAAATTACAAATACCGGGAGTCGGGACTTTTTAATAGGAAATTTACTCCTCTTTAAAGGTTCTTATTCAAAATTTCTTAAATATTCATAAATTATTAGTTTTTAACGAAATACTAAATTCCGTTTTTTTTGTTAATAACAATTGTAATTTTTTATGTGCCAATACATCCTCGAGATACATTTTTCTAAATGTAATTCCGAATCGAATGATATATTTAGGAGCTTTATCTCGAATTAACACCATTTTGAACTTGTTTACTAGACTATATGCTATAAATGAGTTCCTTCGGAAATGATTCAACTGTTTTTAACACAAATAAATCCATTGTGTACTTTAACCTTTGGAATATCATTATAAAAAGTGATTCTTATTACAAACCTCATTGAATTTCTGCTACGTAATACATTCAATTATTTTTAATTATCATTTATAATTTTAATTCAGTTAAAACTTCAAGGACAGCACACCCAAAAAATTAATACACTTAATAAATTTGTAGGCGTTTAACAATAAGTCTAAACTATTTCTATAAAGCAAGATATTGTTATGTAAATATTAGTGGTAGGGTTATTCTAGTGCGTAACTGTTTAACGCCATCTTTCTCAAAGTGGGCGATAACGTGCACTTGTGGGCGCTGGAGGTTTTCAGAAGGGCGGTATTAGTATCAGAGAAAATTGGCAACAATGCCTGCTACGTATATTTCGGCAGTTCATACCTAATTAGTAAAATTGCATCATTTATTTAATTTCTTATTTCTATCCTGATTTTATTTTAATTATCATGGCTTTCTAAGTTCCGTCTGCCACACCGCATGCCGTGGGTTAAACAACTAAATATTTTTTGGGTACTAAAATATTTTTACTTGCCAACTGGGTGGAAGGCCTTATTCGTTTTAAAACTTACGGGTTAGCTACAGAACCCGAGCTGAGAATCGGTGGCCAAGCACATATTATCGGTCGCTATATTCTGCAAGATGTGCCGGAGATATACCACTCATTCTCGGCTTTATTTGTTACTAGCGGCCCGCCCCGGCTTCGCATGGGTATTTAACAAAAATTTCTATTTTAAAAATTTTAACACACTCACACCCTTATTTTTGCGTCGGGGGTTACTAAGAAAGAGTACATTATAGAGAAAGTTCTTTAATGTTTTTTTTTATGTTATTTTTTATTTATTTTTATATTATTTATTAATTATATTTATTATTATATGTTTGTAAAAGATCATATATACAAAACTTCTACAGCATTACTATTGCATATTTTAACATAAAAAATAGTTATTGTGACGTAACTGTAATAGTTAGACATATGGTATCCCGGACTTTTTGTAGATATTGGTGTCCTCTATAAAATTGTAGCATATCAGTTTGCTCTATTGTCAATAATTTCCGCAGCGTACGCGATATAACGATTTTTTGGTATTTTTTTCACATTTTGGGTTACATTATCAAAGTGTTCATACGGATCCCTAACTTTTTGTAAATATTCTTTCGCCTATGTTCATCAGGGATAATATAGAATTCTAATGGTGAAATAATTTTTCAAATCTATCCAGTAGTTTCAAGGCCTATTCAATGCAAACAAACAATAAAATCTTTCTTCTTTATATTAGTTTAGACATAGGTACTTTGAGCACAACGTTACTTAAAATGAAATGTATTTACGATCAAATATTAGGTTGAGATAATTAAGATTACGTTGATTTATATCTATAGTAACTTATATCTTATCGCTCCAGGAATTGTTAATTTTTTTGTTTGTTTGAAAGCGCTAAACTCTGGAAATATCAGACAGATTTGAAAAATATTTATTTTTATTTTATAGCCGTTTTATTGAGAATGGTTATATACTATATAACTTCACGCTAAGACCTTAAGGAGTGGGGCAGGAACCATGAAAGTCAAGCAATTTGGCTAATATGGGAAGTAAGAATAACAATAGTCTGTACGTGTGCGTTGGCGGTAACGGCACAGTGGAGAATTTAACATGGGTGAGACCGTGGGCTACAGCTAGTTATTCTATAAAAACAACTTACCCATGCAACCGACCCAAAACTTCGCAGCCTCAAAATCTTCGGTATGCAATACGAAGCTCTTCTTCTCAGGTAGATACGTAGCTGTTGTCCTCATGCCCTTAGCGTTCGAACCGTGTGAAACTTCAGTCAGAGCGAAGCATCCGCCGATCTTCCCTTTATTTAGATCCTCAATAATAGAGTAATGGTGATCTCTACCAGAACCCATGATCACATTACTGAACATTCGGAAAGTGAGGGATATTTTTACTGACATCGAGGCATCGAACATGAACATGGCTTCATTTTCAGCATAAAAAGCCTTAGGGTCTTCAATTAACTAAAATGATTGTCTTTGTTCACACTTGCAAATCTTTTTTATTAAACTTAAAATAGTTATAAATTTAGTATTTTAAGCAATGATGGGTCAGAGGTAGTGCGTGAGGACATCGCATTGATCGACTTGAGTTCGAAATCTTGCAATGAGTCACAGCTGTCGACGATATAGGAAAAGTTTATAATTAAACCATAGTATGGTGGTAAGGCATTTTCTAATGACCGTCTGGCTAGCTACCTAAGTTAAAGTCTGTCGCCAAGCACCTATAGGTAGGTGGATTCCGGCAGCTGAACTTAAGAGTCAGTTCTCTCTTTAGTCTTAGCGTGTTCCCATCATGGGTCATATCGTCACTTAACATCAGGTGAGATTGTGGTCAAATGCTAAAACCTATAAAAAATAAAATACATTCTACAATTTCAATTCTTTTTACTGTACATTGTAAGTAACATGATCATACTCTCCCTTGTAGGATACATGTTCCGATGTCCCAAAAAAACATTTACTATCCTTTTATCGCAAAATATATATACTCATCAATTAATAATTTTATTTACTAAAGGTACAACATATAGTTAAATAAAATATATCCCACAAACAAATTCAAAGAGTTTGTCTGATATTTTATAGAAAATCTGGCTTGCAGTAAACCAGCTGTAACCAACTAAATTACACTGATTTTGTTTTTCATATTCATCAGTAATAATAATAATATCTATAATAAGAATGTCTATACTAATCCTATTATAAAAAAAAGGTGTGTGTGTGATTCACACCCGATAGAAGTGAAACTTCATTTTAAAAGACATTTTCTATTTTATTTAAACAGTGTACAATATACATACATACTGACATTTACTCTCTCACTCTGGCTCACACAAAGAGGAGAGACTGATAAGTAAGAGTAACTGTTAAGAGTTTAACATTTAACACTTGGAAGTCGCATAAGAAGTTTCACTTCAATATAAATAATACACATAATATTAAATAACATAAATTTAAACTATACTCTTTTTCTTGGTGTTAGAATGTCCTGTGAAAAACCATGAGTTGCAGAATTTTACAATTTGGATTGTGCATACTTAAATGATTTAAGCTGTGTGGGAACCAATACATTATAGTCAGTGGACAACTACTACAAAATATGGCCGAAATGCATTATAAAAAATCAGGAGTAAGAGATAAAACTCTTAATACAATAATTAAAATAGAAATAAATAGGAATAGTTAACTGACAGATGATAGATCAAAATATTTCACATACTTTCAAAATGAATTTTTAAATATAAAACTGCAACATTTACAATTACTCTGTCTGTATCTGAATTATTTGATTACATATTATATGAAAAAGTGAAAAAAACAAACTTTTTTAGATGCTTATTTAACTGTCTACTTATCACAAAAGATGATATTTTCTATAACTACCTAATAGTGTGTTAATTATGCTACCTATCCCTATGTTTGGAGTTGACTCAAACTAGTTCATTTATTTTTAACATTAAATTGATAAATAAACAAGATCAAAATGTAAATTTGTATTCACAGAAAATTGAAATTTTGAGTTATTACTTATTTTTAATTAAAAGTGTGAAATTTAACATGGGTGAAACCATACTAGCTGTGCTAGTAATTCATAAAAAAGATTTACAAAATCTAGCATAGTCAAGATACCATGAAAAACAGGCACACACAGACATCAAGTTGTGGAAATTTAGCCCATGTAAACCTATACCTGAATCTAACATAGTTGGTGATAGAAACTATATGGGCACATTAACAATAGCCCAAGTCATAATAATGGATATTTCAGCTATTGGGATAAAACATTTTCATGACTTACTTTTTCCAAAGGCACAAAGTTTTCATTGAACAGTGTATACATGCGTTTCGTTGCTATGTGTCTTTCTTCATCCAGACACCGTATTGTCTCTGTGTGATGGAATAACGGATGGTTCTCCATAAAAGTCCACATTTGATGCTATAAATTAAAAAAAAAGAAATTAATATCACAATTATAATAGTACCGCAAAATGTATTTTAGAGACAAAATTAAGTTTCCAATATCCTTTTTTGAAGTTAGGAAGTGAAATTTAAAAATAGAGAAACCTAACTATTTTTTTCTGCTCTGCTTTATGAAAAATTTAACAGGTTGCGTACGGTATTTTATTTTATTTTATTCAAAAGCAGTAAATAGATGTTGAGAAATTACCTTTAATTTAATAGTATTTAAAGTTTCATAAACAAGCTTCATACGACGCCAATCAAAAGATGCCGCTCTCCTGTATTGGTCCAAAGGTCCGGATGGTAAATCAGGTAAATATTCCCTAAGCTGTTCATCTGCTACACTTTTATTCTTGTGTACTTTCATATTAGAACAAAAACGTCGACAAAATGTATAAACGTTGACCTTTGGGAAAGAGTACATAAAAACAACTTGTTTTAAATCAGTTTTAAATTGGTATCGTTAATCTTTTCCACATTATCTAAAATGATTATCTTTATAACTCAACAAAGTTTTATTATTTTAGATACAACAGCGCGCAATATCAGCGAATCATGAATGGCGTATCCTTTGTATAATTTGGCTTATAATTTGAATGTACTATTTTTTATATGTTCTGAACGTTTTATGGACTAGAACAAAGATAACATATTAACACTGTGGTTATCACATACTATTACTTTAACTTATTACAAAGATACAAACACTGTCAAAGTTGTCAAACATTTCTATAACCTGTGAGCAGCTGTGAGCTGTTTTTTTTTTTCGAACTGACTATACGGTTAGCCTCAGGGGCCCTGGAGCCTTTGCGGCTTTTACAGCTTTACCGAGCTTGGATCCGAGCACATCCAACAACATCCGAGCTGTGAGCTGGCTACTTCTTCGTATTTATATGCCACCGCAAGTAAAAAAACTCTTGCCAGTGTCAATGTATTTAAGTTTTCTTAGTTAATGAATTAAAATAAAAACCACAACATGGCAGTTTAAGATTCCGCTATAAACTCTGTGAGCTGTCTGCATGGTTCTGTGTTTGCACTAGGCATGAAAGGTTTTTTTTTTTTCGAACTGACCATACGTTGTCCAGGCGGACTGAACGGTTTCACAGGGCTTGTTGGCGAGCGCTTAAGGCACTCAACCGAGAAAAAGGGCAACAAGCGCAAGGCATGAAAGGTATATACAGGTTCAGGTATTAATACCCGTGCGAGCTTTCCATTACGCTCACCGGGTGCGTACCAAATACCCAATACATACCTTAAGGTATTATTAGTATTATTATTAGTTATTATTACGTTATCCGTACGGGCCGGCCGCGTACGCCTATAGTTCGCAATACCCACGCCCACGCACCCGCACCCATACCCGAACCTCGATAACCGGGTATTGATATTAGCAGGTATTTCGCTTGAGTCCGACTGCGAATGGTCTGAAGTGAGTAGCACCGCATGGTTTAGATTAGAAACCATTTCATTCGTTGAAACAAATTTGATACAGGTACGTATGAATTTAAGGAACATAGTTCCATAACAATGCTATAATAATAATTATTTTCTCATACAGTTTGTTCATGGTAACGTGTCCTTTATGATTATAAGGATAGAAAATATTATAGTGTGTTCGACTTTATTTTAAAATTTACGGTGTTTTGTGTGCGTCGACTATGTTTTCATTTTGAATTGATTACGTTAACTACTGACTTTCACTTTTTAGTGCGTTTACCTTAGCTGACAGAGTTAGGTATGGTCAAGTAGGAAGAGAAGATTTCACTTCAATCACTTATTGCAAAATATACATTCTATTAAAACGAAATACAATTTCCTTACATTGTATAGGCAGCATAAAGCATATATGAAGATCACCTAGCAAGACCACATCCACCCATGTACAATACTTAGAGGTGTTTCGATACCTGGTATTTGTACCGGGTATACCTAGAAGACCGGGTATTGATATTTCGCATGTTCGCATTTCATTCGGATTCGCATGTTCCGTGCAATTTCGCGCTAAAGATTTTAAATTGATCCTGCCCAGGCTAGCAAAGGGAACACAACTATCTCGCACTCATAGGCTTAAGAAGTTTTTTTGAGAAGGCGGGCCGGAAAGGATAAAATAATTTTAGACAATTTTTATACTAGCTTTTTAATATGCTTCAAACCAAGTCGGCGCGCGTGGTTTTGGAAAATGATGGGATAAGGTCAAACAGCTCTTCCAAACATTCGTAAAAGTCCCAGCGACTTTTTTATCGCGGGATAACAAACTCACTTAGCCTCACTCAATAGCCTTAAGTTTAATTTATACATCGCTATGACCTTATGTCGCATTTACAACCAAATACAACCGTCAATGTCCTTACAAATGTATTAATTTGAAACAATTTTGAGAGCAATTAAAACTGATGATATCTAAATAATAGGTAGTTATTAAACAATTTACGTTCAAAAATGAAAAAAGCGTTTTTTTTTTATTTCTCGTTATGTTAATCAATTATTAGTTACATGTTAATGACGAAACTAATAATTAATTTTGCTTAGTTTCAATTATTGAAAAACGGAGATCGATACCTACCAAATTTATTAGAACCAATTAAGTTGGTACCACTTGAGGCGTGGCATTAAAAATTACGGTGGTACTGTGGGAGGCAACGAAAAATTTATAATAGATGGTTTGTAAAACTGACCGTGAATATTTCAAGAAGTAATGATATAATTATATATTCACAGTGCCTGATACACAAGCTGCTCTTTGTAAAAATAGTTGAATGAATAATAGATTGTACCGATAACCCTCAGAATTGTACTGAAAATACTAAGAGCAATATTTGACGTCTGAAGAATATACAGTTCATAAATAATGCTGGGTGATGGCAGGAAACGATAATTGTGAACTTTTTTTTTTTCGAACTGACTCGACTGTTAGCCTTAGGATCCTGGAGCCTTTACAGCTTTTACAGCTTTACCGGGCTTGGGGGGAATTGTGAACGACTGGATCGCGCCTACCATAGACCAGGACCTATGACTTATCAACCCTAAGGTTAGGTTGATATTGAAAAGTCATTCAATCAATCATTATAATATCATAATTATGACTTATAGAAAGAAAATAAATACATTGACACTGGCACATTCATAAATTTAATATGCCAGAGAGTGTGAATAAATAAATACTTTGTCCTAGAGGCGATTCACTATATTTATTTGAGTTAACAGAGACATAATAAGCTTGTTATTGATCTTTGGAACAAACTGCGTGAACATATTAAATTAATATAATATTTTTTTCGCTGCTTGGTGCAATATTGATTTGTATAACAACGCTAAGCCGCGCTTCGACCTTAATAGAGGAAGACACGAAGCCACAGTGCCGCTGAGATATAGTGTTATTATAAAAAATACATATATTAAAATTTATTATTCATAAATTTGTGTTATCGCAGTAATCAGTAATGGTCGTCAATAAAGAGGACCGCCTGCCAAGTTTGAAAAAAAATAAAGAGAAGAGCTTGAATTGTAATTAGTGACGATGATGATCGATCATTTTCATTATCAATTAGTAATCTTTTACTAATCGATTATTATGTTTAAAATGCTCAAAATCTTCTTCTTTCGTCCCTGACCCCTTTATATGGGTTTATTTTTGTCTATGAGTTCGTCGCTTCGGGTGTACGCCCTAGTATTCTTAATTATCGCCTTATCCATGTTTACGTCGCTTACAGTGAATGTCCTGTTTATATTTGTTGCCATTTTTTATGTTATTACATTCATGTGAGGAAAAAATTTATTTGCTGTTTTATGGACACAGTTTTACGGACGACTGCCACCTGATGCCTTGACACTAACTCTTCTGAAGAGCTTTAGAACCACAGTTGGTCCTTTTGTTAAAAAATCTACATTGTAAATAGTGTCTGAAAATACATATACTTACGGTAGTGTTTAAATAATTACTCAGAGATTTCGACTGTCTACTTTGGTATTTCTTGAGTCCATATTAGAAACAATAAAATTCTCCGTCTTTATTCATTATTGCACTTGTAAACTATTATTTTATATTATTTCAAATAAAATCATAAATAATTGATAATGAGGATATCTTATCTGCGCTCCAAGAGCCATCATTTATCTATGAATAAAATATAATGATAATTTATTCTCACATTATGGTTGGTTAGCACGAAGAAAATGCCTTGTGGCATTTAGCTCGCCAGTTTACTTTTTTTACTTTAAGAAATGGCAACCAGACTTGTTGTCCATCTGACGTTAAGTGGTCACTGCAGCCTATAGCTACCTACCAAACTCAAAGGAGTCGAAAACCTGAGGCCAGTAATAATAGGTTTTGGAACATCTCATGTGTTAGTGTGTTGCCAACTACACTCCTCGAACCAAAATAAAGCAGCGATAGCACAGCTGCTTTGTGGCAAAAGTAGGTACAACGGTGGTGCTCCCAGTGTAACCTTGCATAATTTCTAATACCACGCTTAAGTAGTTCATTCATTCATTCATTCGCGCATTCACGCATTCTTTTTTTTTATCTTTATAGGTTTGGCTTAGTGGCTACAATCTCACCTGATGTTAAGTGATGATGTGGCCCAAGATGGTAAACGCAAAACCTAGTGGAAGACTGGCTCTCAAGTGCAACTGCCGGAACACACCTATTGGTGCTTGGCGACAGATTTTCAACTTGAGGGTGGTAGCTAGCCAGGCGGGCATCAGAAAAAGTCCTACCACCATGCTGGTTTCCTCACGATGTTTTCCTTCACCGAAAGCTCAGGCTGATTGCAGGGATTCGAACTCACGTCAATTGATGCGAAGTCGTACACGCTACCACTGAGCCATCATTGCTTCTAAATTGCTTCATTAATTCTATGCTGAATCAGGTGTAAATAAACACAGAAGACTGTAGGGAAAAACCGTAGATTTAACTTATACTAAATCATAGATTTAGATTAGTTTTCATAGGAAAACAGATGTCAATTCAACGCACCGCTTGAGCAACTTTCGCTTGCTTACGTATGACTTTGTGCAATGTGATTGGTGTTTCCTTTGACATGAAAAACAGTATAAAATATGTGTTCTTATTTATTGACTTAAAAATATAAATCTACATTATTTACAAAAAAAATCATTGAATGTGAATTATAGCATACCATTTGATCAATGACGTCATAATATATGTCCCGTATAAATCATATAATTAAAATTCGTTGAAAATTAATGAAAATTTAAATTATAGATTGATTTTACGAGTCCTAAAATTACTATTTATAATTTATATAGCCTTATCAATTGACAAATAACATAACTATATTATTTTATGAAAAACATTTATTAATTTATAAATACAATTATACTTTCCATTATCGAAAACAAATTACACAAAACTATCGAAAGTCAACTAATTAAAAAAAAGACATTCTTCAAGTAATATTAACATTTTTGTAGCCTGTCAATTGACGAATGACATTTATTATTATTTATTTCTGTGAACTAGTCTGGCCAACAATTTCAAAATGGTGTTAATTCGAAATAAAGCTCCTAAACTTATAGGGGAGAGGCGTACCAAATGGCATAGACGGGTAAAATGGCACATCTGCTTTTTTTCCGAAACCACAGACATACTAGTTATCACAATGGTCTGTAAAGGGCCGCTTAGTAACAGATCGTAACCTGTGACGGATCCAGTCGTATCCGTTGGGCCGTCTAGTGAGGACACGTGTTTGTTTGATTTTTGCAGTCACAAGTTTTACTGAGGTTGATTTTGTTTCTCGTAAAAGTAAGTATTTTTTTACGTTCATTTGTTGGTATTTAGCATTAATAGTTTTGAAATCACAAAATTCTAGTTACAATTTTAGTTATTGTTTCCTAATGTTGAAGGTTATGAAGTGGACAAAATGGCATCTTCTTCGGGTAAAATAGCATACTATGTCATGTGACCCACCTTTTGTTTCAGATAATCGAACAGTATACCTCGCAAATATTCTAGAATAACAGACCGACAGGGTTGGGATAAAACATCCATGGAAAAGGACCACGTAAGAAACCAGCAACATTGTTGCTAACTTCAACGCCAAATATAGAAGTAGCAAAAGCAAAATCCACTCCTCTACCTGTTCTAAAGAAACACACAAGAAAGGTTACAACAGCTTTGGACTTTAGTTCCGATAGTGAAGAAGATTTATCTTCCTTACAAGTTTACACTGAAGCCGGGGATGATGATGGAGATTGTCCTTGCATTTATTGGAATGATCTATACTCCAGATCTATCTACCTAAAGAAGTCTGGCTAAAGTGTTTGAGCTGTAAAAGAAGGATTCATGCGTCATGTGCAGATTTTGCAGAAAAAGACAAAGTGTTTTACGTTTGAACTCTGCATGTAATTGATTGATTTTCGCTACAAATTTGGTATGCCATTTTGTCCACACCGTGTGTGTCATTTTACCCGCCTAGGGCGGACAAAACGGTTTTTGTTGAAGTTTTTATAAATGTTTAGTAATTCTATTGTTTTTGTATTGCATTGATTGATCTCTATAATTCTAAGTAGGTAATGAACGAAAGAATACATAGTTACTTAAAGTGTTCAATATTATTAATAAATAAAGATTTGATGACAGATTTTATAACTAATATGTCATTTTGTACGCCTCTCCCCTATAAGCGATAGAAATTCGATTCGAAATTACATTTAGAAAAATGTATCTCGAGGATCTCACACAAAAAAAATGTAATTGTTATTAACAAAATAAGATGAAAAATAACGGAATTTAGTTATACTTTAATAACTCAATCAGTATTATGTTTAAGAAATTTTCAATAAAATGTCCTGACTCCTGGAAATTTATCTCTATTATTTATACATTTTATTTAACACCGAAACTGGGACTACTCGCGGCCATTACGGTATTGGGTGCACTTCCGCTGAAAACGTTTAACACATTTTTTTATATATATTAAATATCAATTTTATAATTTGAAAAAAAAATGCTATTATCTGAAAACTTAAAGATTAAAACCCTGTTGGAAAAAAAAATCTCAGGATCTATCAGGATCAGGATCTTTTAAAAAAACTTTTTTTATTCAGTTTTTTGGGTAATTAACAAAAAACTAAATTCTGTTTTTTTCATCTTGTTTTGTTAATAATAATTGCAATTGTTTATGTGCTAATACATCCTCGAGATATATTTTTCTAAATGTAATACCGAATCGAATGAGCTCATGAGCTGTCACCCTTTTTTTAGGAGATTTATCTCACCATTTTGAACTTACTAACCAGACTAAACATGATACAAAGTCACATTATACTTTCCGTGTAGAAAATTTCATAATAACTGGTCAAGACGTTCTTCAATTAAGTCCAGACAGACAAACAAAAAATACACCCATATTTTGTAAACAATACCGGAACCTATAACAATCGTGCCCAGGAGTACATATCGTCTTCTTTTTAATTATTTATCATAATTAATTACGTGAATGATGGTATTTTCAACTATCTACTTTTTACTCAATTTATCTATTCATCGTTCATGGTTCATCGATTATTAATATACTATGTGTGCGATTATGCGAAACTTTATATTAGGGATGACGATTCTTTTCAACAGAGATCAAATTGAATTGATGTCTGATGAATCGATTCACAAAAAATCAGGGTAAAACTGATATTTTTTCGATTTGCTTTTTTAAAACAATAATAATACCATAATAATAGACCTATTATCATTTTTAAATTTACAAAGATGTTTTATAACCATACTAAAGTATAAGGTATAGAAAAATACAGAAAGGTATAGAGAAAGAGAATTTATTACACAAATGTATTATTATAAACAAATTTTATAAAGAATGACACGATAATGAAAAAATAATAATATGAAAATTGACAGTGTATTTTATTTTTACAAATTTTTTACAAATTTTTAATTAATACAAAAAGAGCCCAAATGAATGTGGAAATGTAAACGGAGAGAAAACAAATAAACTTCAACAAATTAAACTACAAGAAAATAAAATATCAATATAATTTGCTTACAGAAGCCAATGGATTTATATTTTTCTAGGCTATTGGTGAAGATATATAATACGAAGATGTCTAGATCTGACTTTTTAGACTCAGCCATTACAACGAGATACCATTCTATTCAACGGATACAAAAGCCCCAAGTTTTTTCGGTAATGATTAGTAGTGAATATATGAAAACGAGATGCTCTGGCAGTTTTAAAGGAATGCCGTGCACACAAGGATTATAGTCCTTAAATTGGAACATTCATTATTCGTATCTAACTTGGAATGTGGGCAACGTGAACTTCTCTCCTATACACACATTTTGATGGTTGCATAACGCTTACTTGTTCACACGTTGTGATAACACTGGCCGACAATTGTCATTGCCAACAATAATCAGGAACAACATATAATCGACAGTGGAACAATTAAATATGTCTTCAATAATTTGATATTTTTTACGTAGGAAAATGCATTACATTATTAGTTGTTATAATAATGGCCATCTTTAATTAGAAATGTAAATTTTTAATAAAATTTTTATGCATTAAGGAGAGGCGAAGGAAACTGTGCACAAAGCCAATGCAGCCATCTCGTGAGTTTTTCAGTAATTTAGTGAAAACTGTAATTTCTCCTCGTGTATTTGGGTACATTTAACTAATTGTAAATATATTGATGGTTTTTATCAAAATAGAAAAATCAAATCTCGATTTTATAGCTTGAAATATCGATTAACTAGATTGATTCAGAACTATGTATTGATAAAAAAAATCGATTCTTTGTTTAAGCGAACACAGATCTTCATCCCTACTTTATATTTAAAAAAAAAAACCGAAACTAAACTTTTCATTTTGTAAACTTTGCGAATACTTTTTATTTAAGTTTTCATTGTTTATATGAACTATATTTTGTTAGGTTTATATACTACATACAATGAATTTTGGTAAGTTTATAATTATAATATTTTTGTACATATATTAAGTATAAAATTTAAAAAAAAGTTTTTTATGTGGATAGAGAGATAAAGTTATACAAGTTATACAAGTTTTATAGTTACAAGATAACATCATTTTTTGCTTATAAAATATCATTTAATATTTTTAATGAACAGTGAAATTACTTATTAGACTTCCTGTTTGATTCATGTCGTTATTCACTTTTTTTTAACTTTACATTGCCTTGTATTTAAAGTATAGAAATTCCTCCAAATATGTACGTAGTTACTTAAAGTTAACTGCTATTCAATTTTTATCTATTAGTCTTTCTGAAGAGCTTTGTAGTCTTATTAGTAAAATAGACATACTATGATGCTTAGGTTACAGATTTGAGAAAAAGGTTGATGGAGCCTTATGAACAAGAAAAGTGGGATATGAATTTAGCTGTACTTCCTTGGCAACCAGATAACAACACTGCGAAAGTGTGAATAATGTTGCCAGGGTAGTTAAAATAAGTTTTACTGGTTTTGTATTTGAAATCAAGGACTTTAATAAACTTTACATACTAATAATCAACTGGAATAAACTAAACTTTAGGCCACATCTAGCTTGTTTCGTTATCAATATATATTTTTTTATTTTCTATTTGATGTTTGTGTTAACTTATCATACCTATCCCTAATGGTGCTGATGTTGTAAACGTTTTTTGTGACCATTGTGAATTTTATATTTTTGGCTGGGACATGTTATTGCCTAGAGTTCTCTACAGTTTTGACTATGAAAACATATCGCTATCTCATTCATTGTTTGCAGATCGTTTTCAAACAAACAAAATATTATGTGTTAAAATTTTCATATTAATATTATGATTATATTAATATAATATTTAATGTTACCCTCATTATGATTTCACGGTAGTCAGGTTGTAAATAAAGTGATTTTCCAATACCACGTACCTACATATATTTTACTAGAACTTCCAGGAAAATATATCCTTGTAACCTAGCAACATTTTCGTAATTTTGTGGTCAATAACAAATAACACATTAAATAATATCAAAATTTGCTTTGTTACCTATGAAACGATGCTCTGTGTTCTTTAGTTGTTTTGCGAATAATACTTACAATGTAATAGCACACAAGTCTGCATATTTTCTAAATAATACTAAAGTACAGGGGTGCTGACATTGCATGATGTTACTTTGGATAATACACAATTGAATACTAAAACTAAAAATGATGGGACATTTTCGTGTTCTGTCAGGCTCCATCTGCCTTTTTCTTAAATCCGTGACTTAGATAGATATATATTTTATCATTATAGGTTTGGCATAGTGGCAACACTCTCACCTGATGTTAAGTGACGATGTGGCCCAAGATGATAACACGCTAAACCTAGTAGGAGACTGGCTCTCAAGTGCAGCCGCATTTCAACTCCAGGGTGGTAGCTAGTCAGGCTATGGTTTCCTCGCTATGTTTTCCTTCACTGAAAGCTCAGGCTTATTGCAGGGATTCGAACTCACGTCAATCGACACAAAGTTGTACACGCTACCACTGATAAATTCAACTATATTATTCAGTTTTAGCAAATTTTCAGAATATGATATTTATTACCTTTGAATAAAAAAAAAATGCAACTTTTTATTACCTAGCTATTTATATTAAAATATTTTTTTCATTATTGCTATTCAATACCTATTCAAATATTCCTAGAACCACTATAATTATGGCAATTTCCAGATATAGGTTTCTCCTAAAGCTCATCAATGTATCTCTACCCTTTTCCCTTTGTATGCTGGAATTAGTTAATCATGTATTCATTCTCTATCAGCATGCCTTGTTGCTGTTAGTATGCTAACTGTTGAGTTCTTGTGACAGAAGGTTTCATCCATTCACAAGACTCATCAGTTTTATGTAATAATAATGATTGTTATTTATGCCTGGGTGTTAAATATATATGTGTATACATGTGTAAGCTGTTTGGTTAGCTTAGTAGAAATGGCCATGTGTTTGATTTTCTTTTATAGTTTTAATATTTCCATACAAGGCATCAATAGGTTTAGGTTGACAAGTCAAATTGCATTGTTTTTTTAAATTGGCATCTGGGTTTGCATTTTTTATATGGTGAGTATATGAGTAAGACAATAAATAGGCTTACTTATTTTTGGTAAACCCTCTTGTAAATTTTTTGAAATGGGAGTTCCAATAAAATATAATCTTGAAATGGTCACCCTGAAAACTATCTCGAATTTTAAACGTATTTACATATTGTACGGATTTGTTTATACTATGATTATATTGTATGTCCGCAGGATAGCGCTCCGGCAAGTACTAATTTTTTTTTTTCCGGAATTTGGGTGCATTATCTAATTTGAATTGGTAACACTAGCGGGTGATTGTAACAGATGATGAAGGAAAACACCTTGAGGAAACGCTTGAGAAATATTCTTGTAGTACCAAGGCATGTGAAAAAAACATAGAACTGTGGTTTCTCTGTTTAAAATTAATTGGCTTGCATGATGAATAAAACGCGTGCCTTCCTTCGAGAAGAGGTCTTTGCCTAGCAGTAACAGACTGGTCTTATTATTAATTATTATATTTGGTAACATTGACGGCCAATAAGAACTCTGAGCGGTCGCTGTTATGACATCATTTACCATTAACTGCAATGTTTATGCCGAGCTAAAAAAAAAATGTTTTACGACGTAGAAAATTCTTTTCTGTGGTTTAAGGATTTGACATTACGAGAAAAGATGCCTCATTTTATTCGGCCCTGGAAAGAATAATAATAATTGCAAATACCCTGGTCTTCGAAGCTAATTATAATATGTCTATAACGAAATTAATTATGCCCGAGACTTCGTTCCCGTTGTCTTGAAAAAGAACCGACATCACGCTATCGGTTTTAAACTGATTGTACTACTACAAAATGTTTTATTGCATTCGGATAAAAGATTTAGGAACGCAGTGTACAAGCAACCAAAGAAACATTCGCTTATATGTATATTTATAACAGAATTAACATATATATGATATAAAAGAATATAGTGGACTTTTAAAAAGCTACTCTCGAGATTGGTACCAATGCAATATGCACGTAGCCCATTGCCTCTATCTACTCAAGTAATATACACCCGATGCAATTTGCAACGTACAACCTTATTAAGTTTTCTAGTAAATGTATTATTGTAAGCTTTGTTATTTACCATTGGTAATTTTTCCAAGTGATGATGGCTAAATAGTAACGCGTTCAAACACCGTCGATCGACGTGAGATCGAATCCTACTATGATGAGCCTTAGCTTTCAGCTTAGCAAATGTCATGATGGAATTTTAGCATGATGGTATTTTCTGATGGCCGTTTGGGTCGTAAGAGGCGTGACCTCATAATGTAGTAAATAATTTATACAGTGCTACTTACACTTACATAATTCTATTAAAAAGTAAGCGATATACATCCCCATCTCTACTCGCGGTAGTCGTAACAACCGACTGAGGGAATATCGGGGGAGTGGGCAGCAGCACTCCCCCGAGCAGTAAAACCATCCACTGCGATCGCCAATCCGCCTGCCAAGCGTGGCGATTATGGCATCATCCCCCTTTTCAAGGGGAGGCCTCTGTCCAGCAGTGGACATTAATAGGCTGCTGGATGGATACATGTAAAAAGACAACTCCGTATCTACAATAGATATTTTTTTTTTAGAATATAGGTAACAATCTATATACATACATATAAATAAATAAAATTAAAATGTCTGTATGTAATGTCAAAATAACATTTTTCTACTAAATGCATATTAAAGTATATACGATACTTATACCAAAACTTTGGACCAAACGGTTGGACCAATTTTGAGGGGATTTTCACTGGCAGATAGTTGATGTTATAGGAGTAACTTAGGCTACTTTTATATTAGAAAAAGAATTAAGGTTCCGTGCGCAAATAAAAGTCAATTCGGAAAAGCATCGATTTTAGATCGCTTAAATGAATTACGCTGAGTAAAACATAAGAGATATAATAAATTAATGTAGATCTTACAAAAAAGTCAGTAAAAGCATACCTATCTTCTAAGGATTACCAGTAGCGTGGGGGCGGGGGGGAGTGTAGTACGATTTAGTACTGTGCCCGATCGACGACATTCTGCAGTCTCTAGTCCACGCTAGCGCAGCCGCGGGCTCAGCTAGTACGAAAATAAATTTGTATCATGTAATTAATCAAATGTAACTTTTTCCTTATTATATTGATGCGTATGTCAGGTTAAACAATTTTTTTTGTTCTGTGTTTTAGTTCTAGTTAAAATTATTTCAAGTTTTAGACATTTTTTTTTACATTGTGATACTTTTTCAGTACAGAGCTTATTGTCTACTAGAATTAGAATTTACTTAAGTCACTTGCGGTATACTATGATATCTGGCTTAGATACCGTGTCGATCGACTTGAGTTTAAATCTTGTAATGAACCCGAAAAATAATATGACAAAACCATAGCACAGTGGTAGGGAGCAGGGTTGTGTTACTGATGTAGGTTTTTTACAAATCAGCGGAAGCTGATGCTGTTTTTTTTAATTTAGTAAAAATACTAATCCCTATGAATTTACTACTAAACGTTACTTATTGCCTTTACTATTGAAATAAAGGATGTTTTAATGATTTCGGACATATATTCGAGACATACATTTCGGATATAACGAAAATATAATTAATCGTAATTCTACATGACCTGAATTCTACCCTTTGTATTTTATCAATGGTAAGTTATATTTTAAAAACAACAGTTTAGCTGCCTTTTCAGTCTAAAGTTTGTTCCGAGATGGCGTGTAAATTATCCCAACAATGCTGAATAGCTGTCCGCTATGAATACTCGCCGGCGGTGGAGCCAAAAATCTTTCGAGCCAGCCTAGAAAGTCCCTACATCTGTGCCCATTGATTTTACTCCAATCAAGCGGGTTTTGTGTCACAGGAAACTTTCTACATAGGTAAATTTATCAGCAATATCTGTCTTTATAGTTTTTAAGACAAGTGTCATCACACAGAGTTATCTTCTTTAGCTAAATGCTCATCCAGTTTCTTTTTAGTTAAGTTAATGAGAAGAATATCCAATGAAATCGAGGCATTTGAATTGCTCAATTCCCGTGTACTTTGGTCAACAATTTACAACAAATCCACAGACAGTTTTCTATGACTTTCCAGTTATCGGGTAATATTGTCATTGCTGTAAACGCTTAGTGAATCCTTGACCTTTAAATATCTCTCCATCATATAGATAGTACTATTCCACCTCGTTACGCATTCTTGAAAAACTTGAAAAGCCACTAGCATTAGTCCTTTCCATCAGCGAACATCAGCGTATTAATATTAATACGAGTCCAAAAAAACACGAAGTTATACTAGTTAGATTCCTATCCTACGTATCTAAGTGCATTAGATTTATCTAGTTTATGCCTCGGTACTTTCTGCTGTCAAATCCGAACTTGAAGCCTTTTCTTTGTCGTTTTCATATTTCAAATAATTTGTATACTTATCAGAATGTTTACTTTTGAGATATTTTTAGTGACGTATTTGGACGCTATTTATGTGAATCAGCTTTTGACGTAAATTGCAGTTCGCAGTATCCTTATTAATTAATTTGAAATACTTCCATATATCACTAGTCATGGGGGGTGGCGTTTTTTGCAGTATTGTGTATATGTAAATAAACATTCACTATCGATTCTCACGCAACTGTGTGTTTATTTTATTATTAAATACAAAGATCAAAAGTCAGTGAAACTATGATTGGTCAAAAGTGGCAAGGTTGTGCTGTAAACCTCGCTCCTCTGATCGTTTCGCGATTTGAACATCAGCAGACGATATCAGCATCGGTCAATGCAGATGCTGTTGCTGATGTTAAAATGATGCTGATCATCCGCGAATGCTGGTGCTGATGCTGATGTTCACAACAACCCTAGTAGAGAGTTATCTAATTATCACCTAGCTAGCTACCACGTTGAAGTAGAACATATTATGTCTCTAAGCACTTGAGATCCAGTTCCATTTTTAGGTTTAGCATATGTCTATCTGTTACCACACCAATACTTAACATCAAGTTAGGTTTTTTTTTAAATCTTTATAAAAGTTTGACGTTGTAGTAATCGCACCTGATCTTTAGTGACGATGGGGCCCAGGATGGTAGCACGCTAATTCTAATGGAAAACTGGCTCTCAAGTGCAGCTGCCGGAACACATCTATTTGTGCTTAGCGACAGATTTTCAAGTTCAACGTGGTAGTTAGCCAGGCCGGCAATAGAAAAGCCCTACCACCATGCTGTGGTTCGATCACGATGTCTTCCTTCACCGAAAGCTCAAGCTAATTGTAGGGGTTAGAGAACTCACGTCGATCGACGCAATATCCGTACACTTTACCACTGAACCATCGTTGCTTCAAACAAGAAACGCTAACCTAATAAGAATAAAATAATGAAAAGAGTTTGGCAACCCTGGTTATACTTTTAAGTACTCCCTCCTCGAGCTTCATAACAACAGCACTCAGTTTTTCTCCCTAATTGAGAACTGAGATTCTCAATTAGTGAAATATTTCGTTCCAAAAAATGGAGACCAACCTTTTTACCTCGCAGATTTGGACCCATTTATTTTTATATTTAAAGCCTTTAGCACACCGATGCGACGCCGCGAACCACGGTATTGAACCTCGGGTAAATCTGTCCTACGCTATACAAAACCTATCGCTTATGTTGCATCTCGCTCTATCTCTCTGTGATTTTCTATTATATGTCTGTATAGTGTCGTTATTTGCGTTAGTTGTTTTACACGCGGTACCACCATGCTAGTTTGGTAGCTGGGAGCGGAATGACGTGGTTTATATTTTCGGACAGAATAGCGCGGCGAAACAAAATAGCAGAGGCAGAAACAGAAAAAAATATCAGTGAAATTCAAAGCTATCCCCAATTATATTTAAAAAATACATTCAAATTTTAAGAATACTTATAATTGTACAAACGTAGTCAAATATTTCAGGTTTCATTTTAAAATATGTATAAATATGGTCTTCAAGAGACTGTAATGAATGTCTGTTCTGTTTTGAAGCAATGACGGCTCAGTGGTAAATTGTACGACTTCGCGTCGATAGACGTGAGTTCGAAACTTTGCAATGAGCATGAACTTCTGGTGAAGTAAAACGTGATAAAACCACAGCATGGTGATCGAGCATTTTCTAATGCTCGTCTGGCTAAATACGACCCTTAAGTTGAAAAGGTGTCGCCAAGCACCTTTTGGTATGTTCGGGCAGCTGCACTTAGAGCCCGTTCTCCTGCTAGGCTTAGCGTGTTATCATCTTGGGCCACATCGTCACTTAATATCAGGTGAGATTGAGTGGCAAACCTATAACGATAAAAAAAGTTCTAGCACAACTTATTTTCTCCAAGTTTGTTTCGCTTAGCATTAACTTAATAGAACCATGATTTACACTTTTTTTAATATCGTTACAAGAAGTAATAATTCTTCTTCTTCAGATCGAGAATAAGACCAGGCCGACTCAGACGACATGTTGCATTTAAATAAGCATGATATGGCAAATTTTCGGTTGAAAATGTGACACTAATATTTCGCCTTTTCGTTGTCATTTCGCTGCCGCGGTTCGCGGCGTCGCGTCAGTGTACCAAGGCCTAAAAGAGGAAAACTTTTTGTTTTAATTGAATGAGATATTTCAATGAAGAAAGCTTTACTTAAAAATAAATCTAACCTATTTAAAAAATAAATCTATACCTTTTGATGATTTATATGGTTGTGATACTTATTATGTTCACGGAGAACAGTTATACGTAGACATATTGGTAGATGTTCAAATGCTAATTAATATCCACAATAAAAAACGTAAAGATAATAGGTTATAGATAATAAGATTATAGATAATAAGTTTGTGCTAAGAGTATCCTATTACAAAGAGTAATGGTGAAACCTTGGGATCGAACCCACATCTTTCGCCAACGTGGTAGTCGACCCGTCTATTATCAGACTCTTGATTTGAAACTTGTTATTTTATATTTAGATAATCATATAATAAAGCGGAAGAGTTTTTATTTGTTTGATCGTTTGTTTGCTTAAACGCGCTAATCTCTGGAACTACCAGTCGGATTCGAAGAATGATTTTTGTATATGATAGCCAGATTCATGAGGAATAGTATAGGGTATCAGCATTAGGCTACATCTCTCGGCTAGCTTTCAATATTGGTTGGCGTAATGGTTAAATACAACGTTCTATAAAAATATTTCTCCTTAGTACGTCTAAAAAAAGTATATATGCTTATCTATTCTAGATCTTTATATATATAATTCTTGTGTAAGTGTAAACGGCTAGACCGATTTTGATTTTTTTTTGCGTGGGTTTCTGGATGGTTTAGATTCACAATTGGAAGCGGTAGATGGCGCTGTGTGTAGTCCACGCGAGCGAAGCCGTGGGCACAGCTTTCATATTATAAAACTCAAAGTCTCTAGAAAGAGATGAAGACGAAGAGTCTTCTGTACGTTTATGTTCTTTTCACGCGAAAACCACTAATCCGATTTACATGGTTTTTCCTGTAATTCATAGATATGTTATCTGGCCAGTTTATACAATATATTCTGTTCCATGAAGTAACATACGAAATAAGCAGTGACGATAATGGTGAAACAATTCGGAAAAAATGCTCTTTTGGAGTGATTAAATTTCTTACGTTGAGTAAACCATGAGAGCTATATCAAATTAATGTTCTACATAAATCTTAAAAAAACCTACAAAAAAGTCAACGATAGTTTAGGTTTATCTTCTAAGGATCACCCACAATAAGTATTTTTGTCAATAATTATATTTCGAGCGGGGGCAGCACGATTCGCGCGTGTGCTTAAACGACGGTATTCTGTAGTCCACGCGATTGAAGCCCCGCTGACACAGCTAGTCTATATATAAGCCACAATAAGGTATTTTGTGACAAAACTGTATCGAAATGCGTATGTATAAAGTGATTTATGACCATTGTTAGTTATGCCATTAGACATGGCATATTAATCCTTAAGAATGAAAGTTACTTCATCATCAAGACAATTTTATGAAGATAAACTTTGCCCTTTATAGCATGTTATTTTCCCAAACTATGCGTAGTTTGGGAAATAATGGAAAATTAAAATAATTTAGCACTCGGTTCGGGTCTATGATAGGGTTGCCAACTTTTTTTGTATCAAATATAGTATTTTCAAGGCTATTTTACCTTAACAAATATAGTAGGTGAGAATAAAAAAAAAACAAAAAAAAAATATGGTACGTTTGAAAATAGATATATTTTTTTCTGCTCGATAGACAAATAATAATGGGAATGAGAAATAATCAAATTGACAATGACACACCAAGTCAAAAAAGAGATAAAGCTAAGATTAAGGTTATAGTATACTAAAAGCTGCCAAAATGAAGGCTGCGGCCTGCGCTCCGTTTAACTCTTAAACATTTTGGAGTAAATAATGTTGAGTATTTTTTTCATCAAATAAAAATGTAGTATTGTCGCCTACTATATATATTTTTTTAGAAACATAGTAGTTGGAAACTTTATATAGTAGAATAATACTATATTATGTAGTAGGGTTGGCAACCCTAGTCTATGGCCATAGGTGTAGAGGCGCGAACGAGCCGTGCGACGGCCAGGGCGTCCGGTAAAGTTGCCTATACTGAAGTATTATAAATTATCAATTTCTTTTTAATTATACGCGGGTGCAACCTCGGAGCGCAGTTAGTATTTATAATTTACGAGAGGGCGCAAATTCGATGCTTGCCCTAGTTGCAATATTTGGTCGGTACGCCTCTGCGTTCCCGCGACGTATTGAGTTAAACCTTGAAAAGAATGTTGTCGTTGTTTTGATTTAGTATTCAGTCATTCACAAACAAGCCGTTGTTAATGACTTACATTATTGACATTACGTTGAAAATAACTGCACAATGTATTCACAAAACGGAACACTTCAATTAAGCACGTCTGAACACCGCTTTCCAACTGTATTCTGAATAGAAAATCCCCGGTTTCAATAGGAATAAGGGCCCAATCACTCTGATTGATTTCATACTTTCTATATAAATTGGTACATTGATTTATAAGGCTTTGTTACGGAGTTCTATTTAATTATTTTCGTGGGAGTTTATTGGCTTTAGAAATGGTTTTGTATAAAACGTTACAGGTAAATTTAAGAGAAATATAATTAAATTAAGTGAACACAAAGTGGACTATATCTATATGAATAAATCTGCAGATCTATCTGCACGTGTATTTTTTCCAACTTTATGACGGATAGCTAATATTTTATACTAGCGCTTTGCCCGCGGCTTTGCTCGTATCATAGTTGAGTTATGTCTCATTATACATTTATATGTCCCATTTTTTCTTGGAATTCCACCGAACCAAACGTTAAACTTCATTGACTTTCGTCAAAATCGTGAGACGTTAAAGCATTCGTTGGTACTGCTACTGGTTAATTGATACTTGTATTATACAATCTTTCATCCTATCTTTTACACCCATAGGTATTGAATTTGAAAAACTATGAAACACGTTTTTTACTCTCTAACTGAATTTCTAGATACAAATTTTCACAGATTTCTTACAAAAATTACGGATTTTTGTACAAACTTTCATCCTTTTTTTCATCACCTGAATTTTCAAAAATTCTTCCTTAGTGTAACACTTACAGTGTAAAAGCAACCCGCAACTAATTTTTACTGTCCTAGCCTCAGTAGTTTGGGCTGTGCCATTATATGGCAGTCCTTTTATATATAGACTAGCTGTGCCCGCGGCTCCGCTCGCGTAAACTATAGAATGCTGTCGGACGACCGCATGCGCGAGCTGTGCTGCCTCAAAAATGCTTATTATTGTGGGTGATACTTAGAAGATAGCCATATGCTATCGCTGACTGTTTTTGTAGGTCTTTTTAATTAGGATTCTTGCTTTGAGAACAGAACCTTAAAATAGCAATTGTAGCTTTATATAGCGCATCCCTTTAAACAAACAAATTTTTCACTTTTAACGTCCAAGCCCAGTAAAGCAGTAAAAGCCATAAAGGCTCCAGGGCCCCTAAGGATAACAGTATAGACACTTCGAAAAATAAAAAACCTTTAAACGTAGGGCACGTAAGAGCGTACGTGAGTGTGGGTTTTCTTTCTGCAAGCGAAAGCAATTACTAAAATTTAATTAATTAATAAATCAAATGTTTGTTTACTGTTATAAGTAGATATTAATGAGGATCAATAATGATTGTCCAATTCTTCACAAATACCTTTATTTACAGCCCATTTTCATAATCAGTGGATGTCAATGTTTTGTTTTTTTTTTCCACATGCTTTTCAAATATCGTCCTTAGCTCTGGCTTTTCATTAGTTAGTTCAAGCGATTTTAGCCTTTGTAGTAGTCACAAAGTAACTACATTTGTTATATAGAAGCGCCAGTCAGTTCCTATTCGTTCGCCGAGGGTGGTGCACGCCCTTCGCTACCGATTCTCCCGCCAATATGTTCGTTCCTAGAGGTAAAGACGCGTTTAATATTTTCCAGTACTTACATCATACAATTATATGTTTTTTTTTGTATAAACTGTATAAAGTCAAATTAGTTATTTATCGGTTTTTTATATTGTTTCAGATGCAACATTTGTGCTGATTTTCACATTATTAGAATATGTTTGGAGTTTTGGTGAGTCGCAACTTACTTTATTTTTCTTGTAAAATTTTTTTACTCTTCCATTATTCGATTTATACATGTTATGTTTTTGGTGTATTCCCACTAATTTTTTATATTGTATTCATTGTTCTTTAAACATATAGTAATAATATTATACCTACATCACATGTATTGCCGTGGGTTCGAATTCTATAATGAGCCTTAACTTGTGGTGAGAAAAAAATCGTGATGTAAACATAGCCTAGTTGGTTAGGAACTTTCTATTGCTCATCTAACTATCGATTTATTTCGGAGGTTGGAAGTTAGATTTTCTCCTGTTTCTGTCTTTTTTATCGTTATAAGTTTAGCGTTGTAGCGACACTCTCATCTGATCTTAAGTGACGATGCGGCCCAAGATGGTAACACGCTAAGCCTAGCGGGAGGACTGGCTCTTAAGTGCAACTGCCGAAACTGTTGGTGGTGCTTGGCGATAGATTTTTAACTTGGGGTTGGTAGCTAACCAGGCGGGCATTAGTAAAAGCTCAGGTTCATTGCAGGGATTCCAACTTCGTACATAGACGCGATGTCCGTACACGCTACCACTGAGCAATCATTGCATCATTTTATCCACATCGCCACAATATCGACTTAGATTACGGCAAACGAAAAAAAAATCAACCAAGAAAAACCACCTTCGTATTTTTAATTTATTATATGGCATATTACGGCACTGTGTGTTATGGTAAGCACAGAGTACAATCCAAAGTCAACGGTGACCATCGAGTTATTTGCAATAAATCGATGTTCGTTGCTATCATGCTGGCCTGGAACGAAAGACGACCAACCATAAGAGAGTCACTGTGACGGGTTTATCTTGCACGGTGATCGCGACCCAGTCTGGTACAGATTACAGATTTCTACCACCCCGCTTGTTTACTGGATATAGACGGACTGATTCTGGAACACGACACGCGTAATCGTGCCACTATGGTAGGTGTTACATCTGGTATCACAATTGTCGTATCCTACCTCTTAGTATTTCGTAGTTTATATGAGAATAGTTTATTTATTCAAAGATCAATTTACAGTGGTCTTACAGATCAGTCTTGAACGAAGCCGCGGGCTTCTTCTCGTAATGCATGTAACTCTGAGATGCCTTTACGCGTCATATTTAACTTTGATCAGTGAGTCGTGGAATTTTACTTCCATTCGATTAATCCCGAAGATTCGTTCAGATGCCACGCTCGATTAAATATCGTTTCGAAATTACGAGATTTGGTTTGTGAAGTTATATTTTTCCAGACGCTTTACGATTGATATATTCTAGGTATATTTCTCTGAAATCATTTAATGTAGGTAAAATAGAGATTTTAGATTTATTAGCATCCTACGGTAGATTAAGCCCACTTTTTCTAATACGAGAGAAGTTATTCAATGTCCAGTTGTGGGATGCGATATTTGATAAGAAATGATACTGTCGCTTGGTTTTTTTTTGAATTGTAGAAGAATATAATTTGCTGCTTTATTGTAAAAGATCTGTCATAGTGACTCTCTATTATTCCGCATCTCTTGGAATTTGCAGATTTTACAACCTCTACCCATTTGACTTACCATCAGATAAAGGATAGTTATTTTTCGAGCTATGATAGAAAAATACTGCATGTAATAACTCAAATCTTGAAAAAAGTTCCGGCTGAGAAAGAATAGTACGTACGACCAATTTGCACCCTTGCGCCTATTGCCATTTCAGCCGAGTGCCTTGTTGGCCACATATCCCGGCGAAGATGTTAGCGCTCCTTAGGCTTTAGTCAGATCGAAAAAAAAATTGCAAACCTTTAAAAAAAACGAGAAAATCTATATAAATAACATTATTGAGGTTTGCCGTTGTGCGCAAATCACGCAAAAAATATTGGATAGTTTTTTTTTGTTTTTCTACAAAGATAATTTGGTCCTTATAAAAAAAACACGATATCTTCATAAACAATAATTATAACATATAATTTAGTTGTTTACCATAAAGAACTTTACCCTAAAAGTCTGGTGTTATAAGAATTCTCGATCATATTGTAGTCCACTATGAATACAATTATAAACTAAATGTCCATTCCGCTGTATTGGTAAAATTAATTTAATTGTCAGAACACAGACTGTCCCTTGTTAGTCGTGTAACGTCTGTACACACTGATTGAATTTTAATTAGTTTGTTGTACGGCATTAGATTCAATTAAGCGTTAGTTGGTTTTGCTTCTTCTATTCGTATATTTCTATCTGTATTCGTCGTATCGTTTCATATGTTTCATAGGTTATATGTTTCATAGTTTCATATGTGAATAGGTTTCATTAACCTTTTACTAAGAATAAATTCAGCTACTTTGTGTTTATTTTTCGGTATTTTATTTCTCGCTTTTTGTTTTTACTGTAATGGAGACCATTAAGTAATTAGAGAATTACTTTCTTTAAAGATTTAAGGTATGATTCCAATACTTTTTTCTTTATAAGTGAGCATTTCATCACAGTCTCACCTGATTTTAAATAACGACGTGGCCGTAGGATGTTTTAAGCTAAGTCTAGAAATAGGACTAGTTTTCAAGTTCATCTGTGGGAACTAGAGGATTCGATTCCGGGATCCCGATCGACATTTAGGAGATTAACAAAATTGTAATTAATTCCTTATGAAATTATTGCAAAGCACGAAACGACTTTATTTTTACATTATGTCAGAAATTTACTTAACTAATTGAGTGGATTTATATTTGTTTTGGAAGTTTAAAGTGTTATAGACGGAAGTAGTTTATTTATTTTCAAGAGATTTAAGTTAAATATAGTTGAAGTTAAACTTCTGACTTTTTTGACTGGTTATTTTATCAATGTTTCATTATTTTGTGACTAAAAAGCTGATTTTTATATAGTACTCTGATTTTTCATTACCTGTCTACAATCTCGGGATCCCGAGATTATCTGTAGACAATATCAAAAGCCCAGGACTATAAAAAAGTGCCGGGATCGAATGTTCTAGTCAGAACATGTTTAATTTACACTTGGCCGTAGATTTTCATTCAATTACTAACTAGTAGATTATTAGAAAATATCCTGCCAACGTTATGTGGATTCTTCTTTTACCGAAAGCTCGGGCTATTTGTAAAATTTGAATTTATGTCAATCACCGCGGTATCCGAACAGGTAGTATTGTTTTACTGAGCCATCATCGTGTAGATTTTCAACTTGACACCTTCAACTAGACGAATATTAGAAAATTCCCCTACTACCAAGGTATGATTTCATAATGAATTTTTATTTATCCGAAAGCTTTGTTGCATTGTAGCATTCGAATGTACATCTAACATCGCAGTATTCGAGTGTATAGTTACTACTGAGCCATTATTTCTTCAGAATGTATGGAACATTAAAAAAAGGGAAATATTTATTGCAATATTTTACGATGGTTGTTGTCTGGTTTATATTAAGTCACGCTTTATTATGCTCGGAAAGTCCTCAAAGAAAAGCCGAAGTTTCTAAACCTTCGACAGTGGCGTTTATTGCATAATTTATTTTGTGTGTGCAGTAAGTCTTGTTCACTGAAGTACTGTCTGCAACATCAATATTTTCATCGCCTTTGCCTAAATTAATTTCTAACTCCGTTGAATAAAGTACATGATTTTGAATTAATTATTACCCTTCACAAATCTACACATTGTTTTGTGATTTACTATTGGAATAGTTCAGTGATTAGACGAATAACAATATAAAAAGTCATTTTAATTAAAAACAATTAACAGCATATAAGTAAGAACAATGATAGACTATAAAACTTATAACAATTATCTGGAACATAGTTGCTTACTAAGTTACCATCTCTAACTTTCATATAAGCTGTCTGTACCACACGCGATCGTGTGTTCAACTTCGTGAGTTCTATAGTTCACTTATTGTTAAGTCTTCACAACGTGTAAGTTAGATAATATTGTTGTACTTTTATTTTCAAACACTGATTCAGTTACTACGGTCGCTGGATATAATCCTTACGCGATTTTATACCTATAGTAATTTGGTATGATTGTTTATTTATCTACCTACCTGTCTTTTTTGAAGAAGAGCATGCAGTACATGAAGTAGCAATTAGATGTGCAGTCTACTTGTATTGTACTTGTGTTGTATTGTACTTGTTTATTGTACGTAATCTATACACGATACCTACCTAAAATACATAAGTAAAGATAAGGAAAAAACACAAAACATATTTTGTTCACGCATTTTTTTGGGGTGCACTGCATCAGCGCTGCTTAGGATGAGCTGCCTATGCAGTTCCACAGCTGTGCCCAGATTATACCACTTTTAAAATATTTTTGAAGAATTGTTTTGTAGTTAAGGTATTTATTTCACGTATTTAAATAAAGCCTGACTTATTAGTAGTTTAAGTCCTAGACCTCAACACTTAGAACACTTTTAACCGGCAAAAAGTGTTCCAGTGGAAAAGTACCATAATTTTATTACCAAAACTGCGTATTTAGTATATATTTAGAAGAGTCAACTTGAAGTCCGGAGAATATCATAGTTCCTAAAAGTTACAGAAACACTGTTTGAGATTGCAAATGAAGTCTGGGCTAGTGTTTGTTCCATAAAACCATGTCGTTTAATTTCACATGTAATGTTACCAACTATTTTGTGTACAAACTGTGTATTACCTAAATAATAGACCGGTTCGCGTAACGACTTCAAATTATTCAGTACAGAACCGTTTTGAATGTAAACTTATAATTTGGGTACATCAGGGAGCTGTTTTGTTATTAAACCTACAATTTCACTTAAAATATTAAACAAAATAAACGCTGAATTATATTCTTCTAGTTGTCAGACGAGTGATTATGAGACTTGCGAGTTAAATATTTAGTACACACAAATATGAGAATAAACCGATCTCCCGAAACAGAAATTTGGCATAGAGGTTGCTGGAGAATATAGTTTAAAAAACACGGAGACGAACTCAAAATACTAATATATTTCTATTGCTATAAGTAGTCCTGTCAAGGTTTATTATTGACTAGGATGATTTAATGAAGAAATGAGCACGAGTTCATTTCATGGCTGTTTTTTCAAATATGCACAACATTAAAAATAATGAACAATGACTCCAATTCGGTTTTATAATTTCATCCGCTCCTCTCATCAATTCGTATTCCCTTTCCTCTGCACTGACCCACACTTCAACTCTGGACCCGCATACCAGCACTATCACATATAACTCACAACATAATTTTAACACAAATCCTATATCTTCATAATAATAAGCTATTGAAATGTTTTAGTTCAGATCCGAACAAAAAATGACTTTTCACACGTATCTAACTAATAGTGCAATTGTCAGTACAAAAAACAAAATGTTGAACCTATCAAAACTCGTGCTAATGATCCCGAAGAAATATAGTACAAAAAATACTTTAAAATTAAGAAAAATACTTCAAAATATCATGTTAATAGAAATATCAGCTATATAATCTACATTTATATGAAATTGGTTAGATAACGTTGAAGCAGTTAATATAAATGAATTAATACAATAACAGAGTTATTGCGGTCAGTCTGCCGCTAGCAGATACAAATAATATAATTACGTCCATTTGTTGTCTAACTCCCAGTTATGTTCGGCTTGGTCAAATCAACAAGAATTATTGTTTATTTCATCGTAGTTTCACCGCTTGTATGTAATGTGAAAATCTATATTCACGTTTTGTCGAGCGTTAGTGGCAAATATTATGAAATTTTGCGCCTAATGAGACAAGTATCGTATTATCTATATTAATAAATCTGTAGTATGTATTCATTTTTCCAAATTTCCTAATAGATATCCTGTACAGAACACTGATCACGAATATATATTTATAAAAAAAAATGTGTACTCGAGATATATATATATATATATATATATATATATATATATATAATTTCATAATCGATAGATTATAAATGATAGATAAGAAATGTCAATGATAATTTTAGAAATCGTAAAAAAAGTGATTTTTTTATTAATTCTCAACCGAATTTGATGAAAATTGTACACGGAAGTGCATGCCATTTCATAATTAATAGGCTATATCAATAATATAAGTAAAAAATTATTTACGGGATTAAAATAATATTGAACGCGTGCCGAGCCACGGGCCACCGCTAGTTTAATTGTAAAAGTGAATTACTTTTAATTTGACTATTGATTTATCTCCATTAAGTATTACCGCATGTGACAAAATATTACGTATGAACGTGACGACGTTCATTTCTTTTCACTTCTCAACGTTTAAGTTGAATAAAATATGTTTGCTATAGACTTTTGATGTCGTTCAATGAATAAGCAATGTGTTGATTCAATTTCCGTAATTGCATAAACAAAGTACAATAGTAATACTCATTTCTATAGCGTACCTACATATTTATATAAAATCTTTTTATTATATTTATTTATTCAAGCAAATCAACAATTGTAAATTATTGTGTACAAAAACACTTAAGAATATTAGATTTGCCAACAATTAGGAGGGAGAAGTATTATCGGAACAATGTAAAAGTACAGATATTTATAAGTAACAAACAGCTTAGAACTGTTATCTGTAAACTGAAAGAACAGTAAGTTCCTACGTACCTGTTCCACTGACTGGTGTGTGATACAAAACTAATCTGTTTTAGTTTGGAAAATGATCTTCTCTATTCAAGATTAAAGATGTTTTCAAATAAATATTACTTGGAACAAAGCTCTTTTCTCTTCTCAGTTACAGTAATAAAAAGAGATAGCATCGTGTAACAGGCTGTTATTTTGGAACAGTTTACTGTAAATGTTATTTCTTTGGAACAATAACAGGCGAAACTAGTTTCTTATTTTACCTGTAACATACCCTTACCAACAATGATTTCAAGATATATATAAAAACCTGGTAGAATTTATTTTGAAGACTGACCCGTACATTTAGTAAAAAATAAAAACATCAATATAATGTAAAAATTATTATATCTATCTATACATATTAGAAAATAAAATCCCCCGCCGCGTCTGTCTGCCTGTCTGAACGCGATAAATTCAAAAACTACTAAACGGATTTTCATACGATTTTCAACAATGGACGGAGTGATTCATGAGGAAGGTTTAGGTGTATAATCATTACGGTTTTATGAAATATGTCTATGATTGTTGAAAATGTCGGTAACAATTATGTAGGCTGGGAGTTTTCAGGCGTGCGCCGCGTAAAACAATAGAGTTATAATATGTAAAATGTTAGGAGTATGCATAAAACGAAATTTTCAAACTAAACGACTCTATTGCGTTTTGCATCTGAGATCAAATCACCGTTCGAAACTATAAAGTTAAATCGGTTAAAGGGCCATTTCGAAACTTGAACAACTTGAGATTGTGTTCAAATCTTTTGTAAATCTACTTTGTGTTTCGAATATGAAATCGCAAGGAGATACCGACTATTGTACCGTTTTCTTATACTGGTTACTCTAAACCATTTTGTAGTAAATACATCATATATAAAAAACAACAGTTTTTCTAATACTCGACGATGTATGTATCTCGATCTGCAAATATGGAATCTATCTAGTAATTAAATCTGCGTTGGCAAACTAACTGATCATGAAACGTTATACGCCGTGTCGAAAATAGATACTGTGAGTTATTTTTAATTAGTTTTAATTTTATTCAGATCAGTCCTTTATCCTAGTGTGTCTAGTGCAAAGTTTGACCGGAGGGTAGATTCGTCAACAAACTTTTTGTTCTATACCTAGCACCATAGCTTTAGAAATAATTAATTGGCGGCTGTGAACGTGAATAAGTTTATTAATTTCATCTTTTATTGGAGCAAAGTTAAACGATAAAACCTATAGTACCCTAGAAGAAGTATTACGACATTTAAATGCACTCTAAAATATATGACCTGACTGAATACGAACCGGCAACTGAAGCATCCAGAAATTCTAGACGGCAATCCCTCAGGATGGCGCGTGAAATCCAAGCAATGTGATCGAGAATTATTGATGCCTTGCCCCCAACTTTGGACTTTGGAAATTTAGTATCGCTTTCTACAAATATATTTTCTTTCTGTGTGTCAACGTTGTTTTGTATTCAGACGTTATGTAAATTTAGTATTAGTTGTCCTCAGAGCCATAGAATTTCGCGTAGTATTGGGTATTTTGTAGGTATTGATATCTGTCCCTAAGGATATATATAAAAATTGTCTTGCAATACACCAGTGTTTGACTTTTATCGGGAACTATTTCTTTTACCTGAATTACAAGTAGATTAGCTTTTTTAATTGTAGTTTTCTTATTAATATTAATATCATAGAAAAACGCATTGATATATAACCGAAATCCTATTAGTCCTATATTAATTTGAAAATTTTATTTCCATTGATTCAGTAGTTTTCAAGTAATCAGTGAAGAAAATCATAGTGGCGAAACCATATCATGGTGGGCATTTTCCAGTGCTCCTCTACTACCTACCAAGTACGAAGTTGAATAACTGTTGCATTCCAGCAGCTGAATTTGAGAACCTTCATATCTTTAGGCTTATATTATGTATAAGCTGTAAGGTAAATTATACTAACAGAGAAAATTATACTTGCAAACTCGAAACAGACGTAATTCTCACGATAGTCCAGATTTTGACGTGACAATAGATTAGAATAAATATTTCAATAGAAAGGGTCTCGTTTTGACAGCGCAATCTAACTTTATTAAATTGAATATTTGCATAATAGCTTTCTTGGAAAGTCGTGGACTGAGATTGCATTCTTGAATAGAACAAATTACTTACGTTAGAAATCCTTCATAGACAAATAGCAACAAATTAAATTTATTTAATAAAATAAGATTAAATAGTAACTAATTAATAGATTAATTAATAGTAGTTAATACATGTAATTTTAATTACATGACAGAGACTGTAATTTCTCTTACTAATATCCCCTAAAATTATTGAAAACATATAATATATAGAGCTATACAGAAATAATTTTATATTTGTATAACATTTTTTTAAATAGAGGTTATCAAATAGAAATAAAAGTTTTACAACTTTTATTTATAAAAAGATATTCTTAATAAGAACATATCAACGGTATGTCACAACGTGTTACATTTAGACATGAAATATAAATATCAACGACGGTCCATGAATAGTTAACAAACGGCCAGTAGAAAGGCTGTGTGCGACGGTAACCGATATTCAGTTAACGGGTACAGCTGAAAGCCCAGCGGGTTGCGATAGAGAACTGGTCGTTCGACGTGATTCGCTGGCGAATTATTGATGGACTCCATCGCCGTGTGCACCGTGTGCCTGTTTGTCAAAGGAATTCAAATATAGCCTTGGAATGTAAATTTTTTTTAATTTAATTTAAACACGAATAAATTTATATTTCCGAGATTTCAGATGAAAAAAAAATAGAAACTTTTATTCATTATTGGCTTATCACCTTATGATATTAACTGGAAAATTAATATAATTGCGACAGATTTTATTCTGAGGATGGTAGCCAGTCAGGCGAAAATTTGAAAATGGTATATCACTATGCACATGCCTTTGGATACTTATTTTATTATTGACTTTAACGTGCTCGAGTTGTGGTTTTTGCATGAGAAGAAAATATGTACTAATGTATATGTTAAATGTTACTAAAGTCATTTAACAACTACAGTTTTTTAGAAGCAAACTCAAACAAAAAACAGTTCAATTGAGGTCAGTCACCAATACGTTACTAAAGTGATTATGAAATATGCCATATTCTATAATAATTCTAATGTTATAATTCGCACCGAATACAATATTGCCAAAAGTTGTGGTGTTCTAGGGGTTTGGACCAGCGGAATATCAATTCAATATACTTATGTTCAAGCCCCTGCATGTAGGGGAAAATGGGGTAATGGGAGTCACTTAAGCAAAAATCGATATAAATCTGAAGTTATCTGTTTCGGGTTAATTAAAAAAACATATTTTATTACTATAACTAATAATTTATCAAATTAAAGCAGTTTTTTAAATTTTTGGATAGTAATATACTTATAATTACACTTTATAAAAATAACGATTTTGATCACCATTGCCCTGACATGCGGGTAATGGTAGTCATCATATTAGACAATGAGAGTCAACACATCTTCAGCATTTGTCGTACGCATAACCTTTTGCTGAATCCATCGGAAGCAGTTAGCGTGTGCCCATAAACCACACGAAGTGTACCAGCGCGTTATCATAACTCATTCTTGCAACTAAACTCATCACAAATCAAGGACCTACTTTGGATCGTCATTTTTATAGACATCACATATATTACAGAAACTTGTATCTAACTCTCAGGAGGAGTGTTTATCTTGAAGAACACGTCCCTTGGCCTTGCCTAAAGGTTTTTTGCTTTGCTGCGTTTTTTCTATTGGGGGTGGGGGTCAACTGACTCCCATTACCCCAAAATAGAAATGAAATTAAAAAAATCTAAATGAAAATAAATCGTTAAATATTTCATTAAAAATGTCTCACAAAAAGATTATTTAGTAATTTACTAAAATAAAAAGAAAAGTTATAATTAAAAAAATATTTAAATAAATATCTCATCTCTTATGTTATACACAGGAAAAATTATAATGAAATCGCGGCGGACAATAATATAACTTTTTGTCCAAACGTCACGTTACAATTATAATGGTGATTAGATCTGGGTACCGGGTGTAGTATGCCCGATCATTTCGCTCGATATTCACTTGTCAACGTCTTTTAGTTTTCTTATTATTGTACTGACTACCATTGCCCGCTGACTCCCATTACCCGTTTCTCCCCTACTATTGATTTTTTCAGACATGCATACATACATTTACAAATTTAAATTGGTTATATTATCAGCTTACGGCGAAGGAAAACATCGTCAGGAAACCTGAACGTTTAAGAAATGTTATTATAGTACCAATGTATCTGGAAAAAATAGAACTATAGATTTCTCTTCGTTGGAAATCGTCAATACGTCGTAACCTAGTGAGGTGATTAAGTCCCGTGCTATGTCGGGAAGAGGTCTTTGGAAAGCAGTGGAACATTTACATGCTGATATTATAATTTTATACAATATGGTAATATTGATAGATCCATTTATTCGATTATAGATTTATTTTTTTAAAAGCGTAAATGTTGTCGTGAAACATGTTAATGCAAATCAACTAGATCAACATTCCTAATTAAACTCTATTAGAATAGATATGTATTAATAGATCATGATTTAATATTTCTCGACATTTTCGAGAGCTCAAACGTGCAAAACTGCACAACAGGTTTTGATATTTTTATTTATGATTCGATTTATTTAATTTTTGGTGGTTGTCTTAAACTGTATACATTTATCTGATGGTATAATTAGTGCATTTTTAAATGAAGTTGGGTACTTTAACCATATTTTCTTTACTAAATAAATACTATACTCCAAAAATGGTGGCACTGATGAGAGATGAGGATGAGGAAGACACTAGGTAGGTGGATATACATTGCCGTCTGAACTCGAAACGGAGACACTATGACGGATTGCCCCTCTTAGCGTTCTTTATTTCCTTAATAGAGAATAAATATCACATATAAGTAGGGCTGGCTTGAGTTTCTCGTTATTTTATTCGACGCAGCTTACAGACAGTTCAATTGAAATCGATTATTTGGAGATTTTGACATTTGTAGAGGTCGTTTACATTCATGTAATTATTCACGCAAATTTAAATGCGACCCTTTTCGTATCATTTTGGAAGTCCCAATTGGATCGCCATAAAATATATTCGTACGAATTTGCCCACCTTATACATTATCGCCGTTTAAGTTTCTTCCATTCGCTCGGAAAACTCATAAAGCATCTGCGAAGTACCTGAATACGATTTTAATGTGTCGCTCGCGGGGTGATCGCTTTGCATTATTCATGAGCCGGCTTCGATTCCCGTGCCACTCAGGTTTTGATTTGCAGATTTATTTGACTACAGATTTGGGTTCGCCTTCTTCGGACTTTAACGAGATCAGATTTTTTCAGTTTTTTTGTTGATATTACCTAATTTACGTGGGGTTGTTTTAATTTAAAGAATTGCGAAGAGAAAGAGAGAATTTATTGTGTGAGTTAGAAGATATTTTGTTGCCGTATTAAAACATGACGGTGCTAGGTGTGACACCCATTATTAGGGGAAAATGGAGTAATGGGAGTCACTTAAGCAAAAATCGATATAAATCTGAAGTTATTTGTTTCGGGTTAATTAAAAAAACATATTTTATTACTATAACTAATAATTTATCAAATTAAAGCAGTTTTTTAAATTTTTGGATAGTAATATACTTATAATTACACTTTATAAAAATAACGATTTTGATCACCATTGCCCTGACATGCGGGTAATGGTAGTCATCATATTAGACAATGAGAGTCAACACATCTTCAGCACTTGTCGTACGCATAACCTTTTGCTGAATCCATCGGAAACAGTTAGCGTGTGCCCATAAACCACACGAAGTGTACCAGCGCGTTACCATAACTCATTCTTGCAACTAAACTCATCACAAATCAAGGACCTACTTTGGATCATCATTTTTATAGACATCACATATATTACAGAAACTTGTATCTAACTCTCAGGAGGCGTGTTTATCTTGAAGAACACGTCCCTTGGCCTTGCCTAAAGGTTTTTTGCTTTGCTGCGTTTTTTCTATTGGGGGTGGGGGTCAACTGACTCCCATTACCCCAAAATAGAAATGAAATTAAAAAAATCTAAATGAAAATAAATCGTAAAATATTTCATTAAAAATGTCTCACAAAAAGATTATTTAGTAATTTACTAAAATAAAAAGAAAAGTTATAATTAAAAAAATATTTAAATAAATATCTCATCTCTTATGTTATACACAGGAAAAATTATAATGAAATCGCGGCGGACAATAATATACCTTTTTGTCCAAACGTCACGTTACAATTAAAACGGTGATTAGATCTGGGTACCGGGTGTAGTATGCCCGATCATTTCGCTCGATATTCACTTGTCAACGTCTTTTAGTTTTCTTATTATTGTACTGACTACCATTGCCCGCTGACCCCCATTACCCGTTTCTCCCCTACTTATTAGAGCCCGTGTAGACGGCGCCGCTGAAGCGCTGCGCAGCCGCCACTACGCCACCACTCTGCCACCGCGCCGCCTCGCTTCCGCCTCTTGATTTGCCATATCACTACATTTTTAGTAATACACTGCTAGCCACAAACATTATACATGTAGGCATAATGTATTTTTAATAATGAATACTGGGTGACCCGCGACAAACCAAATGAAAATCATTTTGAGATGATTAGTTTATTACTATGTATATGGTGGTTGCGATCCCTACCACTCCGCTTGATTAATAGATATAGTTAAATTTTGATCTTTTACTCTATAAAACAAACACGTATGATGTTCGTGGCTAGCAAGGTTTTAATAAAAATGTACAGTGATATGACAAATTATGCGGCGCGGTGGGGGCGCGTCCGCGGTTTTCCCGCGGCGTTTTTACACAAGCCCTTAGGGCATCCGTTGATGAGATACTTGAGAATATAATCAAACTTAGTAACATTATGCAAAGCTAAATATGACAACACTAACTTCTCTGCATTCTTATGTTCTTATATGCGAAAATTTTCTTAATTATTAAGCATGTAAATTGATTCTATGTTACGCCTTTGCCTTGTTATGTGAATATTGGATAATTATCATAGCCTACCGTGTATTGTGTTCACACTATAACCAGACACGCGACGTTGGCTGCAAATGAAACCGCCACCGTAGCTGCCAGCTGATTGATGAGTTGCAGCGCCGTGAACCGTCATTATTCATAATTTGACGGTAATGCCGACACGTGGATACGGACCGGGATAAATTGACGTGTCAGCGATAATGACGTGTTTGTAGCTTAAGCGATAAATTTGATGCTTCACATTGGATGAGCATTCGATTAATATATATGTACATATATGGTTTAGGGTTTAGGCACTTTGATTTTTGTAAAAAAAATCGATCATAGTACATCTTAGTGGTACTCACCATGACAGAAACAACGGTCGAATAACGGTATCTATCATGTAGTTCTCGATTCGCACGTAATAAGAATATTTTAAATGAAACTGTTAAATTACGAAACGTGACTTTAATCTTAAACAATTATTATTAAATATTATCAAATATAATATAAACAAATACATATAATAAAAAAGTACCGAGAAAAGATCAATAATACACAAAATGTTAGTTATTCATCCAAATTTATTTTATCGCCTTCAAAGTATGCACCTTCAGAAACGATACACTTACGCCAACGAATAATCCAATCATCAAAACATTATTTAAATGCTTTTTCCAGAATTGAGTATAGTTCTCGTCGCGAATTCTCCTTTATATTTTCTACCGAATGAAAACGGGTGCCACGAAGTGGTAATTTGAGTTTAGGAAAGAGAAAGGAGCCATATCTGGTGAATAACCACCTCAAAAATTCGTTCACAATGATGACCTTGTGCGAAAGCGCATTATCGTGGTGCAAAATCCAAGAATTTTCTTTCCACAAACCTGGCCTTTTTCTTCGAATTTGCTCTCTTAAACGCCGCATAACACTCAAATAATATACTTTATTTACCGTTTGACATTCCGGTAAGAACTCCGAGTGCACAACACCACGATAGTAAAAAAAAACAGTCAACATGACTTTGACTTTTGATCGACTTTGGCGTGGTTTTTTCGGTTTCGGTTCAGTTGGAAGGCGCCACTCCGAAGCTTGTTGACAAGTTTGCATGTCAAACTCATAAATCCACGTCTCGTCAGCATTACCATGCGTTTCATGAATGTTGGGTCGGAATTGACTCGTTCTAGCATGTCCTCAGCGACTCTTATGCGATTGAGTTTTTGGAGAAAATTCAGGTCTTTTGTTACTCGCCGAGCGGCACCATGTTTCATACTCAAGTGATTATTTAAAATGATACGGATCGACTCTGCGACACAGAAAGTTCAGCGGCTATATCTCTCAAATTTGAATGACGATTTTCAGTCACTATTTCCTTCACTTTTACGATGTTAAGTTCAGTTGAAGACGTTGATGGCCTTCCAAGGCGAGGCAAATCTTCCAGCATATCTCGACCGCTTTTGAACGCTTTGTACCACTCATAAACACATGTTTTTGATATAGTCGATTCACCGCAAGCTTTCTGTAACATTTTCAGTGTTTCCGTACACGAAATTTCATTGGCGATGCAAAATTTAAGACAAAATCTTTGTTCGATGGTTTTGTCCATTTTGAAATTTGCAATGCATGCATATGATCTAACTAAAAATAACACTGTATTTAATATAAATGACAGATGCAACTCGAAACTCCGCGCCAAAAAGAAAAACAGTTGTGCGAATATACCAACAAAAAAGAAATATTCATTTGGAACCATAAACAAATCATCCATTCCTGATAATTTTTTAACTGAATGTATATATATACCAACATTCTCTAAACGATAAGGAACGTAACTTATTTTTTGTTTGTAGTTCTTGTTTTCATTTGTTATTTTAGTGTTTACATTTATTTCTATAAAAATAGCAAATAATTTAGAGTTAGATGTTCGCACTTATATTAATAAATGTTATTGACTGACGTTAACGTTCAAACAGGCTCAAGGAACGTAGTGTTCGTGATAGTCAGCCAACCGGAACCCTACCACGAAAATGTCGCGATGCAGCTCAGACAAAATATCGATCAACAAGTGTGGAATATTGAAAAGGTAAGTTTGTACCTATTAACCTAGTATTAATAATAGGTCTTTACCTATGAAATTGCCGTTCTGCAGTACTGGCCATTTCAAATCAAAATAGATTTTGTTTGACTAAGAATTCTAATTTCAAATTAATTTTATTTTATAAACATGGAATTCTTTTTCCAAAAGTTGTCATTTGTTTCTTGATTAGTGTTACATTTTCATCGCATTTAAATCTTTTTTGTCATCATGGATACGTTAAAAATTCGAGTAATTATGGAATATGAGTACCGTCGTGGCAGTAACGCGGCACAAGCGGCACGCAACATTAACGACGTTTACGGAGCTAACACTACCAACCACTACCACTACCAAACCAACGCACCACCTGTTATTGGTTTGCTCGCTTCCGTTCTGGGAATTTCGACCTGAAAAATGAACCTCGTGGTCGTCCGAAGACTTTGGTCGACAATGCCGAATTAAAGGCGATCGTGGAAGCTGATGATACACAATCAACGGCTGAATTAGCAGCAGCTTTCGACGTTAGCGCCAAAACAATATTGGTCCATTTGCGTCAAATTGGCAAGGTAAAAAAGCTTGACAAATGGGTGCCCCACGAACTCAATGATCGCCAGCGCGAAGTACGCGTCGAGACGTGCCTTGCACTGCTCAACAGACACACAAATGAAGGAATTTTGAACCGCATTGTTACCTGGTATGAAAAATGGTTTATGTTTGATAACCGCAAGCGCTCAGCAAGTTGGTTGGATCCTGGTTCAGCACCTAAACAATGCCCTAAACGAAAACTTACCCCTAGAAAAGTGATGGTCACTGTTTGGTGGTCTAGCGCCGGTGTGATTCATCACAGCTTCTTAACAAACGGAGTGAGCATTACTGCAGATGTGTACTGTGAAGAACTGAACACAATGATGGAGAAGCTGGCACATCTCCAACCAGCATTGGTCAATCGCTCGTCTCCGCTGCTCCTGCACGACAACGCGCGACCTCATACTGCACAACAGACGGTCTCCAAGTTACAAGAACTGGGGTTGGAAGTTCTCCGTCATCCGCCCTACTCACCAGACCTTGCGCCTACAGACTACTACTTTTTCCAGAATTTGGATAACTCCTTGGCGGGAAAAAAATTCAATACCCGAGAGGCAGTACAAAATGCCTTTGAAGAATTTGTTGCCTCCCGTCCAGCTGTTTTCTTTAAGAAGGCCATCAATAAACTGCCACTGCGCTGGCAAAGATGCATTGATTGCGTGGGTGATTACTTCGATTAATACAAATAAAAAATACATGAAAAAACATCTTTTAAATTTTTTCATATAAAACGGCAATTTCACAGGTAAAGACCTAATATTTAGATATTTGCGATATTGTAATTGTTTTTCTGGACTATACATATTGATTTTTTGAAGGACTCAAATTTGGAGTAAAAATATGTTTTGTGGTAAAATATGATGGTATGATTCAAAATGAGTTCCTTTACAGGTGATTCTGTGCTTGCTTCTATTTCACTTTAAAGACTATGAGAAAAAAAAATTGATACCCTTTAGTTCGGTAGAAATTCCTAAAATACAATTTTGAATATTATTGTTACCTTATAGTGAAAATATTGTTTTTTCGATGACAAAAGTTAGAAAATACTGTGCCAAAAATTCATATACCTACAACGTCGCGTTTATGTCACCAGATAAGTTTGCGAAATTGTTGAAAATGTTTGTTTATTTTATCTAATAAACGAACCAAACCAAATAAGGCGATTGACAATCATTTGTGTTTAGCATAATCTAGCAGTAACCATTTTGTATTCGTTATGTAAATATGGAACCGAGATTGTGTTGAATATTTTTGCAAGTAACGACGTTTGTTCTCACTTAGAAACGACCAACTATTCACATGACACATGAAGATTTTCCAATAGCGGGAGCATGGACCATCATACCTTTGCTCAAAAAATTGGTCAATATGTATAAAGGCAGTAAGGTCAGATGGGTGCTGTTTGTGGAAACACACACTGCTGTAAAATGTGAACAGTTATTCGAAGCTCTTGGTGCAGCTGATAATCACAAGGTAAGTTGATCTGATGTTTGTTTTCGCGTTAAAATATTATGCGTATATAAAAATAGATACCAGAATATCTATAAAAAAAAAGTTTAGACTCTACATAATCCTTAGGATCTAAGATTTGTTTCATTTTGCAGGAGACTATGTGGATAGGATATCCTTTAAACGATGTGGAGCCTACAATAATACACCACTTCACTACTTACGAGGAGCTGGAAGAAGAAGGTGGTTTCGTCTATCCGAACTTTGCCAGCGGTTTCGCAATGCGTATAGAATTAATGGAACAGTAAGAAAGAATAAGTAATTTATAAAGTTAATTTATAATCTGAATTGTAACTATTCAACTTCCATGCGTAAAGTAGTTCTTAAAAAAACTTGTACGGTTACAAATTTATCAAAAAGTTAATTTGCCGCAATTATTCTAAACCGTTCCATCTCTAATTTTAATTTTTTTTATGTGAGAAATAATAAAAAAAGTCCATACGCGAGCATTTAAAAGTTGGCAAATATAGGGACAGTTAACAAACGATTACTAAAAATTCTGTGGAAGATTTCATGGAAATAAATTTATGACTATGTATAGGCTTCTACAAAAGATAGAGAGCGGTGAGCGTAAGCTAGAAGCGGACTTCTCGATTGATCCAGCATTCGAGCTAGCACAGCTGGTTTATGGCAACGGCAACAACCCGGGACCGCTACTTACTCCAGACCTTAGCTTCTGCGTGGTGTCGGGCGAAAATTGCGCTACTTATCCTAGGCAATTTGATATTTGTGTGAGTATTAAAATTATAAGTACATGTGTTAATAAATTATTAACGTACCTTTCAGCTTCCTTAATCGTTTTAGTTATCAAAATAACTGCTGGAACCAATCGTCAATTTGCTTAAAAGTGGCAATGTCCAATCCTTTTTTTGTATTTGCTTCATCCAAACAACTGTCTCATTCATATCGTATAACTATTTAGCTGGTGGAATTATTGTTATCCAATCATGTTTGTTACTGAATATGCCGTCACTTGATTTAAAAGAAATGGTACACTCATGTGTTATTGTATCGTGACCACTGCACATATTGTAAACTCTAACTTGTAATAACTGCTAATTTTAGCATTGTTATTGAAAATTATTGATTTTTGTCTTGTTACTTACAAGCCGTTTTTAAAATAGTTCATGTTCGTTCATCTTCATTTCTCAGTGTTCGTCACTGGTCATCACTGGTACTGTTTTGTGAAGTCATTCTGCTGAGCTATTGTAAAAGTGAACGTTTTAAAATGTCACAAATAATCTTCACTCCACTCTACTCTTCATTTAGGCCTAAAGTGCCGTGATTACGTTTCATTAAAGTTGAAAATATAAAAATACAAATACTAACTTCGCGCCTGAAACGAAGTAATATAATTATACTAGCTGTGCCTTGCGGTTTCACTTGCGTACAATTTAAAATAAATCGCTAATTGATGATTTACAATATTAAAAAACACAACATTTTTATCGGGCTGCCAGGATTTCGCGCCACTGCTGCTATAGTGCATAGACTCGAGTCGAGTGTTGAATTATTTTAATTTTCCATTATTTCCCAAACTATAAGTCCCAATTACATGCTATAAAGTGCAATGTTTATCTTTATAAAAAAAATATCTTGGTGACGAAGTAACTTTCGTTCGTAAGGATTAATATGCCATTCCTAATAATAATGCTCATAAATCACTTATTAATTTAAAAAAATAGATGTACGAAGAAGCAATATATTTGTAGAACATTGTATTTACGTATCACTAACCATTACGTCAGCGCACGCGGGTAAAGCAGTTTGGGGTGTTTCGTCCGACTTATTTAACAAAAATCAATATTACATAGCTAGCTGAGAGGTACCTATAGTCTAATTATAGATAGCTTATTCTATTCCACGTGAATCTGGCTATCATATACAAAAGAAAAATAATTATCCGACTGGTAGTTCCGGAGATTAGCGTGTTCAAACAAACAAACGAAAAGTATTCTGCTTTATTATATTAATATAGTATAATAAATATAGTTAAGGTACGGGTCACACTAATATGGAATATTTTATAATGATGTATTGATCGTGGGCAGGGTAGTGCTGTACCCGAGGAGTCCATATACTTCGCGGTGAAGACATGGAGCGGCTTCCATGCGACCAGGGTGAGAGTCGTCAAGAAGACTTGGGGGAAACACGTCACGAACTTGATGTTCTACAGCGACGCGAATGGTATTGTTGTTTTTTATTATTTCTTTTAGCATCAAATGAGTTATATTGGACGCCATTCAACCTTATGAAAGGTGCGATGTTAATAGTAATTATATTGTTATTTTAATTAATAATTTGAATGTCTTTCGTCACAGATTCTTCGCTCCCCGCGGTTGATATCGGCATACCGAACAGCAAGACTGGTCATTGCATGAAAACGATGACGATTCTCCGACAAGTTGTCAAGAAGGTACAGGATATGCCTCACATCAAGTGGATATTCCTGGCTGATGACGACACGATATTAGGGTGAGGATGTTTGCTGCAATTCGAATTCATGTTTTTCCAATGCTTTAAGCGTTTTAATCGTTACGTTACGGAAACAAGTGTTTATGTGTGTCGATATTTTAGACTTACACCGGTAATGTATGTCGTAATATTTCATGAGACGGTTGGAGTTATTTTCTTTACAGCGTCCAAAGGCTCTGCGAGGTGCTGAGTTGTTACCGCGGCGGTGCTGACGTCACTATACTCGGTGAACGATACGGTTACGGTTACGGGAAAAAGGAGACTGCCGATAAGGGTATGAAGACGATATTTCCATTAGTTTGTTTAGGTCAGATTAGAAAGGCCGCGAGCCGCGCCGGGGGAGCAAGCGGTACACAGAACAAAATATTAGCCCCCTAATTAGAACTTTCCAGCGAGTTTTTATCAAATCTCAGATATCATCGTCCAAAATACTATAAACATTGATAGAATAAAGCAAGTTTATGAATAATAAATAATACAACAAAAGGTTACGACTACATAACGGGTGGAGGCGGCACGGCGCTGAGCGTGCGCGCGGCGCGGGAGGTGTCGCGGTGCGCGTGCGCGGCGCTCTCCGCGCCCGACGACATGACGCTCGGCGCGTGCGCGAGACTCCGGCTCAACGTCACTCTCACGCACTCACCGCTCTTCCACCAGGTACCATCAATCATATTTAATAAAAAAAAAAAATCAAATGTTCATTATCCTTGATACTTCTTCTATGCATATTACATAACTCAACGTCTCTGTCTGTCTGTCTGTTTATATTATTGTCACGCGAAAACCATTAATTCGATTTACACGGTTTTTCTTTAATGCACAGATATGTTATTTGGTCAGGTTATAGGATATATTTTGTTACATAAAGTAACGTACGAAATAAACAGTAATGATAATTATAAATCGATTCGGAAAAAAGACGCTTTTGAGGCGATTAAATAGCTTACGCTAAGTAAACCATAAGAGATATATGAAATTAAAGTACTATATAATTGTAAAAGGCCTTCTAAAAAGTCGGGCCTTCTAAGGATCACCCTCAATAAGCATTTTTGGAGCAGCAAAATTCGCGCATGCGCTCGACAGACAGCATTATGTAGGGCACGATAGCGAAGCTTTCATTATTATAAAAGGCGAAATTCGTATATTTGTATGAGATAATATTTGGAACTACTGATCCAATCCTAAAAATATTTTACTGATAGAGAACTACGGTCTTCATGAGTGACAGGGGCTATTTTATTGTTGTTAAGTTTCATATGGCAATTAACGAGTATGAATTCTAGGATAGTTGCTACTATGATATATTATAATGAATAATAGGAGGTAGTTCTACGTGCTACGTACACTAACCGAGAAACAGGCAGGACCGAGCCCCATCTATTGGTGATAGTGTATGACTGACTTTGTGGCGTCTGTCGACTGGAACGACAAGGTAAACTGTCAATATGTCCTCATGTCGGAAGCCGCTGATAATCTTGGAGTGCACTTTATTTAGCATTTGTTAAAAAAAATACTCATTTTCGTGGTATATATAGGTAACACCCGTCAAAGTGACGCGCTTAGCGATTCAATAATCAAGCGGGGTGGTAAGGAGCTGTACCCGACTGGGTCAAGACCATGGTAATAAATGCGTCACAATTACACTCTTTTAGTTCCTTTGCTTTCGTTTTGTCTCCTTTCGGGATCAGCCAGTGTATCAAGTTGCTGAGAGACTTCCAGGTCGGCATGACAACAGCGACCGTCGATGGATTGCCATTCGCTTGTAGATTACCGATGGCTTGCTAATCTCTCGGAGATCGCCGATGGATTGCTAATCTCTTGGAGATCGCTGTTGTTTTTGAATTGTACTGAGCTTACCAACAGGCAAAGTCCCAAAGAACTCTTAATTTACCAAGTTTCACGTGAAACTCCAATTGACCGATTGTTGTTGTTCCAGGCTCGGCCTCAAGACTACGCCCGTGAGGTCCTCGCTCGGGACCGGCCGGTGTCCTTCCACCGGCACTCGTCCCCGGACCCGCTGCGCGTCTACGCCACCTGGTTCATGCACGACGACCTGGCCCTCAACCAGAGACGGAGAGATGAACTCTAGTGAGGAACTTTTCTAATAAAATACTCTTATTAAAGCTATTTAGGTAGGCTCTACGGGTTTCAAAAATTCTATATAATCGAGATTAAGTTTGATCTCTATGAGCCCTTTTCAAGGCTTACTGTGTTAATATTTTCGAACACATCGTCTCTTGACAACGATGAAAGCTTTAAAGGGGGGCTTCACGTTGCGACGGTCGCACGAACCGTCCCGCGGGCCTCGCTCGTATGCGGCAAGTTCGTTTGTGAGTGGATTATTATTTTTATTTTTTTTTTCGAACTGACTACACTGTTAGCCTGAGGGGCCCCTGGAGCCTTTACGGCTTTTACAGCTTTACCGGGCTTGGGGGTGAGTGGATTAATCGTAAACCGGACTATACGACCGTTGGGACGGTCGTCGGAGCTCGCGTCGCGGCGCAGCGATCCTAAAATGGATTAAGATGTTTCAGATTAATTCTTATAGTAAAAGATCTCGAGGTCACACTTCCATCAAAAAGGCTAGCATAACTAAACAAATTGTCTTACTAAAACTTTGTTCGTTTTTTTTTTTTTCACGTAACTCATGCATTGATATCTGAGTCGGCTTATTGCTGCCGGATATAAGTCTTCTCTTAATGAGTTTTTTGTTAATATAAAGGTAATATAGCTACTATATCGTATGGTGTCGCGGAATCTATCAACTTTATCGATAAAATGCCTGACATCATTTAGTAATTATTACCGTGAAGTTAAAGAAACAGCGACAGTCCGAAAGCATAATAGTTAAGGGTATTTTTTTATTAACAAAATTGTGAAAGGGCCACTCAAAATAAAAATAAAAACATTATGGTTAAAAATATATTTTTTCTTTTCATGACATTCATCTACGGTTATCTACCATTACAAGTATTCAGAAATTTTGTAAGTTGATATTACATTTTGCAGGGTTCGCTAACGGTTTTTTTTATTATTATTAAAATTTCGTGTACTTTAGGTGTTTTAGGGCGACCTGTAAATTAAAATATTACACAACTTCTTACCTTTTACATATAGTGGACATCTTAAAGAACAAATATTAAGCTCGAGACAAAGAAAAAAATCCCAGACTAAATACCTGGGTGTCACCCTCGATAATACGCTTAGCTTCAGGGCACATGTCCGTAGAGTCCGAAACAAGGCTGCTATGGTCTTGGCTCGCTTGCATCCTCTGCTATGCTCGGTAAGTAAATTGTCTCTTAGACATAAGCTTACACTCTACAAGACTTGTATCCGACCGATCTTAACATACAGTTGCGTAGTATTCGCCCATATGGCGAAATCAAACTTCAGCCCCTTACAAACGTTGCAAAATCGGTTTTTACGCAAAATAGTTAATTCCCCATGGTTTGTTCGAAACGAAGACCTCCATAAAGATATGGAACATCCTTCGATCAAATCTTACATCAAAACTTTCGCGAAGAGCTATTTCGACAAACCATCCGAACCCGTTAGTAGCATGCGCCGCAACATATACCCCAGTCCCAGACGCCCCGAAGGCAAAACGTAGGCCGCGGAACATATTTACCGACCCCGATGACGAAATCACGGTAGCTAACGCGTCATACCCATCCGTCTCTTCAAGTCAAGCGTGTTTGCGCCCACGGCCGCGAAACCACCGTTCCCTTCGTAGGGGACGGGCGGTTAACTTCGCTCCTGCACACCCGCCACGACCACCCTCTCCAGCGGCAACTCAAGCCTAGGTCCGTTCCTCCGGCATGGAGCCCTTGAGCCAGCAGCCGCTCGCGCGATACAGTGACACTGCATTCACTAGCTATCGACACACACACATAACACTGCACTTCACACATGTACACCACTCAGGTACATAGGTTCTGTAAGGGACCTTTTTTTTCTTTTTTTGGCTAGTTAGTTTAGACAAAAATTACCAAATCACTAAATACATATACACATGTTCCTTCCTTCCTCCCAGAAGGCTGGAACATGTATATTTGTACAGTTAGTTAGCTCGAATTTCTATGGATAGGGATTCAGTCAGATCGCGACTTTTTCGCATGATCGGCAACAGCCCAAGCCGAGGTTCGGCCACTTTGGCACCCTTGGAGCTTGTTGCTTAGCTTTCGCGGCTGAGTGCCTTCCGCGCTCGCCCCCAAGCCCGGTGAAGCTGTAAAAGCCGCAAAGGCTCCAGAGCCCCTAAGGCTAACAGTAAAGTCATTTCGAAAAAAAAAAAACAAAGTCCATTATTAATTATTTTATACACACATATATTCTATAATTATAATTTCGTTAACCAAATCTTTATTTAGTAATGAAAATATAAAAAATTAGGTTATAGGCTTAAAAGCCATTGAAATGCATTTATTATTATATTATAGTACTTAGTTATTGTTAGTACTGGAATGTTTTCGCTTTTACGAAATAAAGCAACAATTAGGATTTATTGTGTTTAAAGTTACCTAGTTTTCAATATAATTGAGTCTAGAAAGTTAGCTGTCATAATAATTATGTTCAAGGGATCTGGTATATTTATTTAGTTTTAAAATAGGATGAAATATCCAAAGTTCATCCGTTTTCTCAAATAGGTGTAGGTACTTCTATGTGATATGGAACATGAAACGAAATATTTCATAATGTTTAAAACTAATTGAAACTCATACTAGAGTCCCCAGCTTTTATAAACTATGTCTAACAAACTAGTCATTTTGTTAGTAAAATATTTTATACAATTTGTGCATTGTGATAAGTATATTCGTACGAAAATGTCACAGCTTTTACTAACAATATTAAAAAAAAAATAGTTTTAAAACAAGTCGTGTTGTTGGGTAAATATTCTATAGAAACTGGACATTATAGACATAAATATATTGGACTCGACATTTACATAAACTAGGTAGGTATTACAAGAACTGGGCGTTATGGAACTATACTGCGTTTTTTAATCCCATGGAGTAAATAGACAATCACTAATGTTCTTCTTCTTCTTGTTTTGGCGCCTCAAAAAGCACTTGCCAGTGTCAATGTGTTTGTTTTCGTAGTATTTTTTATATACAAAGTTGACCAACAATATGGTGGGTCTTTTGTTAGAACTTTCTAGGGAGTTTTTGTTCTCAATATGTATTCTTCCAGGTAATATTTATAATCCACTTCACGAATGCACAATAGCCAAACTATATCGCGAATATTACATAATATAGGGTCAAAGAACCTAAGTTAATGAATTAAAAATAAATACCACACCATGGCAGGTCAAGATTCCGCCAAAAATTCCAATCACTAATGTCAAACTTGAAAATAATATTGTCACATTAATTTTTGTATTATTATGCTACCGTTTATTTTAACATTCCAATTATTTCAATCGAAAGGTTTTAAATACTGAATTGAGGTTTATTAATTCATTAATTGAAATATCTGTATTATTCAACATATATAATATTTAACTGTTATCATTACATTTGACGAAAAAAAAACTATAAAAAACGCTTCGGTTGGCTATCCTGCTCGGTTTTACAATTAGTTCAAAACTTCTGGAAATCACTATTTTTAAAATCAATTAACTAGCATCACATGAAATGTCAATTTACTCCTTGGTATTAAAAAACTTACTTTAGTCCATTAGTTTTATAATGTGATGTTAATTAATCAAATCATACAAGAAGGCTGAGATTTCTGTGAAGTAAAACATCATGATGAAACCATAGCATGTAATGGAAGTACATTATCTAATGCCCGCCTGGCGTTTTCTAACTACCCACCTCAAGTTGAAAACCTGTCGTTAAGCACCTATAATAGGTGTGTTCTGTCAGCCGCGCTTGAGAGCCAGATCCGCCAAGTATAACGTTTTCACCTTCGCCTTCATCGTCACTTAACATCATATGAGATTGTAATCTCTAAATATATACCGCATTTTTAAATAAAGGTTATTTTAAAGGCTGATGACAATATTTCTGCAATAAAAAATTGTAATACGCAGCGAGAAGTCCCTCAGGAACAGTGTTTAATGTAGTCGGCTTATTAACTGAGGTCTTCACGAGACGATGATAGCTTGAGCGTGAATGACTTCCAACCGGTGTTTGCCCGCTTGTAAGGTGCGTGCGGTTACAAACCACACCTGTTGTTATCGCGCCCACCAATAGTCTGGGTCAACAGTAAAGTCATCAGTACAGATTCCATAATCACATCGACACGATTCTCGACATAATATATCAAATATATATATGTAATTAAATTATTACTACTAAATAAATTAATACTAAATAATATAATATATAGTATATTATTTAATATAACGTGTTGCGAGGACGTAGGTCCTTCTACCGAAACGATTCATTTAATAATATATTTTTATGTGCACAATCTAAAATCACAAAAATCTCATTTAAGTCACAAAAGTGGTTAATGAGGAAGCTTAAGCACATTTAAAAATTTTTAGCTTTGTGTATGTACACATATAAATAAAATTACTATGTATAAGAACAAAATATTTATACCTACATTGTAGTCTTGCAAATGATGTTATGATCTATATGAATAGCTGTAATTTAAAATAAGAATTTTTTTTAATTGTTAATAAAAAGTAGTCTATGGAACTAACATATCATTTATATACGATTAATAAAGTTTAATATTTTTATAAACAGTCGTGTTTTATTTCAAACATAATTGATAACACCCGATAAGCTTTGAAACTGTTTACTCGACTGTAGCAGCGCTCTAGAAATTCTATAGCGCTATATAACTATATAACAGCGACACAAATGGTACGCGGGGTAGGCAGCAAACTACCGGTAGCCCTGGGGCTTACACCGCTGGATCCTCTCTCACCAATACCAAGGATAGGAACTGTCTCACTCACCTGGTGGTGGTCTAAGGTTCCAGACCATGAAGCTCGAGCAATGATATCCGTCGCAGCGCCTTCCACAATACACATATAAATGTATCGGCCGTTTAAAGTTTGTGCAGCACGTCACTAACACCACATATATAGTTTATAAAACATAAGTCGCGCGGGGAACACCGATGTACTTAATTGTTTTTTATAATATTTAAATAAGGTTCCATTAATTAGAACGTCAGTTTTTACCAGAATGTAGCAACGTACTCGTTCGTACTACCAACATACCGCATAGCGGTAGATATGTCGCGAGGCAATTGGTTGCGGCACAATAATTGTTTTTTAAGCGTTGGCTGCAGCGCATTCAAAGTTGCTTGCGCGCAATGATTGGCGGTGAGACCTCTTATCCCCGTGATTGGCGATAAAGGATCCAACGGTAATATCGGCCCAAACACGACTGTTAATGAGATATTTGTAAAAATTGATCGCCCCTTAATTACGTATTCCACAAGAGCAAAGCCATAGAAGAAATTGCTAAATATAGGCTTCAAAATGACAAATTCGTATTATAATATATCGGCCGTGATCTGAGATTGCCATTTTCGTGTCGATATTTAGCTATTTCATCTATAGCTTCGCTTTTGTAATGAAATACGTATTTAGAGGACGAGTTTGTTTGACATGAAGTAATGCAAATACGTAAGTTTAACAGAAATACATGTACTCACCGAGTAAAATGTATCTATATTCTATTATTAGATCGACGGTTAACTTTAACACCGCGTCGATCGACGTGGGATCGAATCTTGAGCCTGAGATTTCGGTGAAGGAAAACATCGTGACAAGCCATAACACAGTGGTAGTGCGTTTTCTAGTACACACTTGCGACGTCTCCATGAGTTGAATAATCTTATTTAAAAGGTAATATGGTATTGGGCTTGATGGTAAACAGTATAGAAGGCAAAAACCGTGAGATCGTCAAGCTATCGACGTTTGCCGTTGTCATAACCGGGCACGGCAGCAGGGTATACCCTGGCTGATCCTGAAACGTGACAACCCAAAGAGATTTACTGTGACGAGGATATTACCCTATTCAACTTGGTCACGACCCATTCAGGTACAAATCCTCACCATTCCGTTTGTATGATACCTGATGTATGGTAGCCGGGATACAGCCTGACACAATTATGTACTATCACGAAGTAAACCTAATAATCTGTCGCCAACTCTCTGTAGACGTTTTGCTGCACTTAACTGCCAATCTCTTCTAAGCTTAGCGTCTTACCATCTTCGGCTACATCACCACTAAACATCATGTGATGTTATTAATCATGTCATCAATCTTATTCCTTTCTACAACAGAACTACGAGCGCTGGGCTTCAGGGTCACAGTTTTACGGTAAGCTCTACCTCGACACGAACTAAAAAGTTCTCTATGTCTTATCTTTGTCGTACCGTGAAACTGTGGAACCATCTCCCGGCCAATGTGTTCCCTCCTGAAGACATCGCGACAGCGGCAGCTGTCATGTTGTGTTTGAATTATACTGTGCTTACCAGCAGGAACATTACAGTCAATTTGCCGAGCTACTATAAAAAAGGTGAGATTGTGAAGCCTTTAAAACCGATAAGAAAACTTACTAAGCAAATAAAACTGATTATAAAATCTAATCTTATTTATGCTTTATTCTAATATTTTTCGCGCACCAAAATTAAACTACCATTAATAAGGTAGTATTGTCTCGGTTAATGGAGATTGGAAGCGATCGGCAAACGATGACTAGCAACTACGGAACCCCCAGTCACGGTGCTAATAAACAGGAGAACCCTCTCACAACGTCCCGCCATCTTACGATCTTACTAATGACGTTTCGCGTGCTTCCTGACAGATAGCAAGTCAGCTTGAATCGTAAGTTAATGTAAGCGAGACTAAACATCATTCAAAATACGTAATGTAATTTCATCCTTTGATCTCCAATCGAAGGCTTCGTAACGCTGTGTTTTGGTTGCGGCATAATATTTACAGAAAGTTTGCTGACATTGTTCTTTTTGCTGAAGATTCTTCAATCATATTTCAAGTGAAAAGAAAATATTTAGAGGTTAGGCATGTAAATACTACTTTAGTTAAAATATATGAATGGTTTGTGTCGGCGTGCCTTTCGCCCCTGAGGCCGACGCGACGGCACATTACCGATTTGCCTTATAATTAGTTCAAGAATCATGTTAAGCAAGTTTAATTGTCCAAAGGATATCATAGGATGAATCATTACGGGAATGACGGTGATGTCTGGAAGTGATTCTCTCTTTGTACAACTATTACAGATGATAATAATTGTAAACAATAAAAATACCGATAAACTAAAAGTGGTTTAAATAACAGTCAGTAACCGTAAGTTCATGTAAAGGGTAGGTATACCTCAATCATAGAACATATTGCCGTGCTAAGAAAAATACACTAACTGTCTGAAATGTTATTTAAAAACGTGGTTAAAGTAAGAAATCCGAACCAAAATGTGTCCTTTACTGTACGTATGCTTACTACAAATTAAAGAGAAATACCTACGAGTAAAGAAACTGACGTATTTCGCTGTACTGATTAATCAAACCATTTAATTTGATTAATAATATTATACATTATTGTAATCAGAATGGCAGTATACAGATCCACTGTTGATTTTGTGAATGAATTAATTTATTTTGTCGAGCTTAAAAGAACCTAAACTGCCCAGCTCCCAACCAATTAATTTAAAAAAATGCCAAAACTCGAACGTCTTCGTCTCAGTAACATCAAAGACAGAGTTGAAAAAAGACCAAAGTCCTTAAGCCGAAAAGCTTATGTGCCAATACCTTTTATTATTTATAGATGTCATGTAAAGAACAAGACACGCGTAATCAAATTGAACCTTAAATGAAGTAAGTTAACGTTTCTTTTAGTTTCTAAGGATTCGAGTCACATTCAAAAGTTTGTAGTAATGAAAAATGTAAGTTTGGAGTTGAGTCGAAACGGTACTTAGCGAGGTATCGCGTGTCGAATGACAAATAGCCAGCTTCTGTCCCTCTTTGGAGTTTGAGCCTTCAGAACTCGCAACTACACTCAAAGTTTGATGGAATAAAAAAAACTTTACAAGAAAGTATGAAAAACGGACAAGAAACGATCACTGAGATTCTGACTTGGTACTTATGTAAGAAAATATAAGTAAGTACAACATGCAAAGTGAAACATGCTTTTTATACTCTTCAACAGCCTGTTCTGAAGTTAAAAATCGTTGACCGCGTAAATAATACTTGATTTTTGAAAACAGGAAGAAGTCGCATGGTGCCAATTCGGAACTGTATAGAGTCTGGCACATAATATCTACGTTTTTCCCTTTCAAAAATTAGTTTGTTTGTCTGGCTGTATGAGAGCTAGCATTGTCATGGTGCAAGATATTACGGCGTTATTGGTTATTTTTACGGAATTCGTCAATAACTTCCGGCAAACAAATGGTAGTGTACCATTCGCTATTCACTGTACGACGATCCTTTAATGCGACAGTAGCCACGTGTCCAGTTTTATTTATAGTAGCAGAAGACCGCTCACTCGCCACTTTGGTTGGTTTCGGCTCACCTGGAAAGACCCAAACAGTTGATTACTGCTTTGTTTTGGGATCGTAGCTACAAATCCATGTTTCATCACCTGTCACTATGTCCCACACCAAATTTCACGTCCGTTGAATCTGGTAAGCATGGCATTACGGCAAGCGACGCTTTCTGTTTTTTGAACCTCAGTTAAATTGTGAGGGAACACAGTTTTATCACGCCCAAATGTTTTTGTAGGATTAATTCTCTCATGCCTGTGACTTAGGATGCCTGAATCTCATGGTAGGTAACATCTCTGTTTCGATCATACGGCGTACAGCATCGATGTTTTCGTTGTTCACAACGACCATCGCGAAATTCGACACTGAGTTTAACACGACCGCGTAGAAATTCTGCAAACCGGGGATAAACAGTCGACTTGCATGGCGCTTCACTTCCAAAAGCAGTTTGAAGGCGAGCCACACTCTGCTGAGGCTTAAAACTACACATAAAATCGTAGTACCTAAATCGTACTACAAAAATTTTCACCAGTTAAATCCATGTTAACGTAGACACGAAATATTTAAAATGACGCAAAAATCTAAAAACAAGTGACAATTAGATTAAACAAACTGCATTCTAAAGCCAAAGAGTTCCATTTTCAAATTACGAAATTAGTTTTTAAATATTCTTAACTGCACTCTGCACTGCGTCTGCACTCGCCTGGACTACAGAATGATACACGCGCGACTCGTGCAACGAACAGGCAGACAAAAATGTTTAATATTGGTTTTCTTTATAAGTGCCGTATATACTTTCATATGCATTTAGTAAAAAGCTGTTATTTTGACATTACAAAGATACACTTCAATTTTATTATATGTATATATAGTACATAGTAAGTGGCCAGTTCTGGAAATTTAGAATGCACGAATTTTTGAATAACAATATACGCACGCTAGCGTCACTTTACATTTTTTTTGTGATAAACTATATGATGTAATAATGCTAACCTCAGAGTGGCGTGTGACGTGCATTCACATTTTTGACAAAGACTTTGTACGAATGACGTACAAGCTTTATAGTCTTTGGATATCAATATAAACAACAAAAGGATTTAATACAGTTCTGTACGTGTTTCCACAATATAAACAGACCCTTTCAGACGTTAGTCCGCCTTCAATCTGTCAGAACCTTTGTAAACACTTGCGGCGTGACTAATTGCCGACATTGACATTTTCGACTCGATTTATTAAACTAGGTCCCTTCCTTTCCCATTCCATTTCACTTGAATTTAGAGATGAACAGCGGATGTTATCAATTCCAATTTAAAATTATTTCTATTGGTCTTTTATGTGACGAGTATTTAGCGCCTCTAGCGAAAGAGTGGAGGAACCAGAGCTATCAATTAAGTTTTTAATATAAAAAAATGTGCTTTTATCAAACTAAACAGTAAATAATAATTTTAAGTGAAGAGTTACAGGAGTTAGAGTTACAGGAGAACCCATCTTTGGTCACTGGTCAAAGACGTAGGCAGTTCACACTAAATGAAAATTACTATTATAATATTTATTAATATTATAAGTTAAAGTGCGGAATATATTTGCTTAAACAAACTACTCTCAACCCTCGTTGTCTATACATTTCTGCCATCTAATAAGAAGCTTATTTAAACATTTCCGATAAAAAACTGTGGACCTGGACTCCACAAACTGTGTGAAGGCATTTTGCACTGCCTCCTGGAAATATATTTTTTCCGTGGAAAAAAATGTCCAAATCACGGAAAATGTGGTAGTCGGTTGGGACAAGGTCCGGCAAGTTTGGAGGATGACGAATAGTTTCTAACTGCAGTTCTTGTAGTGTTAAAACTCTTTCACGAGCAGTGTGAGATCTGGCGTTATTATGAAACAATAATGGTGAAGACCGATTGACAAGCCGGGGCGGTTTTGCTGCAAGTATCGCCATCATTGTTCAGAGTTCTGCACAGTAGACATCTGCTGTTATTGCTTAAGCAGATCTGAGGAAGCTGTAGTGAATTACGCCCTAAAGTTACCACCAAACAGTTACCATCACAGCAATGACATTTATGAGCAGTTTGTGCTGCGTTAGTCCCACGTCGGAACTCGTATTCTATTATTACTCCAATTTTCGCTGTATCCATCTTCAGGTTAGAAGCTGAATGTAAAAACAATTGAAAGTCGAACATCAAATGTCTTGTATTTTTTTTTAATTTAGTATGTTATAGAAATCGTACGAAAAAAGTTTCACACTGAAATCTGAAAATAGCAGGATTAATTTTATTCAAAATGCCCAGTACGTTAAAACGGTAATTTCATATTTAAACCTCTATTACTATCAATTAGGATTCGGTAAAAACACATAAAATTTAGTAAATTTTTTTTAGTAAATACTCCGTAATAAAATACGTTTACGTTAACGTTTCAAAAATGTAAAATAACCATTCGACTGGCGAGACATCTGCCGTTCATATATACATATCTATAGTTATATATTAGAAAGAAAAAAAGGAGTTATATAACAAATAATACTTTATCATAAACGATATTAATAAAAATAATTAAATAACTATTATATTTAAAACTATTTGTCCTCTATTATCAATTAGTTATTAAATAAATTAAGTTAAATACGTACCTAAGTACGAACTTAAACATTGTTTTGGTATAAAATATACTACCGGTCTAGAAAAAGGTAAGTAAATCATGATTCCATATTAAGATATTTAAAATGACAATAGTTAAATCAAAACTAAATTCCAATAAAAGTAGTGAATACCATCCAAATGAGCGGTAGGGTACAGACAAATATCTTTGGATTCCTTCACCCAAAACAAAATCGCTGCCAAATAACCTTGTGTTGTTTTCTAAGGTTTCCAGAGCGCCTCCAGTGTAAATGGAGATGGTCCAAACTATCCATGTGAGTTGCTACTCATACCAAGGACCAACCTATCCTTCAGTCATACCATCGGGTCTCTTATCATTACCACAAAAATCAATTGATTTCAAACTTGCTGGCATACCTACTTGTTATAACATTGTTTGATTTTTGGAATCCAAATATAGATTATAATCAGTTACTAGTAACAATCTCACCAGGGAATCTAGTTTGAGTTCTGAGTTTTCGAAAACGAATGTTTTTTTTTAAATTAGCTATGCCACTAGCCGAAACGAGAAGGAATTAGAATTGACAACACGAAAATCAAAACATTTCATCGTACCACTTAATTTTCGGTGAAAATGTAACCGAAGATACGGTAAGCCTAAAAATGGGGCTGTTTGTCCAAAAGCCATGACAGGTAACCAATATAGGTACTATGATTTCTTCACGATGTAACTACAGTTTCAAAATCCTTACAGAATGCGTCCCGCGAAAGATGTGAGCGGAGACGCCAATTGTCCCGCTGTATAGTACGGTTAAACTTTCGGGAAAATTCGAAGTGAACGCTTGTTTTGTTTTACTGGAATAAACATCGAGCGTCTCGTGTCCTCTATTAGCGAAATTGAGTCCAAAGGGAATAGCCACATAAGCATGTAAAATGTTATATATCAAAGTAAAACATATTAAATAAGATTACTTAACATTTGAAAGGTAAATTTAATTTCTAAATGTATTTCTCGCCTTCCTAAACTTAGACAGCTGGGTCCCGCATTGCAGAAATTTCTGGCCACATTATGATTGCATATGTCCCGCAAATCCATGCACTTTGATTGGCAACCCTAGTCACCATCGTATTTTCAAAGCTTTAATACTAAACCACTTCCTCTACCAATCAGTTAGTGTGCAGATGAGACAGTGGTCGAAGCAAGCTATCCGCAGTGCTAATTCACCAGTCTCCATCCGTTGATCATTAGCGCAGTCTAAAAAACACATAATTCTAAAGGTGATGTCGCCTGCACACACCAGGTTTGTCGTGTTCGAGCATACGCACCAACGCACTGGTCCACTATTGCCGTTCTCGTATTATTTATTGACACCACAGTTGAAACGACTGAAAAATTGTTAACAAATATTAAAAACAAAAATCGCTGCCGTAAAGGGACATTCACATAATGTAGTTATTAAAATTGACTTTATTGTTTTAGCATGAAGTTTATTTACAGTAGGTACTATGCGTGTCTTAGTCTCAAGCTCAGTTCTATCTTAGTTAGTCTCAAAAATATTCTGAAAAAAAAAACAAGTAACTGCACCTAAATTTAAAAACGTTATTAACGAGTATATGAGATAACTTCATTTTCGACTTTTTCACATAAATGAAAAGTGGCGAGGTCTCAGTTACAGACCCAAAATATAAAAATTGTGTCAGTAATGTAACATATAAAACACAGACGATAAATTTTGTTATATGTAAAAACTAACTGCCGCTAATGTTGACAAAGTCAGTAAACCAGCATTTTCTTGAAAATCTGATTTTGTTAATATTTAATTTTCCCTATAAGGCAGCGAGATTTGTATTTAATTTACAATTAAATAAATAATGAACTGTAACTTATAGAGAACAACAAGATTTAACGTAAACTTCATAATGAAAGGCTCAAGATTATACTGTTTTTATTGCAATCAATATGATTATATAATCTGTTATTGATTATTCATTGGGTTTCGTATAGTGATGTACTGTAGATTTGGTTTTTATTCGTATGTCCGCTATTTTTTATTTGCTTTTGATGGCTGCATTGTACCTAATGCAATGATGCAAGCAATAAGTAATGATGGCTCAGTGGTAATATGTAAGGACATCGCGTCGATTGACGTGAGTTCGAATTTCTGCAATGAGCCTGAGCTTTCGGTGAAGGAAAACATCGTGAGGAAACATAGCATGGTGGTAGGGCATTTTCTAATGCTCACCTGGCTAGCTACCACCCTCAAGTTGAAAATCTGTCGCCAAACACTAATAGGTGTGTTCCGGCAGCTGCAATTGAGAGCCAATCTTCTAGGTAGGCTTAATCAAGTGAGATTGTGCCCATTACGCCAAACCTATAACAATAAAAAAAAAATTGAAGTGTCGTTAATTTTTTGCCAGATCTACGATACCAGTTGATACTTATCAGCTACAAAAAATCAAATTAGCATAAGTGTTCAATGTCACCTGATTGAGAAATATGTACACTTAAATCAATAAAATAATAGTGTATTTTTAAATGAATAAAACTGCTACGTACATAGTTATCGTAAATTTCTTACTATCACGTTACCTAGCTAGGTTAGATAAGTTACAACCGGACGAGGCGCAAAAGTCAAATGATTTTAATCAACGGATATTATGTAGGTATATAATGTAATTTTTACTACAACATTAACCATAACGTATGAAGTTTTTTTAAATTTTGTGACTTAGTCCATTTGTTTTCATCATAACAAAATCTTTTTTTACTTTGTGTAATGTTTATGTATTTAAATCATAAACGTTATTTCTTTCAAAATATTGGCGTGGTCATTTATATAGTATATCTGGTAGATAAATAAAAAATTAAACATAAAAAAATTGCCTTTGGTGCTCATGTTCTGGTATTTAACTGTTTTAACAACCGTGATAAAGAAATTGTAGATAGCCTCTTTAGGCTATTTTATTACATAGTTTGCAAAAAAATTAAAACTTTCAATATACAATTTCAGTAAGTTACTTAATCCAGTGTTTTTGATTTCTTATAAATGTTACTTTTTTTATAAGAGGTACAATGATTTCTTTTGGACATAGTGTCCAAACTACTAATAACTACTAACAACTAGAACTACTAGAATTTTAATGTCAAATAAAATATTATTTACGAAAACAAAGTAAAAATGGGAATAAATAAAGTGCAGGCCAGGAATATCCACGGTGGCCGTCGACACTGCCAGGGATCTTTTATGTAGCTCGTTAGCTGTTATGCCTTTTTAACCATGTGTACCTTAGACCAGCACCATGTGTACCTTAGACCAGCTTCCTTACCATTAAACACCGCAAAAGATAATCATAATTTAAAAAAAAGGTGTGTGTGCGATTCACACACGATAGAAGTGAAACTTCATTTTAAAAGACATTTTATATTTTATTTAAACAGTGTGCAATATACATACACGCCGACATTTACTCTCTCGCTCTGGCTCACACAAAGAGGAGAGACCGATAATGTGCGTTAAACGTTTAACATTTAACGTTCAACGCTTGGAAATCGCATAAGAAGTTTCACTTCAAAAAATCGCAAGAAACTTCGGGTTATAACTCATTGTATTGAAAGTTATAACTCATTGTATTGAAAGCAAATGCCATCAACACGCGTGTAAAATCTAAAACCAACGGCTATCACCGAGAGGATGATAATACATCGACGGTCTCCGTTGTCATGCCTTCCGGCAGCTCAATATAAACTGGTTAATCCCGAAACGCGACACACCAAAAGAGACTCATTATGACGGGTGCATCACATGTACATGTTGGTCGCGACCTAGTCGGTTACAGACCCCTACCACCCCAATTGTTTACTGCGTGTTTAAGCGTGTCAATGTGGCAGTTGTTATACCTGGTGTTGCGATCTAGTCGAACACAGTTGTCATGTCCTACCATTCAGCAACCAGTCTAGAACAAGTTCAAAATGGTGTTAATTCGAGATAAAGCTCTTAAAAATATGAGCGATAGTCCATTCGATTCGCAGTTACATTTAGAAAAATGTATCTCGAGGATGTTTTTTTTATGGTTTACATATTAAATTATTTGTATTACTCCCTTACTTTGTAATTAGCAACATACTATGTCATAAATATGGTCAAAACACATAAAATTCGATGTGCTGATATCAGATATCACATTCGACTTATTTTCAACAACAATGTCAGTTACGATACCTATTTACTTTGGCGTGGCAGAAAAATCTGTGTCAAAAGTCTATATTATACGATTTGAGGCGTAGATAAATGAGAAAAATTCTCTTACGAAAGCGCGTTCCGAGTTCTTTCGAGTGATGCGAGACTATATGGCACGGCGCGGCGCGGCGCGGCGCGGCGCTCGGCTGTGGCTGCCTTTTCAACGTAAATACATAGTTTCCTACCAAATCGTAAATAAAGCCACTCGGAACCGTTTAGCTGTGCCTAGCCACGTATGCGGACGTCTGGTTCCATTGTATGAAGGCTAAATTTTTTTCTTTATACAAACTCGTTTAAATTGTTGCATCTCACCCGACTGTAGATCATATCTTAGACCACGGCTCATCGTCGGTTGATATCTGGTGTGATTGTGGTTAACAAATGCCGCGACAAAAGTTTGTTCTGAGTAAATTGGTACACAACTGGTCCTTTGAACTGTGGACATATTCTTGGCCGTGGAGCTTCCACAATCGAACTATACATAAATTCTGTTATAAAAAACTTCAATTTTAAAATACTTATGATTTAAAGAAAATAATATAAAATCATTGTAATCATATGTTATTGTATGTACGTTACAATGGAAACGAATACAGAACATCTGGCACTAGTGAACACTTATTATAAAATATAATATTCACGCTGTGAGAGACGACGGAAGGCAAAGCTTTGTACGAAAATCACTGCTCAATAGAGAAAAGTTTTCTATTACGATATACTCAATAATTTGTTAGAAAAATAAATTCATCCTCTTTTTTTTTTATTTCATTAAATTCTATTTAAATCGATCCCGAGTAATAAAGGCAAACTGAAAGAAATCAGAGTTTAATGGAAAAATGCTATTCTAATGGGGTAAAAAAAAACTCGATAATTCCACGGTGCAACCCTTCTTCTTTGACAAAATATTGGAAAATGTTTTTCGATATTATTAGTAAAGCAACAGCGGCTGTTATTTAAGTTAACAGAACTAATCATTCAAAAAACCACAATATTGTATAGGAAATAGAGTTTAATCTATTTCTAAACTAATATTATAAAAAGAGTGTGCGAATTTTGTGTTTGTTTTTATGTGGGGGCTAATTACTAGAAAAACTACACCATTTTTTTTATTATTTTTTTCATTTACACCCTATTTATTGAAGAAGGTTATATCGGCTATATAACTTCACGCTTAGACTATAAGGAGCGGAGCAGTTGTCATGAACGTCAAGCAATCTGGAAAGCTGTAGACAAGTACGGGTAGTGAGAACAACATAGTCTTTGCCGTCTGTTATGTCTAGTAGATGCCGCAACGGCGCGACACGACGCGGTTGAAAGTTGGCTGAATAAGTTTAACACGAGTGAAATTGTAGGGCATAGATAGTTTAGAATAAATCTCAAATTTATAAAACGAAACGACTAATACTACAGTTTATTTCGAAATAAGATTATCTAATCTCATTTACAGGGTATGTCGGGGATAAGCGGCGCCGGGTATAACACCAATAAAAAGCGTCGTACGCGTCTACAGAGAGCAGTGTCCAATTTATTTTATTGCCTCTTGTATAGATATTTCGCCTCACACGCGGCCGCGCGGCCGCTCCTAAACATAGCTTCTCATCTCTGATACTTTCACATTATTATGTCGTTTGAGATATGTATTTGTTTAGTGTATTATTCCTACTCGAATAACGATTTAGGCTTGAATGAAACGATATAATTTTTGAAACAATAATCCGTATAATTTTTATATCCTTAAATGTTAAGCATTTGTTTTATATATTATTATTTTGAAAATTCAAAATCCCTATCAATGATGGCTAATACATTTTGAAATAATGTGACATTTAGCAAATTGCATGGTCTCCAAATATTTATGTTATGAGACATACTTATGCAATAGTAAGACACCCATACGGCGTCTGGTAGTCCTGCGATGAAATGTAGAGGGTGGACTTAGTTGCTGCAGTTCTTGTGCACATTCCCAAAATGTAGCCGATAGAACATTGCAATGCAAGCGACCTAACGTCGATATTCCGGGCTATGCATTTTTACACATGTCCGTGATCCATCACCAAAGAGTCTTCGAGCTCACGGATCGATAAAGTCCAACGTGGCCAGCTGATATTTTGCGGACTTGTCCCAGAGATGGCAGCACTCCACACATGGCTGTATTTGCGCTTGATACAGATTAAGGAGCTGAGCCGACTTATTGTGGGTGATCCTTAGCAGATAGACATATGCTATATCTGTTTTTTTTGTAAGTCTCTTTAAGGTCTACAATTATAGTGTACAATAATTTTATATATCTCTAATGGTTTTCTCGGCGTAATCCATTTAAGCACCCAAAGAGCGTCTTTTTTCCAAACTGATTAACTATTATCTTCACTGCTTATTTAATATTTTACTTTATCTTACAATGTATGTATATCCTGTAACCTGGCCACATAACATAGCTATGAACTAAAAAACATGTTAATCGGATAAGTGGTTTTTGCGTGAATAGAACACAAACGGACAGATGGACCGAGAGACGTTGAGTTTTATAATATGCATAAATACAGAAAGAATACTGTAATTTAAAATTAAATTAAAATCAATTACATGTAAGTTTAAATAAATAAACAAAAATAAAACTCAATAAACACAGTTACAAGTATAGAAAACTTGACACTGACAGAATTAAAGCAAAACTGTACTATGCATGACACTTCACCGCTTTTGCTTGAAGTAATTTAATAGGGTAATAATTACATTTTCGTAAGTTACTACTTTTGTTCGTAATATTCACCGCAACTCTCGTATTATAAACATCAATGAATAGTTCTTTTTCAGAATATTTAGAATCAATCCGACCTTTGTAAAGACACCAATGCGAAAGCGGATAACGTAATCCCTTTTGTATATCAATATGTATGGAAGACGTCGAAAATAAGCCCTTAGGTCAACACAATTTGAATGCAAGTTTATTTACAAATATTTACATTTATTCTTTACATCAATCGTAAATAGCTGTTAGAATAAAACGGTGTTTGTGGAAGTTATTATTTAAGTTTTAAAGCGTCGTTTTTTTTTTAAATATCTTCGCAAAGGTCACATCATTTTATTTCGAAGTATTAGATATAGATATTAATAATTACCATTATGTATTATGGGTCGTGGTAGGTGTTGTAGCGTTATCGCCACAACCTTACAGGATGTTTAGCTTGTATGAATTCTATTATTATAAATAAAATACCACTTGGTTCATATACGAGTATGTATTGCTCTCTATCTTGTAACTCTACTTTCTTTTAATTTATACATTCTAATTGTTGACAGCTGATGTCTCTTTTTACCAAAGACAAATAACCAGCCAGTCTATTACATTACATTAGTTACATATAAAGATAAACTATTTGCTGCGGTTAGCCGCCACATCACCCCCCCAAGGAGAAAGGTAAAGCGATCAAAGAAAAAATAATAATTATAATATACAAACTTATAAATCTAACCTATATCTACTTCTTTTATTGATATATATCTTTCTGTCGACAGCTTTAATTGTATAAAATTACAGTTTACAGTTCTTTGGTTTATAGATGAACTATGTGAATATATAACAACATATAAATTCAATTAAAACATACAAATCAACGCGAACGAAGTGCCCAATGAAAAGCTAGTATTACATGAAACTATGTATTTTATGTCGTACATCTTTGAACGTTATAATTAATAAAAAGCTAAAAGATGAATATTGAAATTATGCGATATCGACGGAAGGACTGCTGCAACTAGCTCGATAAATAAAATTGCTTCAGCACTCCGCACTCCACGGTGATCTTTTATTTAAAAGCCTTCTTTTAAAGTTCATAGATCCTTCATAAGGTTTTCTAAATGTATTACTTTAATTCGAATGCATTCATAGAGGTCATTTGTAATGGAGTCCTGTTTGATAAGGAATCTGTTATGTGATCTTTTTTTATTTATTAAAAAAGGTTACAGTACAGCTATATAGGGGTCATTTAACACGAATAAAAAATAAGTCCGTGTCCGGGATTCTTAACAGTTCACACAGGAACTGGAATAAAAGTCTTAATGTATAGAATCATACAGTATAATGGAAAAAGTTGAAGAGTAAAATCAACATGGTCTTTACTACAACGACTATTATCGGAAGAAAAATACGAGTAAATCATTATACCTATATACTTTTTTTTTTGTCGAGCTTACTATACTTGTAGCCTTAGGAGCCCTGGAGCCTTTGCAGCTTTTAAAGCTTCACCGGGCTTGGAGGCGAGCGATTAAGGCACTCAGCCGCGAAAGGAAGGCAACAAGTTCCGAGGGTGCCAAAGTGGCCGGACCTCGGCTCGGACTGTTGCCGCGTATGCAATGAAGTCGCGATCTGTCTAATTCCCTATCATTCGATCTAACCTAACTATACATATATACAACTTTCTTCCCCCCTGGGAGGAGGGAATGAACATGTGTATGTGTATTTAGTCATCATCATCATTTCAGCCGAAAGACGTCCACTGCTGGACATAGGCCTCTCCCAAAGATCGCCACAACGACCGGTCCTGTGCTGCCCGCATCCAGCGGCTTCCCGCAACCTTTACCAGGTCGTCGGTCCACCTTGTGGCGGGTCTGCCCACGCTGCGTCTTCCGGTACGTGGCCGCCACTCGAGAACTCTTTGACCCCATCGGCCATCTGTTCTACGAGCTACGTGGCCAGCCCACTGCCACTTAAGTATAGCTATTCTTCGGGCTATGTCGGTGACTTTGGTTCTCCTGCGGATCTCCTCATTTCTGATTCGATCACGCAGAGAAACTCCGAGCATAGCCCTCTCCATTGCCCTTTGAGTGACTTTGAGCTTTCTTATGAGGCCCATAGTTAGCGACCACGTCTCAGCACCATATGTAATCACTGGCAACACACACTGGTCAAAGACTTTCGTCTTGAGACACTGCGGTATCTTGGACGAGAATATGTTACGTAGCTTCCCGAACGCTGCCCAGCCGAGTTGGATTCGACGATTGACCTCTTTCTCGAAATTGGATCTACCTAACTGGATTGTGTGTCCCAGGTAAACATAATCTTTAACAATTTCAAGCGTATGGTCTCTGATCTTCACGGGAGTTGGCGCTACATGGACGTTCGACATAATCTTCGTCTTGTCCATGTTCATTCTAAGACCAACTCGTTCAGAGGCTTTACTGAGGTCATCGAGCATCGCACGGAGGTCCTCCATGGTCTCAGCCAAGACTACTATGTCGTCGGCAAACCGAAGGTGGGTGATGTACTCGCCGTTTATGTTGATGCCTAGTCCTTCCCAGTCCAGAACCTTGAAGACATCTTCCAGTGCAGCGGTGAACAGTTTAGGAGAGATAACATCTCCTTGTCTGACTCCCCGCCGCAACAGGATGGGTTTCGAGTTCTGGTCCTGCAGTCGAACTGACATAGTGGCGTTTTCATACAAACACTTCAACACTTCGATATACCGGTAGTCTACTTGGCACCGCTGGAGAGACTGTAGTACAGCCCAGGTCTCAATCGAATCGAAGGCTTTCTCGTAGTCCACAAACGCTAAACAAAGGGGTAGGTTATACTCTTCGGTCTTCTGTATAACCTGCCGTAATGCGTGTATGTGATCTACGGTACTGTAGCCTTTTCGGAAACCGGCTTGTTCGGGAGGCTGGAAGTCGTCGAACTTGCGAGCTAGACGGTTCGTAATAACTCTCGAAAACAGCTTATAAACATGGCTCAAAAGTGAGATGGGCCTATAATTCTTCAATAGGGTATTGTCACCCTTTTTGAAGAAGAGTACCACCACACTTTTGTTCCATGCCTGCGGCGTTTTACCTTCGTGGATGACGGAATTGAACAATGTCTGAAGGGCCCTCAGTACTGGTTTACCACCCGCCTTCAATAGTTCGGCTGTGATTCCGTCATCTCCGGGAGCTTTGTTGTTTTTAAGCTGTTTGAGAGCCATACTAATCTCGTACAAGCTGACGTCCGGGATGTCTTCTGTATAGTGTCGAGTCAATCTAGCTCTTGGGTCTTTAGCTAGATTCGTAACGGGTTCCTGCGTTGACGTGTATAACTGTCCATAGAACTTCTCGACCTCTCTCAAGAGCTCGGGTTTGGATGACACGATTCTGCCGTCGTCAGTCTTCAGCTTTGTTAGCTGGCTTTGCCCAATAGACAGATCTCTTGCGAACACTTTGGAGCCTTTGTTTCGCTCTATTGCCTCTTTAATACGATTCGTATTAAATTGGCGTATGTCAGATTTCAGTGACTTTGAGATCCGCCTATTAAGCCGCCGATAAGCACAGGCATCACCTTTAGACTGCAGAATCATCTCACGCCTCTCCTCCATGAGTTTTAGAGTAGAGTTCGAGAGTTTTTTGGTCCTGTTTGTACGGTGGGTCTTAAAGAACTTGGACCCAACCGTATGGACAGTTTCCACGAACCCGTCATTATAATTGTCCACGCTGCTGTCTTCTAGGCAATGAAAACGGTTTTGGAGTTCCAGCTGAAAGCTTTCGGGGTTTTGGAGTTGGATCGGTGCTGGGCGGACCGTAGACTTCATCAGTCGAGATCTTTCGAGCTTCAAATTAAGATTCAATGTGCCTCTTACCATACGGTGATCACTTCCGGTTTTGACCGCATTGATCACAGAGACATCATTGAATATGTGCCTTTTCGTCGACATGATAAAGTCTATCTCGTTTTTCGTTACACCGTCAGGGCTCATCCAGGTCCACTTCCTGTGTTCTCGCTTCCTGAAGAAAGAGTTCATCATATAAAGGCCTTCCTTCTCCATGAAGCCGGCCAGTAGTTGGCCCCGATGATTCCGATTTCCTACTCCAAATTGCCCCACTCGCAGCTCGTCGCCGTCTCGTTTGCCCAGTTTTGCATTGAAATCCCCCATGACAACCGTGAAGTGGGCATTGAAACTATGCATGGCTTTAGAAATGTCTTCATACATAGCCTCCACCTCATCGTCTGAGTGCGCCGAGGTCGGAGCGTACACCTGTATGACCTTCAACGAATACCGTTTGGTTATTCTGAGTATAAGGCACGCTACCCTAGTCGACACACTCTCGACTTTTACCACGTTGTTCACAAGGGACTTGTGGACGATAAACCCGACACCTCCTTGGGACTGTTGATCGCCCTCCCTGAAATAGAGCAAGTTACCAGATTTAAGGATTATCGTGTCCTCCCCCTCTCTTCGAACTTCAGATAAACCTATGATATCCCACCGTAACTTGCTCAATTCTTCCTGAAGTTCCACAATCTTCTCGTCAGTTCGCAGTGTGCGCGTGTTGTAGGTTGCCAGGGCCAGTGTTCGTCGGTTGTGGTAGCCGGATCTCTGCCAGGGATTAACTATAGCACCCCCTGCCCCACCGTTACCGTGACCGCTACCGGAGTCAGGAATAGCGAGGCCGCCGGGGACTAGGGGTCTAGATTTTGTTTGCACTTTCATATTTGGGAGGATTTGCCATAATCGCCACGCTTGGCAGGCGGGTTGGCGATCGCAGTATGGTCGTAGATATATACTCGAAGGACGCTGCTGCCCGTTCTTCGGATAATCCTTTAGTCGCCTTTTACGACACCCACAGGATGAGATGGGGTGGTGCTATTCTAAGCCGGCACACACACGGACAGTGTATTTAGTAATTTGAAATATTTTGTCTAATCAAACTAGGCAAAAAAGAAAAAAAAATGGTCCCTTACAGAACCTATATACCTGTTTGGCGTGCATGTGTGAATGATACAGTGTAATGTACGAGTATGTCTGTGATAACTAGTGAATGTAGAGTCACTGTATCGCGCGAGCGGCTGCTTGTCTCAAGGGCTTCATGCCGATGGATCGGACCTAGGCTTGAGTTGCGGCCCTGGCGGGTATCTATATACTCGTATACTATTATAATGAGGTAAAGTTTGTGAGTTTAGTGAATGTAGGGGATAATCTCTGGAACTACTTATCCGATAAAAATATAAAACATTGATAGATAACTACGTTCAGACTGATTGATTATAGAGTATTTTGTTGTTATTAAATGCCTCGTGCCTCGTGGTTTCAACCGTGTTAAATTTATTCGATACCTATGCACCGCGCCGCCGGGCCTACCGCCGCCACCACACCTGTATAGCCCTATCGTTATTCTCACTGCCCGTACTTGCGTAACTTTCCAAAATGGTTGACTTTCATGGTTACTGATCCACCTCTTAGAGCTGTAGCGTGAAGTTTAAAGCAATGATGGCTCAGTGGTAGAGTGTACGACTTCGCGTCGATTGACGTGAGTTCGAATCCCTGCAATGAGCCTGAGCTTTCGGTGAAGGAAAACATCGTGAAGAAACCATAGCATGGTGCTAGGGCTTTTTCTAATGCCCGCCTGGCTAGCTACCACCCTCGAGTTGAAAATCTGTCGCCAAGCACGAATAGGTGTGTTCCGGCAGCTGCACTTGAGAGCCAGTCTTCCACTAGGTTTAGCGTGTTATCATCTTGGGCCACATCGTTAATAAACATCAGGTGAGATCGTGGCCACTATGCCAAACCTATAACGATAAAAAAGTTATAAAAGCCTTCCTCAATAAATAGGCTATAAAATTTAGGTAGAGATTTTTAAAATCTGACTGCTAGTTCCAGAGCTTAGCGCGATCAAACAAACAAACCCACCAACAAACTCTTGGGGTTTGTTCGTTATATTAGTATAGATAAATATGATATTGTACAGTGTAATGATACGTACTGACAAAATGTACGCAGTTATATATTTATAATAATATATATTTTATTGACTCATGTATTTCAGTTCTACCAACAGTATAAACCATTGATAGGGTATATGTACTAAGTACTAGTTTTTGCAATAAGAATACTTACTCTGTTCGACTGAACTGTACTGCAATCCGTACACCTTACTTAAATGTGGCTTCGACATTTACGCACTGTGAATGCGTACGGAGCGGCGTTAATAATACGATAATTCGGAAAATTCGAATCAGAGCGTGAACCTGGACGTAAATACCAAAACAGCAGTCAAGTAAGTAAAATTATTTGTTGATAAAGTGTATAAATAGGTCATAATATCGTAATACCATAATAGATAAAAATATTAATCATTTAAATGCCAAGTTATACTAAAACGAAAACTATAATCTATTTATAAGCGATCTAGCGCTGCAGTGAACTTTAGTTCTAACTCTTCACAAACGTTCTCGTCTATCGGAGAATATATGTCAATGATATAAATACTTTTAATTAAGTATCACGTACATAAGTACAATGTTTGGAAAATAATTGCAACACTTGTTACAAGTGTATTCTTAGCCTACATCTACAGCTTGAATTATATATAGCTACATCACATACACTAGGAAGTGACTTTGCAAACTTGCGGAACTAAGGCATGTTTGTGAAGGATTACTACAAACTTACACTATTACCTCGTTCAGTACTACGTACTCTGGTTGATCCTTCTGCTATATTGTTATACTATACCGTACCTTCATGATTTTGTTTTTTTTTTAAACTTAGATACTACCTGTAGCCAGTAATTTAATGATCACACACATAGCGAAAAAAATACTGTATTACGTCGGGTTTTAAGATCAACTAGTCCATATACATAGTTACTTAATAACTTGGTTCCCGGGGATAGCATATATAAGCAAATTTTACGTATATTAAAAAAAATGATTTCGGGAGTTAAAGGATGGCTTCCACTATGGTTAATGTATAACTCCTCATCAGGACACTTACTGAAGATAGATCTCGATCGAGATGAATAAGAATGAGTTTTATTATTACAATTAGTTAAGTTATTGTGAATTTAATCCTAAATTAACTATCGATAGTTGCGTATTTAATAGTGTCTGATGTATTTACAGTTTATACTTTGTGACTACAGCCAAGGCCTTTAGGCAATTACCTGGAATTTACATATATGCCTTATCAAGCATATGTTCCACCGCACGTTCCTGCTAACGAGCCTTGGTCAATCCTTAATTTATATGCTGAGTTAATAGGAAAAAAAGGAAAAATAACCACTGCTATAATATCGAAAGTACAGACAGATATTTGAATTTTATAGATACATATTATGTCTATATAGTATAAAGAAGTAAAGCCTTTCTGTTCGATTATAAAAAAAAACTTTCACTCATAGAAAAATACATTATTCCTGACAGATATAAGCTATTTTATATTCATATTAAATGTTATAATTAACTAGAACGAAATCGCGGGCGGTTACACGTAAAATACAATTTTACATATATTTGTATATTCATAAATCTGCTTATTACCCTTAATAACATTTTTTATGAAGGACGTGAAGGACGAAGGACGACTGCCCTTTGTCTGATGATAAGCACATTACAATCCAAAAACAGTGAGGACCATGGAATTATCGACAATCCATCGTCAGCCGCTGCTGTTATGTCGGTCTGCGTAATACCTCTTCACGTTTCGCTTGAAGGACCCGAAGTAATAAATAGAGAGAATACACCGGTTGGAAAACCGTTCCACAGCTTCACAGTACGGCGAAAGTATGACATCCCGAACTTTTTTTATTCGATCCGAGGTGGAGGATTTTAGCAATCTCTCTACGCAGTTGAAGCGGCTCGTGTTCTTGTGATATAGAAAACACATTATCCACGCTATAATACAATTCTCACATCATTAAGCTATCGCTACAACTACAGGCGGATTCAATTTTCTTTCAGTATAACTTCATAGGTACAAGAGCTAATTCCGACCTTAATATCACTCTTTTAAAGCGCAAAATAGTGAACGGGAAAATAATAGCCGAAATAAGTAAACAAAAACATTTAGAGAATACAGAGACTATATGTTATTAAGAGCTCGTTTTGGATTCCTCTTGTGTTGAGGTTACATGTCCATTGTTATGAATCCTTTGTGATTTCTAAACATTTGTTATATTGAAAATCCTATTCTCTTTATGTGATAGACAGCAGACTTTATTTGAAGCGATGATGGCTCAGTGGTAGTTTATATGGACATCGCGTCTATCACGACGTGAGTTCGGATCCCTGCAATGAGCCTGGCTTTCAGTGAAGGAAAACATCGTGATGACAACATCATAGCATGGTGGTAGGGCATTTTCTAATGCCCGATTGGCTCGCTACCATCCTCAAGTTGAAAATATGCCATCAAGCTCATATAGGTGTGTTCCGGCAGCTGCACTAGGCGTAGCGTGTTGCCATTATCATCACCACCACCACCACCACCACCACATTGTGAGACTGTGGTGAAAACGCTAACTTATAAACAACAAAAAAAATCTGTTAATGGTGAGTTTACAGTACGGAATATTGATTCTAGCAGAGACAAGGTAAAACAAAGTCTGCTTCTAGTAATATACATATTAACAGAATGGACAGAATTATTAGAATATACATAATCCGGAATAACAGCGGCGACCGCCGCGCCGATGCGTTTTCGATCTCTCGGTGGTCGCCGTTGTATTTGGATTGTACTGTGCTTACCATCATGGACAGTACAGTCAATGTGCCGAGCTACTATAAAAAAAAAGTTACAAAATTAATTTAAAAGTCACTACCGCAAGTCATTGGAAACGAGATATGCTTATATCAGTGCAACTAAAATTCAAGACACGTATAAAATCCGCCCGACTGCGAGCAGATCACACATACCCCCGTCCTCCGTGTCAATACTTCATATTGTTCCTCCAACCGGCTGCACATTATACTCGGTATAATGTGATTGGGTTTATTGCTTCGGGATATTTAATAACAACCTTACGTAATGCTCCGGGAATGTTGATTAGGCGTTCATATTAACTTTCTGGGTAACTTTCATTTGTAATAAAAGCTATGTGTGGTGGTGAATTCATTTATTTTGTTTCTCTACGGCGCGGCACCGTCTGATTGTATTGTATAATGAAGCAATTTTTAGATGTAATTGTGATATTATTGTATTATAAGGAAACTTATATTATCTAAGTACTTAATAAAAGCTTGTGTTTAAGTTAGTACCAGATATCTAGGTATACTAATATAATAAAGCGGAAGAGTTGTTTTGTGTGTTTGTTTGTTTAAACACTAAATCTTTGAAACAACCAGTGGGATTCGAAAAAATATTTTTGTATATGATAGCCACAAATTCACCTGTCAACTAGCCTTCAATATTGATTTTTATTAAGCAAGTTTGAATAAATAGCGAACCCTAACTGCTTTATCCGCGTGCTCTGGCGTAATGGTTAGTGACAAGTAAATACAATGTTCTACAAAAATATTGCTCCTTAGTACATCTAAGAAAGGCCCAGGATACCATATGCCTATCTCTTATAAATAAGTCACAATAAGATATTTTATGCCAAATTTTTTTGAAAATCGTAAAGTGATTTATGATTTAAGTGATTATTTATTAGGCATGGGATATTAATCCTTACGAACGAAAGTTACTTCATCATCAAGACAATTTTATGTGGATAAACTTTGCCCTTAGGACGAATAGTTTGGGAGCTAATGTAAAATTAAAATAATTCAACACTCGGCTCGAGTCTATGTCCATAGTAGCAGAGACGCGAACGAGCCGTGTCAGTTGCTCTTGGCTGCCCGATAAAAATATTGTCAGTCAATCAGCGATTCCTTTTAAATTATACGGGGCTGAAACCGCGTGGTGCCGCTAGTCTTATATAAATGACATTGATCACAAATATGCAACTAAATACTTTTTTCAGTCTGTCTGTCTTTTTATATGTCCGGATTATTCTCAAAAACGGCTTGACCGATTTCTATGAAATTTTGTTAACGAGAAGCATAGGTATAGGTAGCCCATTAGATAGGCTATAACAATTTTATTGTCAATATTACTTTTAGAAATCGTTAAAAAAAAGATGAAGTTTCCTAATTGATTTTGATTGTTTATTCAAACAAACTTATTTTCATATAATATATTACATTAGATTTAAGTAACAAGTAACAAACTGTTTTTTTTACAGTACTAAAGCAGTATAGTGACGGCACTGTGCCAGAGCCCAGATGGTAAGCACTATGCTTTACAAAAACGACGGCGACCACAGAGAGATTAGCAATCCCTCACTGGCCGTGGCTATCATGCCAGCCTTCAAGCCTCTCGGCAGCTGGATATACATTGGCTGATCCCGAAAGTAGACAAACCAAAAGAGTGTTACTATAACGGGGAATATCACCACGGTCGCGACTCAGATTCCGCGGTCTCGATACAGATTCTTACCACCCCGCTTAATTCATGGATGGTACACCAACTGATTTCTAAGCCTAAGCGTGCCACTTTTGTGGGCGATCTAGTTTAGTTCGATTATATATTAAAGAATGATAAGACAAATTTCTTTGGAGATTTCTCTCTATTTGGGCAGCCCGACTGGCGTAATTCCACCGCTCCACAGAAGATCGTAGTCAAATAAGGTAGTGTTGTGATCCTGCGTTGCGTAGGGTTGCCAGTGCACCTTGAAGAGGGTGGGTCAACGTTAGCAATGCACTAGTGACAAATATAATTTTAAAAATGAACTACGTACTGACAAAACTAAGAAACGAGCTGACCCTACCCTACGTACCTAACTAAACTTTACTGAGAAATACGAAATTTCGTTGAAACACATTAGGGAAACAGTCGTAAAAGTTTTACTAGCTAATTGAACGTCAACGCATGGTAATTAAAGAAATTGATTAGGTACTCACAAAAAAACTAATTGAGAATTCAATAGTTCTGTCTTTTAATTATTCTTCCAATACAAATTATGCGCGAACAAAAATTTGCAGGGCCTTAACGATTTCGTCAGATTGTACCCAACATATCAAATGGTACGCCATACTACAATACAAGTATGATTTATGAGTCCTTCGTGTTGAAAGTGGCGCCGTTTGTGACAACTTTATGTCCAACCCGCTGCTATTTTCGAACCACGCGTACCACTCCGAGATATCTCCATATTACGAAATTTAGAAGCGACTAGTTCTATATCAATATTACTTCATATGTCATTTCAAACCTTACTAAAATATACATAAATACTTGGCGCAAAAAAAAAACACAAAAAAAAAGTAAAATAACCTAAGCCGTATGTGACGGGCTAAAAAATATTTTGTAGTGTTTCTAAATTTTATGAAAATGTACATGAACCCGCGCAGCGCTGGTTTAACTTTTCTCTAAGTCTGGCCTAAGAAAAGCGATGGCTGATTGAGACGAAGCCCCAGTAAGGGCGCTGCAAAATAATTTGCCCAGTGTGCTGGAATAACCAAAGCCGTTACTAAAATCAATGTACCTATTACAGTTAATGTTTTTCAACGTGATTGATTTATAAGCTGGTATGACAACGGAAAGCAGGCATCGATGATTACCGAGAAAATCTGTGCCACCGTCGGTCGCCGTTCTTTGTGCACCGTACCGTACTTACCATGAGCGGTAGTCATTTTGCTGAGCTAATATAAAAAAACTATTAATTCACTTATACATGTATATCATCTTTAATGGAACATATCTGTTATGGACCCGGTCAAAAAGTAATATTATTACGCAGAGACATTGCCACGTTGAGCATGTTCTACCGACTGTATCATGAGTGTTTTAAAGAGCTGTTCAACCTAATTCTCGCTTCTCCATTTAATAACAGATCCACACGCGATGGGCTCCGGAGCCACAGCTTTACGGTAACCTCCATCTGGGCACGAACAAAGACGTTTGCTACGTCTTATCTTTACCGCACTGTGAAGCTGTGGAAATGTCTCCCGGCTATTGTGTTCCTACAACATGGAGTCCTTCAAATACAACGTGAAGATACATTTGAGCAGGCCGGCATCACAGCGGCGACTGAAGATGAATTGTAAATCCCACGGTAGTCGCCGATGTTGTTGGATTACACTGTGCTCACCATCAGATACAGTCACTTTGTCGTGCTACGAAAACAATAGGGCAAAGACGGAACAATTCTGACTATACGTGTTTTTGGATAAAGCAAATAGCTTTAATGTCGGTTGTAAATCGGCAGTTAAATCCGTACAATTACAAAGTGTGGGTTGTAACGATGCTACCATTATTCGTAGGACTATAATTATCCCTTCGAATGAGGGTTTATCTAGTTATGCGGCGTGATGTCGAGCCGACCCTTACGCTTACCTATTGCAACTTTGTTGTTCCGCTTGGGATCGTAATGTCTAGTCAGATTTTATTATGTAAACATCGAATTTTTACTTGTAAGATATCCCGCCCAATCGACTTTGTGAATTTAAATATGTGTTTTTGCTAGTCCATTATGTATTTACGCATAATAATTGCAAAAAAATAATAATGTTGTTTTGAAGTGAAACTTCTTATGCGACTTCCAACACGTTAAACGTTTAACGCACATTATCGGTCTCTCCTCTTTGTGTGAGCCAGAGCGAGAGAGCAAATGTCGGTGTGTAGGTATGTATATTGCACACTGTTTAAATAAAATACATTTTAAAATGAAGTTTCATTTCTATCGTGTGTGAATCGCACACATACCTTTTTTTTATTTTGAGCATGTAAATAAATCATAAATATTACAATATACTGAATAAACATTACACAATAAAAAAATGTACGGTTTGAAATTTAATTAAAGGCAAACGTATAGCCGTTGCCTCGATCTTTATTCGATTTCCTCCGCTCCATTGGACAAACAGACCGGCAGACGTAGATTTATTTGCAAACACGTATGTACGGTGAACATAACAAGCTTACAAAATAAAACCGTTTTTTTTATAGTACAAAAATCATTATTGTGAAATTTGTTTTTATTTTACGAAAAACGGTTTCACAATATTCATTTTATTATTCATAAAAAAATATTTAGCTTATTTATTTATATTGTCTTGACAACCTTGGTTTATTGATCTGATTACCTGACCAAAACTAAATAAGTCGTGGTTTCGATTCCCGAGTAAAGAAAATATATTTAAATTAATTTAGAAAAAAAAATTTGTAATAATAACACTAGCCTATATATATTCCACTGCTAGATAAAGACTGTTTTCTGAAAGAGGGATTTTAAAAAAAATTTGATTTAATAATATACTTTAAAATATTTATTTTAGCAAACTGAATCAGTTACAGTCGTAGTATGAAGTGGTGAGATTTTTATTGACAAAAAGGCCGTTTTCAGTTTCAATTAAATTTATATTATCTTTATTTGATATCAGTATACTCCGAGTTAATTTAATCTGTGAGCGCGACCAGTGCCAGTTTATCTTCCCACCCTATTAAAAGGCCAAAGGCAAACAAGTGTTAACCAGTGACGTATTGAACAAAAAGTTAAATAGATACTATTTAAATTGTATACCTGTCTGTACGTCTGTAGTAATATGAAGAACGAATAGGTACTGAATTTGAATGAATACTGGTCACTATTTTAGACGTTTCGCCTTTCGTAATGAACCACGGTCATTAACAATCCCTCAATCATCAGTAGATAAAATGTAAACACATAAATAGTTACCCGAAGATACAATACTAACATCTAAAAACTTACCCATACATATTTTTATAGTCATTATCGAAAAAGTTGAATAGATAAGTTATTGAAAACTGCAGATAGATATTTACGGAGCCTGCGTATAGAAAATCCATATAAATATTAAATATGTTATATAATAATATTACTTATTATTTATTATATAATAATATTTAAATATTTAAAAAATCCAAACACTATTTTGTACACTCATTCGAAGTTTTTGACACTAAATAACGTTGATAAAAACAACTAAAATATTAATCACTAGATGGCGCTTTACGAATATATTCATAACTTGCATTACGCTGTCAAGATTATCGTGCGAATATAGACTCAGTTTAAGCTAATAATGTTTGATTAACTCTGGTTTCCCTTCAATACGAATAAATCTTTCGCCTTTTACTAAAGATTTCCGTGGAGGGGAACACTCAAATGAGTCTATATGAAATTTTTGATGCTCTGCTCACGCGGAGTTTATTAAATGACAATATAAGTATGTGAGATGTCACTTACATACCTACATAAATATAAAATACTCGGTCTTAAAGATACGTAGGTATTTCGGACTATAGGCGTACGCGGCTGATCCGTACGGGTGACGGAGACCGATCACGACCGCCGGCGGGAACGGACGTGTTTACAACCGCTCTCTGCCGCCTTTGTGAAGTTTTACGACCGACCGGCTTTGCTGCACACCTGCATCGCACCTGCGCCGCACCTGCGTATCGCCGTCTCGCTCGCACCCATTGTGTAGCGCTACACAAACAAAAACTGCACTTTTAAGTGCAACTGTTTCTATTCGTCGAAATCCACACTTTAGTGGTCGCTTGCCGGAAACCTCTCGGTGTCAACAGAAGGCAAGTGGGTGCGTGACCCAAGCGCCCCTCGGTTGCCTCCTTCAGAGGCAAACGATAGTACTTGGTCGGGCTCAGGAACCTTGGCCCTTGATAGAGTCATAGTCAAGCCCTGAGTGTCTCCTTCCCACCCTTCCGATCCTGCTACACATCCATCCCCGAGTGTCTGTTTGGGCGTAGCTAGGTATTTATACCGGCTGCGTTCTCTGCCTCGGGCTTGATAGGGACCTCCACGTAGGGCCCGGTAGGTTCTTTTCCTGCGAGTCATTACACCGTGACCCGCAGGTCCCTTTGCACGGCTCGGGATAGCCGTTTAAATTCACTCGGCGCACCCCCCTGCCTCTCCGGCAGGGAGGTTTAACTTCACCCCCGCCCGCCCAACCGCCACCGCCGGAATGGCAAACCCTGAATTAGAACGCTTCAAAGCGTTCGCAACGACCCTGCATCCGTCGCTCTGGACGGAATATAATAGGGCCATCGCGGCCGAGCAACCCGCTGTTGCCATTCCCATCGCTCAGGGCACCGAGCCCACAAGCGACCCCGCCGCGCCACACGCGACGAACAAGAAGTCCGTCCCGCGCTCCCGCTCAACGGCACCCCGCGCTCACCGTCAAACGCCGTACAAACGGCCATCGTCGCGCTCGCGTTCCCCGGGAACTCAAGCCACAACCCCAGCGCCCTCTGCGCTACCGATTAAAAATCAATTTTCTTCGCTAGTCCCCGAAGCGGAGACACCGTCGCTTGTAGCAACAAACGACAGCTACTCTCCCGCTAGCCTGGACCCCGAACCCGAGTCCATCGAAATGGACACGGCAATACGCACAGACAACGAGGGCTTCACCCTCGTTCAAAAAAACAAGCCCGCCAAACGGGCACCGCGTTCGCGTCCCGAGTCTCCGGAGACTCAGTCCCGCCCACAAAAGGCGCAAAAAACCGGGCTCAATAGCCACGCCCCCCGCTCCGCAGCGCCCTCAGCGCCTGCCGGTACCTTTGCCGGCAGAAAGGCGCGTCGCCCGCCCCCCGTCACGGTCCAGAACAAATCGGTCTGGACAAAACTCTCAGAGAAACTGAGAGAACTCCGCATCCACTACACCCAGGCCAGTAACACGGCCAACGGTATCCGCGTCCAAGTTTCCACCTCGGACGAACACCGTCAATTTACCAGGTTGCTCCGAGACAGCAACCTAGAATACTTCACGTACTCCCTGGAGGAAGAACGTCAACTCCGGGTTGTAATCCGCCGCATCCCGGTGGAAATCACACCCGAGGAGGTCAAAAGTGACCTCTTAGCCAAGGCCTTCCCTGTCCGCGAAGTGCACAGAATGCACGGCGGACAATCAAAAAACAGACCTCTCGACATGGTCTTAGTCATCTTGGAACTGACCCCCGAGGGCAGAGCCATTTTTAACGTTAGGAAAGTGTGTGAGCTCTCCGGAATAGCCGTAGAGCCCCCACACAAGAATCGCAGTCCTCCGCAGTGTCACAACTGCCAGCTGTACGGTCATTCGGCACGCAACTGCCATCTCCGTCCCAGGTGCGTTAAGTGCCTCGGGGACCACGCGACGAGCGAGTGCTCGCGCACTCGTGAGTCGGCTACCCCTCCGAGCTGCGTGCTATGCGGCAACGAAGGTCACCCCGCGAACTATCGCGGCTGTCCCCGTGCCCCGCGCCCCACGCGCCCTACGCGACCCATGCGCCCTACGCGACACACCCCTCCTCAGAGGACACGTCCCGCCGTAGGACAGCCAAAGCCCCTGCTCACGCCAGAGGCTTTCCCCAGCCTCCCGGGCGCCTCCAGCGCCCCGGTGGCAGCTGCCCCCGCGCCCCGCGCACCCCCTCCGGCCATGCGAGCCCCTCAAGCAGCATGGGTCTCCACTCCCCGCCCTCAGCCTCCTAAGGCTCAGGCCCTCCCGCCCGTCAACACGCGCCGCGGCGTTGACTACATGGTCATGCTCTTCCGCGAGCATGACCCTCAGGAAGTACTGGCGTACGAACAGTGCGTCGCTGAGTACGGCCCCGGCGAATCTATCAGGCGTTTCCCCCTAATGACAGCGACGCTAATGCGCCTGGCCCGTGCCGGGAAATAGATATCGGTTATCAATGGCACGCATTAAGCCTAGAAGCCTCAACATATCTTTTTTTAACGCGCGAAACCTCTTTCCACAACGGGACTTAGTATCCACCTTCTTAGGGAACGGGAGATAGACGTGTTTCTAGTACAAGAAACACTTCTAAAACCCAGTAGGCGCGACCCTAAGATAGCGAATTATAACATAGTTAGAAATGACCGTGCCACCCGAGGCGGCGGCACGCTCATCTACTACAAGCGTTCCCTCTATTGCATGCCAATAGACCCTCCCGCACTTACCAATATGGAAGTGTCCGTCTGTAGAATAGGCATGACTGGCCATCCGTCAATCACGCTTGTCTCTGCATATCTCTCCCCGAATAAAAGACTCCTTCAGTCCGATCTGGAGGCGCTTTTTTCACTCGATCAATCAGTCATAATAGCAGGCGACCTCAATAGCGGTCACACCCTTTTCAATAACCCGCGCAACACCCGTAACGGGGTTATACTAGAACTACTATGCGACGTGCTCGGCTTTGACGTCATAGCACCGCTAGAGCCCACGCACTTTCAAGACAACTGTCAACCGACAGTACTTGACATAGCCCTCCTCAAAGGTGTCTCACTTCGGTTACGACTTATAGAAGTCGTACACGAACTAGACTCCGACCACCGCCCGGTTATCTTACAACTCGGGCAACCGTTCGACCCCAGTCCGCCAAAAGTCAAAATAGTTGACTACGCGATCTTAAATCGCTACTTATCCGACAACGCGACCCCGTCCAGCCTAGCTAGGATCCCCGACGTATTGGAGTCAACTGCAGACGCCGATTTAGCCATCGATTCCCTGGTCGACTACCTCCAAACCGGTGTAAGGGAGGCCTCGAGAGAGGTGCAAGCGGCGAACGAACGCCGTTTTATACTCCCCCCCGGCTTACGAGCGTTAATCACGGAAAAGAACGCCGCGACACGTGCACATGACTCTTATCCGACGAGGGATAACACCCGTAGGTTACGACAACTTCAGAGAGAGGTTAGAACTCGCATCGGAGAGTACAGAGGTCACCGGTGGGATAACCTCTTAGAGGGTCTCAAGCCGTCCCATCTGGCTTACTGGAACCTCGCCCGCTCTCTGAAGTTAGAAGCTTCCGCCCAGATGCCGCCCCTCGAAAGGGGCCCCGATCTCCCACTCGCGTTCGACAGCGACGATAAGGCAGAATGCCTTGCCGCAAGCTTGGAGAGCCAGTGCTCCCCAAACTGCGACAACGTAGACACTGCCCACATCGAAACTATCGAGACCGCCGTTCAGGAACTCACGCTGATTCCCCCCGCGGAAAGGTTAACCCCGGTCACGCCAGATGAGGTCTGTTCTATCATTAAAGGCCTTAAGCCTAGGAAATCTCCCGGTCCTGATGGTATCAGGAATGAAGTACTCAAACTTCTTCCTGATCACCTCATAGCTCTTTTGGTCTGCATCTTCAATGCAGCCATAGCCCACTGCTATTTTCCAGCCGTCTGGAAAAAAGCTATAGTTATAGGTATTCGCAAGCCCGGAAAAAAAGCTTCGCTTCCCGATAGCTATCGCCCGATCAGTCTCCTAAACACTCTAGGGAAACTCTATGAGCGGATCCTTCTGAACCGTCTCAAGGTCGTTATAGACGACAAGAATTTATACCCGCCCGAACAATTCGGTTTTCGCGCCCGTCACTCGTGTACACATCAAGTGCACCGCCTCACGGAGCATATCACGAGTAACTTCGCCAAGAGCAATATCGCTCCCGCCCGCACGCTTGCGGTCTTTTTCGACGTAGCCAAGGCCTTTGATAAGGTCTGGCACGCCGGACTGGTCCACAAGCTTCACCATTTAGAAGTCCCGGATAGGTTAGTTCACCTAGTTCATGATTTTCTACGCGACCGCACCTTTCACTACCGAGTGGAAGGAGTACTATCTACCGCCCACCCTATACGCTCAGGCGTCCCGCAAGGTTCCATTCTGGCGCCTTGCCTTTTCAATCTGTACGTCAGCGACCTCCCGAAGCCCCCCGGGGTCGAGGTAGGGCTCTACGCTGACGACACAGTCATATACGCGTCAAACAGACACAGAAAAAATCTCGCCTGCGCAGTCCAACGTGCCGTAACCACTCTCGGGGAGTGGTTTCGAACGTGGCGAATAGCTATTAATCCGGTAAAGAGCGCCGCGATTATGTTCGAACCGCATACATGTAAACTACCACGCACGGTAGGACCTCTAACATTATTCGGTAGAAATATCCCTTGGGCCACCAAGACAAAATATCTGGGTGTCACCCTCGACTCGAAGCTTAACTTCAACGCACACGTTACTATAGTCCGGAATAGGGCCGTCTGGATCCTTTCCCGCTTGCGACCCCTGCTCAGTTCGGTAAGCAAAATGTCCTTAAGACATAAGCTTACACTATACAAGATGTGCGTCCGTCCGATCTTGACATATAGCTGCGCAGCGTTCGCACATATGTCCAAACATAACTTTGTCCGCATGCAAAGAGTCCAAAATCGGTTTCTCCGTCGCCTGCTTGACCCTCCAGCCTTCGTTAGGAACATGGACCTCCACAGGGACATGAGGCTTCCCTCGATAGAAGCCTATGTGAAATATCTCACCAGGAGATACTTCGATAGCGCTTCGAATCACCCCAACCCGCTCGTAAAATCCACCGTGAACTACGTCCCAGACAACTCGATCCCCGTTGGCAAACGTTATAAACGCCGTCCGCGAAATCTCTTTGTCGATCCCGACGACGACATCGAGAAAGCTAATAATTACTACGCGTCCGCTCCCGCAACATATGCGTGCTCGCGCCCACGCCCGCGAAACCACCGTTCCCTCCGCAGGGGACGTACGGTTAACTTCGCTCCCGCACACCCGCCACGACCGCCCTCCTCTGCGGCAACTCAAGCCTAGGTCCGATCCATCGGCATGGAGCCCTTGAGCCATGCAGCCGCTCGCGCGATACAAGTGACTGCACAATCACTAGCTTTCACAGCCATACATGACACTGCATTATACACACATGCACAACACACATAGGTACATAGGTTCTGTAAGGGACCTTTTTTTTTCTTTTTTTGCCTAGTTAGAATAGACAAAAATTTTCAGACCACTAAATACACATACACATGTTCCTTCCCTCCTCCCAGGGGGCAGAAACATGTATATTTGTATAGTTAGTTTAGATCGAATTACGGATAGGGAATTAGTCAGATCGCGACTTAATTGCATACGCGCAACAGTCCGAGCCGAGGTCCGGCCACTTTGGCACCCTCGGATGTTGTTGCTTAGCTTTCGTGGCTGAGTGCCCTAAGCGCTCGCCCCCAAGCTCGGTAAAGCTGTAAAAGCCGTAAAGGCTCCAGGGCCCCTCAGGCTAACAGTGTAGTCAGTTCGAAAAAAAAAAAAAAAAAAAAAAAACGTACGGGTGACGTATTTCGGTCCGCACCCGGTACGTCTATTGGTGAGCTCGCACCGGGTATTAATACCTAGACCATTTTATACTTACATTACTATAATTTCCCTGCATTATAATTATTTTCCTTAAAGTGAATTGCAAACAATTTGGTAAATCGAAAAAAAAAAAGAATTTTAGTTTTCTTTTTGGAACGAAGTTCCTTATGTGGCGTTGCGGAGGGGTACCCTAGCCGACAAAAAACGTCCGTAACGTTAAAAAAGCGTAAGATTATTATGTATATTTTTTGTATGATGGCTATACAGTGTTTAATGTATAATCTACGTGATGACTGTTATTATTATTGCAATTTGCTATTATTTTAGTATATATTTTTATAAATCATTGTAAATACAATAAAGGTGTTAAGATAATTTTGTAAAGTAGTTTTTTATTTTTATCAATAAAAAAATCATAATAAAAAATGTGTACCCGAATAATTATTTTCTTTATACTCGAATAGAACTTGAAATTAACATTTTATAATAAGGAACTTCGATCCTATCTGGTGTCCCACGACACCACACGGTTTTTTTTTATGTCTAATGGCCAGCAAACAGGCTGACTACCCATTTGATGGTAAATGGTTATCATCGTCAATACAGCTGCAACACCAGGATCATAATAGCCATGTTACCAACCTTGGAGACCGTATTTCAATCCCTTTTTAAAGAGTTCCATGTCATAGCCCTGAAGGAAAACCGTGCTGGGTAACCCATACCACAACTCTAGTATACATGACAGGAAGTTTCTAGAGAACCTTACTGTTGATACATTTTGGCTAGGTTTGACAGTGTGAGGATAAGCAGCCAGCCTGCGGCGTAAGGTGCAAGTTTGGAACGATGTTGATGGCACCGTACCGAAAAGTTCCTCAGAGTATTTCTTATTGTACATGCGGTAGAAGACACTAGAGACACAAAGTTTCAGCAAAGTTGTAAGGCGTCTAAACAACACTTTAATTCAGTATCATCGACAATTCGAATAGTTCGATTTTGCACGGAGTAAAGGAGAAACCAGGCAGAAGCACTGACCCATGTGTATGAGCAGTACTCCATCTAAGGTCGTACTCGCGCTTTAGTTTGCTTAACTGGGATTTTAATCATATCCATACAGTGAGATGTTACCTCCCACACAAGTTGAGATACCGAGTACATATCTGGTTTCATCCTTAAATCTATACAAGATACTGGATGTAGTTAGGTATATATATAATGAACTGAAACTGGACTGTCTCGCTTCAATAGATAATAGATTCGATCATGATATTAGTTTAAGGGTATTTTCACATAAAAACACATCGTTAAATTAAAAAAACATTTTTTTTATTAAAAGTTCTTTTTGGTAAATGCAAAAATTATTACCGAGAGAAAAACAACCAAGATGTATCTATTATATTAAATTATGGCATTCCTTAACGATTTAGTTTAATTAACCACGAGTCAAAGCGATATATTTAGTAATAAAATTATAATAAATAAAATAATTACAAAAAGTAATGTAACAATTGCTTATAATTTAAAATTTGTCATTTATTCACAGAATAATTGGATGTTCTATTTTAACAATCTCTTAAGGATACAATTTTCTTAAATTTTACTTAAATTAACGATCTCACTCCGGGAATACGTAATTATTAAGTACATAATTATGTTAAACAATAAGCAAGCAAAGACATTTTATTTTCAAATCAAACGAATTAAAAACTGAAAAAAGAAAGTATTGATATCGCAATAAAAAGTAGTCGTTCCGTTTAAAATACATTGAATATCTTCTAAATGATATTCTGTAAGAATGCCTCGATTTATTACAAACTATGGCGTAATTATTCTGTGAAAAAATGATACGAATATACTAAATTAATATTCTAAATAAAATTCTTAACATATTTACATTAATTATGTAATTAGTAATTGGCAGTTTTAGAAGGCACATTATGCGTTTATACTAATTACAAGCATACTAAGATATGTATCGACAAGGTACACTATAATTTTTCATAAATTCCTTAGCCATATAATTATTTTTTAAGTTTATTGCTAGAACGAATTGAACATAGGTTGCTTGCAATGATAAATAAACGCACAATATTCTGTATGCATCAGACACATTTTGGAAATTATATCATGCATATAATATATACAATATTTCCTAAACAAATAGGAACAAAGAAACAAAAAAATATGTTTTGATATTAATAATCCAATTTATATTAATTCTGTTTTAAAAAAATTCATTTAATTTTTCAACTACAAATAATTATTGCTTTATTACAAAAATTCATCTAAATTACATATTTACCTAAAGTATTTCATTACATATTTGCACAAAAGTGCCAAAAATTCATATTTCTATGTATGTATGCGCATACATACATAGAAATATGAATTTTTGTATATATATATTTATGTACCTAGCGAACACCTGACCTATATTTGATATCACCCTCACATCACATGTATAACAATTATGTAATTATGACATATATGATGCAAATGTGATGTCAGACAAAGGTAACGTGTTCACTGTGATAATATAGCATATATGTCTTTACTTAAAATTTATGATGCTACCATATAAGTTGATGCCTCCTAAAATATTATTAAAGTAATTAAGCGCCATTATTAATAAGCATATATTTTTATAGCCCACATTTCCAATATCTAAATGCTAGCATATAATGACAACGTTTAGGTTCGTTCATATCGTTAGTTAATCCTGTGTCCACAGGTTCCCTGCCTAATATTTAATATACGTTCACAGAATTCATTAGAATATTATCTAGAATTAAATCACATTTATCAACAACTTGCATACAACAAACACAGGCAAAATATATCACACAATGTTTTTGTGCGCTTAGTAGAGAGTTATTTAAATACTCTACTAAACTAGACTTCGATTGAATTGTTTTTTTTTAATTATTCTTTTTTTTATATATAATGGCGTTCTGTACATAGTTATGTATTTATCGTGACTAGTAAATATATTACAGCGATTATATTATGTATATGTATATAAATATTTTACGACATTATTTTTACACCTTATAACATTTTTTTTTCATTATCAAAAATGTTCAAGGAAGAATAATATTTATTCGATAATTCACGAGGAAATGCTATTATGTACTTTGTAGAATTGTAAATTTACCAATAGCCCGTATAGATTATTTAAAGAAAGTATGTAAGTAGTAAGTATTTTCGCATTGTTTTTGATATAACATTGTATTATAAATTTTACTTTTTAATTTATTATATTGTAACTAAATATGGGTATAAAAAAAGGATGCGTGATACGTGACGCGCGCTAGTAGTCATTCTTCTTTGAATATTCACACTCCATGTTATGTAACGCATAATAACAAGTGTGACTGACTATCTTCATCACAATAAAATAAGAGGTTCAACAAGCAACTTCATGGTCTAGATATTATTTTGAAAGATGTGCGCGCATCGTAAAAATTTACTATCATTTTTTTATAACACTCCTAAAACGTATAACTTCAATAATGAAGAATTGTTTCCGTCTCATTAATAATCTAAAGATCTGAAATAAATTGTACAGAGAGAAATCATACGAGTAAATTATTTTCAGCAAACCTAATATTTATAAATGTTCAATTATATACAAGCGATGTATCGTCAAAACGTACTAAAACTTATAAACAAGAACCTTTTGATGATGTCAGTACCTATCAAGGCTGGTAGAGTCTCTGCTGGTGACGTCACTGGCGGCGTCGGTCGACGAGCTTATGTCTGAGGTGCGCGAGGTGCCGGGTGTAGGGCGCGGCTCACTCGTCCCTGTGTCGGTAGTGAGACCGAGGTCAGTACTCGTATATCAGAGATGCTCGTCACGACCATTCAGGGGTTGTCGCTCAGCATGGTCCGAAGGTCGGTTGCGCTTGAAGAATCCGCACTGAGAAAAAAATTAAAGATAATTATTAACTATGTGCGTAGCGAGACTTTGGCAGAGAGAGCAGCCGGTAAGCGTGACGTAACCCTGCGGATGTGGAACGGTCTTCCAGTCAACGTTTTCGCTCCTTCCTATAATACTACGTTTCAGCAGGCCGGCATGATGTCGATGACTGTCGGAATGTCACCAACGATCAACGTTGTTTTACCATACTACCAGTCATTTTACAGTCATATTCCAAAGTTAGTATAAAATACCTAATATAAGCTTTAACCTGCCTTCCTTGTTTTTCTTAACCGAAAGATTCATTGCATGGATTCGAACTCACGTCGATTGACGTGGCGTCCGTACACGCTACCATTGAGCCATCATTGTTTCAAAACTTATAATAGATAAATATTAACCAATTTCTTTCTTTTTTTAAAGATCGACTATCGGTAAGTATGTATTGAAAAACATTGCATTTAACTTACTTTATATAAAGCGTAAATAAGTAGTAGCAAGAGCAGTGCGCCAACGACAGCCGCCAGCACGACAACCCAGAGCGGTATGGAGCCGCTCTCCAACGCTTCTAATTGTGGAGTAACCACGGTCTGCGCCTCTGCGGTCTGCCAAGACATGTCTGAAGGGCGGCCAACCAACGGCAACCGCGACACACGAGTCGCCGACAATGTTGACAATTTCACAGCGCGGTCCTTTGAGATCTAGAGAGAACAATTTATATTATATCGACAACCGAATTTTCTTTTTATTATTTAATGGCAACATGTATTTATGTACAGTTATACAAATATCTCGTGGATAGATTTTTTTTAAATCTTTAGTGTTCAAAACGCTTTAACAAGATGCCACCAATATAATATAATATAGGGCCAATTAACATAACTCTATGAATTAAATTAAAAACCCCCACCTTGATAGATCAATCAAAACTCCCAACCACAGATCTAATATTACGCCATACGCTAAATTCTAAATCCATGCTTCACAATTGCAACCGAATTTTGCCATTAACTTCCAGGTGAAGTTCAACTTTTTTTTTATTTACTCAAAATTACATTTTTACAGTTTTGGTGCCTGACTGTTCAGGTCCAGGCGGCACCTAACATGGAGGGTTATTGTTCGCAAATGGGTTAGTTATTGAGGAAGAAGGCGATTATTTAGATGGTGTTTTTTTTTTCTAAATAGTTTAATCGTCTTACACTAGTGAAATGAAGTAAAAGATGGTATATGATATTAAAATTATTTTGAGACGATAATCTATAAATAAATAAGACAAATTAAAGTTTATGGCAAATAAAATTACAAGTTTAAGAATTACAACTGAGGCTGAACGCATTTATGCATACATTTTTATCACAATTCTCACCTCGTTCAACACAGTAGCATTGATCCTCGATCTTAAAGCAATCCAGACCTCCTGTCCTTTAGTCAGCCTTCCTGTAGTACATCTCAGCACTTCGCACTTGTATTTCTCTTCACATTTCACTAAAATCTCTTTCAGTTTTGGATCCACCTGTATTTTTAAAGTTGCACTGATTATTTAGTTTGTTATTTTAATTACAAAAATAATGCATTTTTGGTTGTTGAAGTTTTCGTTTATAATTATTGAATATATTGAGCTGCTTGGCCTGCTTGTCTAACAGATTTATGGTTAATTACTTTGACATCCATAACGACGCTATAGGTTAAGATAACCTTTGCAGCGAAGGTAAAAAAACTCAATTTGAGAAACTGCAAAGCAAGACTGCTCTGTAAATAGAAAATTAAGAGATAGTACGGTGGCCAAAACTATATTTGTTTTCCGGATTCATGCAAAAATATATCACTAAAAATAAAAAGTATATAATAGGTACGTGTTATATCTGTACCTGATCCGCTTCACGTCGTTTTCTAGTATTTTCTCGACGGTTTTCACTAGATGAGAAGCTTCCAGGCTGACTACTGTATGAAGATCCACCTCCTGAAAACAGATGGTTAAATATTTGATTATTATAGCGCCAAATTTTTTTCAAATACGTAACTATCTATTATTAAAACGATCAATTTAATCTATCATAATTTTGATTTAAAAGAAATCATCAAAAGTTCCTTTATTTTTACGGTATATTTGGTTCGGTTTAATATTATAATTTTTGTACCGTTGGATGAAATGACATATCAGATGTATCATTCAAAGCAAGGTTTACTTTAAGATATAATTGTAAAGAAGGCAATGACGTCCTAATGCAGATTATTGCTGTTTCTGAAACAAGCTTATACAAAAACTATTTTTTTAAATTTTAGCTGTGACTTAACTTGTGGTCGTGAAAAAAAACATGCATCATATCAAAAACAATGTAAAATAAAAACTAATGTAATTGGGAAACCTATCAATGAATCTTAAAATTAGCAATACCAAATAGTAATATTTCATTCATATCTTATAATATACCTGATCGGGATGAATACGAGTAACCACTGTTCCATGATCCTCCACTGGTCTGTTGCATTCCTCCCGTCTGGAAACTTCCTCCACCTGTCTGATAACTGGACCCGCCGGATTGATATCTTCCGCCTCCGGATTGGCCACTTCCTCCTCCAGTTTGATAACTTCCCCCACTTTGGTAGCTTCCGCCACCAGCTTGGTGGGCATTGATTCCAGCCTGGCCAGAACTTCCTACTCCTGTTACGTCGGCAATCCCGTACCTGAATTCGTTATTCGGATTACTAGCAGCGTATACTCCAAAACCTTCAAGTTTGTCATCCTCTTCATCACCGACAACTGTGACAGTTGATGATCCTCTGAACGTCGAAGAGCTAGCTTTCATAACGTCTGGGTTAACAGTCTCTGTTGTTCCCCAATTACCGTGAATGAATCCTTGTTCTGAACCTTGACGAGATCCTTGACCAAATTCTCCAGAATGGCCGTAAAACTGTCCAGAACCCTGTGCATAGCCCTGGCCAGAACCCTGGGCGTAACCCTGGCTAGAACCTTGACCAGAACCTTGGGCGTAGACCTGACCAGAACCCTGGGTATAACCCTGACCAGAACCCTGAGAATAGACTTGTCCAGAGCCACCAGATCCGTGTGCAAAGGTCGCACTATGCTGTTGTCCACGTTGGTTGTTTAAGTATCTAGAACAGTAAAACTTAATTTAAAAAAGTAATACATTATTAGACATTTTACAAAAGAATTTCGGAGTCACAGTTTTACGATAACCTCCATCTCGGCACGAACTAAAAAGTTCTCTATATCTTATCTTTGTCGTACGTGAAACTGTGGAAACATCTCGCGGTCAATGTGTTCCCTCCTTCTTATGACATTGGGTTCTTCAAGCGTAACGTGAAGAAATATTTATACAGGCCGGCATGACAACGGCGACCGCCGATGGATTTCGATCTTTCGGCGGTCGCCGTTTGTATTTGGATTGTATTGTGTTTACCATCAGGGACAGTACAGTCAATGAGCCGAGCTACTAAAAAAAAAGAATTGATTTGGAGAACGAATAATTCCAAATACTTTAAGAGTTTTCCATATTGTATTTTCTCATATAATAACACAGTTTCGTTTCGCATCTACAATTTAAACTGTATTAAAATACACGCGTCTATTAACCTTAAAATAATACTTTTCTCAATACTAAATCTTGTCCATACCGTGCGTGAAAACGGTATGCTGACATATAAAAAAAGTTTTTATTGCTTTCTGGTGAATAAGGTGCCTTTCTGTGTTGGTGCTATTTGATACGTCTAAACTATAAGGTTTTATTTCTCAGAAAAAAAAACAATTTAAAAAATTCAAACTTACGCATCAAAAGAGCTTCCAGCTTCGCCTTCGTGTCCGAGGGTATCGTACTCCGTACTCGTCTCAGTTTGATATTTGATATTATGATTCGCATCATAAACAATTGTCTTGTTTTTTATTTTAACGATCGTTCCTCCATCGACGTAGCCTCCTTGACCATAGTTAACTTGGCTGAAGCCTCCTTGGTTACCTTGGACGAAGCCAGTCTGAGATCCACCCTGAGCATTTCCCTGTATGTAACCACCTTGAGAATAGCCACTCTGCCCACTAAATTCCCTATTGACGTTGCCTTGTACGGCTGCTGCCAAATTTTTCCTGATTTGCTCTTGTTCCTCAACTGACAATCCTTCTCCAGATGCACTACTCCAAGTTTTATTATACGTGTAACTAGTTCCGGCTGTTTGACCGCCAAGTTGCCCTTGACCTTGATTAACACCGTACTGGCCTGAAGAACCAGCGGTGCCAGTAAACTGTCCACCTGTTTGTTGACTCGTAAATTGGCGGCCAGATTGGCTTCCAGTGAATTGGCCATTAGAACTTTGACTGTTCGAGAATTGTCCTCCTGAACTTTGTCCACTGAATTGATTAGAACCTTGACTGCCGACCTGCTCTCCGGATATAGTACCACCGCTACTGGAGTGCTGTTCCCAATAAGCTGGAAATAAATCCGAGATCAGAATTAGAATTATTACGTCGATTACTTGTATTTCTCTCAAATAACGATCAAAGAACGTATATTTTAGATAAATGTTATTTTCACTTACTTTGTCCGTAATATCCGCCACCGCCACTAATCTGAGACGCCGTGTAAAGGTCACTGCTTAACATTGCTGCAAGAAATATTTTGCAATGATTAATTATCTCATTAAATAAAACAATTACAGGTGCTTGCTAATTCATTAATATTATTTACATGCATACATACATACATAAAATGTATGTACAGTCAACAGTGAGAAGTTAAATGGTAATTAACACGAGTGATATTTCTGTGAAATAAAATACTATTTCTGGATGTCATAAAATCGTAAAAAAATTATTATATAACTAAATGAGAAATATTGTAAGAAAACTTCTATAGACACGTTAAGCGACTTCTGGAGATTGGATGGATAAAATCTTATAAGTTTGCGTCACAGACACCGACAGCTGTAGCTATAAGTATGACGTGTTGTATTGATTGTTAAATTATACATTACTTTTGTACTTGGAAGTTCACAGTTAGGTCTTTTGCGTACGAGCAGTGTACAATGAAAATTAAAAGACTCATAAAATCGTTCTGGGGCGATTGCAATCGTAACAAATAGCCATAATTTGAGTGAAACAAAACATTATACTATTATAACGGAGCGTGACAGCATATCGCATGCGTGGACTACTCAACTGAACTAAGTATAATTGTTACTCGGAGAATCGATAGTTGTGAAAACCTGAGTGATATTAAAGATTTTAATTTACAAATTATATAATTCAAATTTTGTGATCTACTATTAACTTGAATTTCCAAAAGAACACGGTTATTTCATAGTTTTAAGTTTTCTCTTCTATCGGCAAACGTCAATGACTGCCTATATTTTTAAATAAGACTAGTTAACAGCTAACACAAAGTTATACAAACCGTCTTTCTCTTTGCCAAGCATAAACGCGTAGGGATTCTGTACGAATAGTTTCTCTGGATTTATATGCCTTGCCACATCGCACTTTACGTTACCCAGCCACTGTGGCTGAACCAGCATGTACATCAGATTCTCACCTGTAATATAAAGCGATAAACTACTATAAAGATCTGTACGATATGTATACATATAGAAAGAAAGAAAGAAAATACATTTATTGCAGAGAACATTCGGGCACACAGTTTTTAAAGACACAATTAACATCACATAAAAGTTAAAAACTAAATAAGAAAAATTTAAAAAGTCAATAATGTTATCATATAAACCCATGTGCCGTAGTACCACTGGAAAGGGCACACTACTAAGCATAAGCTGGCTGCCACTGTTCTGAGTGACCCCAGCGCTGATTTTCAGTTGCAGCCAAGTGGGTTTACAGAAGAAGTAAAATATGTATTTTAAGTATTGTGTAACATAATTAAATAAAATAATAGAAAATTAGTTGTATGTATTTATAACTGAATATATTTTAATATATATTAATAGAAGTGAAACTTCATTTTAAAAGACATTTTCTATTTTATTTAAATAGTGTGCAATATACATACACACCGACATTTACTCTCTCGGTCTGGCTCACACAAAGAGGAGAGACCGATAATATATTGCTCTCTCGCTCTGGCTCACACAAAGAGGAGAGACCGATAATGTACGTTAAACGTTTAACGTTTAACAGTTAACGTTTAACGTTTGGAAATCGCATACGAAGTTTCACTTCAATAAAGAATTGAATCGAAGCAATGATGGCTCAGTGGTAGTGTATACGACATCGCGTCGATTGACGTGAGTTTGAATGAGTCTGAGCTTTCGGTGAAGGAAAACATCGTGAGGAAACCATAGCATGGTGGTAGGGCTTTTTCTGATGCCCTGATTCTGGCTAGCTACCATCCTCAAGTTGAAAATCCGTCGCCAAGCACCAATAGGTGTGTTCCGGTTGCTGCACTTGAGAGCCAGTCTCCCACTAGGTTTAGCGTGTTACCATCGTGGGCCACATCGTCACTCAACATCAAGTGAGATAGTGGCCACTACGCCAAAACCTCTAACGATAAAAAAATATTTGTACAAAGTTTGTTAGAAGTGTCAGCAGTGATTCAGTTGAATCTTTCTCAGCTAATATTATCTCGACGATGGAATAGAACGGTCTTAGACTTAAATGCCATTTGTCAGTTTGTACTAACGAGACAATACCTATGGTTTACATGTTGAGAATATGTTTTCAAATACAATAATATTCTAAACTTTCTTTTTTGCCATTAAAATTGTACTTCCTATTTTAGCTCGTAGCGCTGTTAGACGTTACATAATAGCAGATATCTACAGTTCTTTTTACAGTACAGGAATTTTAAAAGCAAATGATAAAGAAGAATTATTTTAACGTTTAACAGTGTATGTATGAAGAATTAATAATATTCTGAGAAATACAAGATAGTTCCAAGAATAATACCCTCGAGAGTTTGGTAAGGCCACATGAAGTAGATTTCTGTTTCGTCGACTGTGAACGGACCCTCGTTTTTGATGTTGTATTTATGTATTAGTTGAGGGCCAAGCTTCGTGTCGTCTGTGATGTTCTCAGTTTCGTATAGTGACGCATTGTAGTGCAGCTCCGGCGGGTCAGACGTGCTGGAATACAATTGATCAAATTGTAACTGTTTTTCTTAATAACTTAGCTTTAATATTATTATTAACTGTAAAAATCATTTAACCAGTTAAAAAAAGGTTTCTTGCCTGCTCTTTTCGATAACTGTGATGTTTTCCGAACTGGTACTAGCATTTTAAAGTTCATAAATACTTTCTAATGCTCTAAAGAACTTTTCCAATTTGATTTTGAAGGGTAAAACATAATTGATACTAGTTCTTAACCTATAGTTTTCTTGTTCATCAAATAGTTCTTATTAAAATTAGATGAATTCACAGATATCAAATCTATTGAATAAATTTTAAAATGGACAAAGGAGGATTCTAATAAAACATAATTTAAAATCTCTACGTCGTCACACAGTAATTCCTTCTTCATATTGTATTTTAGAATATACAATTTAGTTAGACGTATTATGTATTTCTAAAGACGAGAACAGTTGCACAGATTATTAAATTTAAGAGTGATAAAGACATTATGTTTATTCCTACAAGCTTCAAATCGTAAAAGGATGCAAACGGCTTACCCAATGATGGCTAACTGCGCTCTCACAACGACTCCAATATTCATGTGCATAACGTTGTCGTAAGCAGTTCCCTGCTCTGGGTTAGTAGAGTTCGCCTCCATGTCGAAAGATAGTGAGGTCACCTGTGTGTCTACTTCCAAGATTACGCGCAAGTGTACCTGCAATCATATAGAAAGAATTATTGGTCTAGGCAATATGTTTACGTTACGGAAACATCTAGAAAAGTCAAATATAAAATCGTGCCTACTGCAGAGCGAATAATGAAAAAAAAAATTCTACAAAAGCAAATCTAGTTTAGGTTCTAAAATATTAATAATAAAATTATGAAAACAAAGATTTGTTTGTTTATCTAATGACATACTTAACATCTGCTCAAATCAAGAAAACTTGTATACAAATGGTATTCTCAATTCGTGCCCCAATGCTAATTCGCTTACCTTTGTCGTGTCATATCAAGTGGATGTCATTTAGAAAATTATAAGTTGCCCTAAAGATGCTCATGAATATTATTAAAAAAATTACCTTTTGTCCACTGGCCATAGGATTGCCTAAATCGCACTTTAGTGTTGTGTTTCCACCAACGTCACGGTTGGCGATGGAACAGTATATGGGAGTATCGGCACTTTCTTGGTCCAGCCTCTCCATCTTGGCGTACGTGACACCGGCAGGTATGAGCAGGTAATAAGCAGCCTCGAAAGCATCTTCACCACTGTTCTCCACCTTCACATCGATGTTGATGTTCTCACCGGAACCAAGTACGTAGTTTACTGAAGGTCTATAATTCGATTTAAAATTAAGTACAATTTCATCAAATTAGGTTTTCATAATACATTTATGAAGGACAAACATTCATAATAGTTGAAAAGGTTTATCTGCAGTTGCTTGAAAAAACAAAATAACTCCAAATTATACTGGTGATCTGATTAAAATATTTTCTTAAAACTTTATAACTAAACGTTGATTTCAGTAAGAGTACTTTGGTATTTTTAAATGGCTCTGTTTACGGCGTAAGCAATAAAACGTGCCAAATTATTATGAAGATAGAGTCTTAATTTAAAGTAAAGTAACTAGATCTTAAAAAACTTACGAAGTGGCAGACATTCTCAAATCCGGTATACAAATGTTATCAGGGCCGCAGTTCTTCTGTATATTAAGAGAATCGGCATGAACGATGCTCCTGGTCTGATCTAGGACTGGAGGAACGATGTCTCCAGATGGCTGAGTGATCAGATCGTAAGACATCTTGACCTCAATTGGCGTCAGCTTGTCGCGAATTTCGTCCTGGCATTAAACAGAACATTTAAGTTAATTTCTGGTTCAAAATCAGGCTGGATAAAACGTATAGATATGAATTATGCTAAAGTTATAAATGCTTCAACTTATTAAAGTGTTATTTACAATGTCTCTGACTAAGTAAGGATTGTAGTATTTGCTTTTCTTCGGATTTAAGTTAATCTTTATACAAAACTTCAACATGTATCTAGTTTGAAACTTATTATCCAGTGATTAATTGTAAAACTTACATCCAGATGGACCAAAACCGTCTTACACTCCTGACGACCTTGAGTCAGCATAATGTGAGTTTTGTACGTCGTCTCTCGCGTCTCAGCTAGGAAGAGCCGTTTGCTAGTTTTTTGCCTTGAATCCAGGTCGAGGACCACTTCGAAATCTATGGATTTTTTTAACAATGTTACAATGCAACAAAATAATCTTATATCATTATCAGAGTAGACGACGTTTCTAAGTGAAATGAGGTGACATCTACTTATACTACTACTACTAATAAAAACTATTCGTGATATGTGCCAATTAGATCGCTACTTCCAGAACTCACCGAAGTAGCAGATATATCCCTCCGCTTGGAAACAAACAAAACTTCATATAGCTTATTGTTTATTTGAAAATTTCACATTCATTTTTTGTCAACTTAAAATTTAGAGGCAACTGACAACACATTATTATCTATAGTATAAAACCATGATTTAGCTTTCTCTAAATTAATAAAATCCACTCTGTCTATGTTATATCATTTTATAAATTAATTTTATTAAAACGTAATTCACTGTATGACATTTACAGCAGCTCATATTTATCCGAAATAATTATTACTTTTGAGAGTCATACTTACTGATCTGTTCGTCAACGTTAACGCCCGTGTAAGTGAGACAGTACATAAGCTGCGCACACGCAACCTCCGTATCATTAGGCAGGTGACACTTCTTATCATCCAGTGAGATCAACTTGCTCTCTCCTAGAAATTTGACGTCCGCAGTAACTTTTACCACAGGACGCGATCTGTTAATAGAGTAAGAAATAATCATAATAAATAATCTAGTGTGTTCCCTCCTTTCTACAACGGAGTCCTTCAAACATAATGTGAAGAGACATCTGAGAAGATCGGCTTGACAGTGACGATTGACGATGGATGGCAGATTCTACGGTGTTCGACGATGTTATTGGATTGCATGTGCTTATCATCAGGTACAGTGCCATAATAACATTGCCGTGGTACGATACAATTATGTGTGCAGCAGTTCACGTGTCAGAAGTGAAACCATAAAAATAGGGCTCTTTAAAATCCTTTTTAAATATCCTAAATCAGCTGTATTCGAACTATCGACCACTCGTGCGTACTGCGTATGAAGTCTGGTCGTCTCACACCACTAGGCCAATCCAACGACGATCACAATCATGAAAATCTGGACTTGCATTAACCCTGCATAATGTAAATGTATTCTATCTCAATCCTATAGATGTTTATAGTTGTCCCTTTTTATTGTCGCTTTTTCGTTTCATAGATTTTCAAATCACAACGGTGCTAATCAAAAACATTAAAATATACCATATGCAAGAATAAAAAATAAAAATAATTCTAATTTAAAAACATCATTAATACCTCTTGGTGCAATATTTTTTACGTGCCTTAATTTGTTTTTTTTTTCTTATTTTTTTATTGTATCTGTAAGGTACATACTATATCCGAAGCTTATTAAATTGTGTAAATGTTTATTTTTATTTATTTATTTTAAGTAGTTCACATACGACTTGGATGAAATTAAACCACAGTGAACAATCAGCAATCTGTAGGCAGTCCTCTGTTTTGAAGGCATTGTTAATTGTGCTACTTATAGCATTATGGTACAGTTATTTTTTTACCGTTTAAATAATCGCTGTTATTTTTTCTATCCTATTTCCCTATACAAACTAGTCTATTTTTCCAGTCATTTTGCCAGTCTATTTTTTAAAGTGAACTTACTTTAAAAACACAACAGTGTTTGATTTGTAAGCTCCTACAGCGAGGTCAGTATACTTGTTGTTATCGAGGTCGACGCCACCAGACAGCGAGAAACCGAAGGTGGACAGAGTTGGGGAGATCTCCTCAGCGGTGATGGCTTGTGAGTATTTCTCCAGGATCCCCTTTTCACTGCCATGGTAGATGTAAACAACACCACGCCCATTCTGACCACCGTATGGTGCTCCTACAGCAATATCTGAAATTTTGTGATGTTTTTTAACAAACCCATTTCTGTAAGGCACGAAAAACCCTTTGTAAGGTGTATGATATATTTACATTGATACAAAAATAGTTAAACTAAGATAAAGTAGTTTGGAAAAAAAATTACAACTCTCAAAAGCTTTTAGCTGTAGTAACGTGTACGGACACCGCGTCGATAGACGTGAGTTCGAAACTTTGCAATGAGGATGAACTTCTGGTGAAGTAAAACGTGATAAAAGCACAGCATGGTGGTTAAGCATTTTCTAATGCCCGCCTGGTTAGCTATCACCATCAAGTTGAAAATCTGTCGCCAAGCACCTTTTGGTATGTTCCGGCAGCTGCACTTGAGAGTCGGTCCTCCACTAGGCTTAGTGTGTTATCATCTTGGGCCACGTCGTCACTAAATATCAGGTGAGATTGTGGCCAATCGCTACCAAGAATTTAAAAAACCATTTGTAACACTTTTTGCTGAAGATTGCGTTATCAACCCGTTGTTCATAAGACTATTAAATACGGTTTACACTTTTAATTGTAAATTAAATCGTACCACCAAAGCCGTCGTAGTTGATATCGCCCAGGGAAGTCACTGCCAAACCAAATCTGCCTCGAGATACTTCACCCGTCCTTGCATGACTCCGGGCGAAAGTCTGAAATCAACGTATAAATAATTTAAAGCGTTTTTTTATTACTTATAAGTTAATATCGGTGGTCACTACTTTTACACGAATGTAATTCCTTAAATTATTGTTTAATCTTTGTAATTAGTTTTAAGATAGTCTTTAGTAACAGGTAACTTATCTATATGTAATAAAAAAATACTTTATTCAGTTTAGGTTCTAAGAAGGCTTAAAAATATAAATGATTATAAATAATTCAGTTTATCACTTATTGATCTATGGAACTTAAAAAAATAATTAAAGGGCAATAACTAATAGTCTATTTACCCTATCTGTGCCTTGGTAAATCACGTAGATCCTGCCGTGCTCGTAACCATCACTCTTGGGCTTAGTGAACATTGGAGCCCCGACAATGACGTCATCGGCACCATCACCATCTATATCACCGGAAGCGAGACTGTAGCCGAAATATGCACCAATTTGAGAGCCACTAATGTTTTTGATGTTTTGCAACTCCCAAGTGTAAAGTACGACCTGTAAGATATTATAACGCTATTTAAGTATAGTATTTAACACAATAAAATATATTGTCTATACAGAATACAATTAACGCTTAAAAAGCACCAAGCTGTATCGGAAAATAATTAAATAACTTTTACGCTTTTAAAATATAAATCTAACTCACCAGTCCTTTCAAATCAGCTCCCCTGGGTACACCAACAGCTACGCTTTGTATACCCTGTCCAGCAAAGTCTCCTACAGTAACTGAATATCCCATATAAGAATCGTCGTATTTAGGACTTGATTCAGGGGTAGCTATCAACGCTGGCTTTGCATTCATTGTCTGTGACATCAGTTGACCTACAAAGGAAATTTCGTTTAGTAACAATTAACTTGATTTTAACATTTTGGAATAATTTCTTTTGGACTAGGAAAGCTTTTACAAATAAAGAGAAACAATCATTTTAATTATCAAATTATTATAATCTTTTAAAATAAAAATGGAAGAGAACAAATCAATTTTATTAATGCAATTTAAAAATATTAATAATCGTTAGTCACTTCAAACAATAGGTATGTTTCAATTCGCATTTACCTTTAGTAAGCGAAAGGATACAAAATGTGTTTTAATAGTCCAAATAGAAAATGTTCCAGTTATAATAAACAATGAAAAGCATGATGAAAATATTGATCGAGACCAATAAGAAGTCGAAATAATTTTTTAAGCAGTTTCAGAGGCATAGCCAAGTTAGAACAATTTTATGAGAGTTCTTAGTGCCACAGTAATGCTTTGCTTGATAATTTTTGGGATGAACTGGACCAATGTTTTTTTAGGATAAATGACAGCTGTTAATTCGTTTCAAGTCGTTTTTAAGTCGAAAGAAGCTAATTTGTGTGTAGACACTCGCGACAGTATAAATAGTTTGAATCACCAATCACTTAATAAAGAAATTTAACATGTACATAGCTTGGTCCAAAAATGACTTCTAAAATTTTAAAAATAAAAGTATATTTTAACAAAGTTACAAAGCAATTTTGAACCGCAGTCTTATCACACACAGCAAGATGTTTAATATACGCATAATTTACTTAAATTACAAAATGCTGCTGAATTATGTGTATCGAAAAGACTTTACAATAATAACAATAGATGACAATGAATTGTTTATATATTAAACATAATTAAGACCATATTATATTAACAATCAATCATCACGCGTTAGGACAATGAAAATGTATTGTCCTATGTTAAATATATCACCAAATGCTCCAAGTAATCTCCATCCACCAGATGACCATTAATGGGAAGACCGATGCAATATGATGTTTGGTTTTCATTGAATTAGTTTTAAAGCATGGACACGTTTTATGTTATATTATTATTAATCGAAGCATTGACGAAAACTTGTTTGACCATTTTATTTTTGAATCTATATATAATAAAAACATTTCTATTTACATCACAACTGAATGTACTCGTAACCAATTTTGATAAAATTTATTAGTAAACAATTTAGATAAAAAATAAATTTGTTTGGTGTATTATGATGTTAATCAAAATGGATTTACATAAACTTTTATAAAATGAAATCATCAAGATTTAAAATGACATCAGCACAAAATGGAATGGACATGACCCATGAAAATGTTAAAGTATCTCGTGCATATAAAGACCATTATCAGCTTATTCTGTAACATTCTATAAAGTATAACAATCTAATGTGTTCCAGTAAGAGTTCGGAGCATATCATGGGGGTGTATGATAAAACCTTAAGGTTGATAGACCAATCTACACCGTGCTTTTTAAGGTAAGCTTATGATATAATCGCTATTCACCTCAGTAATTTCATTTGTTTATGAAATCCCTTGACGCGAATAGTAAGATCAGTTTAATTTTAAATCAAATTTCAAACATTCGAGAATAGATAACATTTTTTTTAAAACATGTCTTTAAATCATATAATTTACTTGATCAATAAATGTTTTTGTAATTTTTGAGGTCATAATCATCCTAATATAACTTAATTTTAAATCAAAATATTTACGAAATTAATGTCAATAACTTTGAACAGTAAATGTCATATCCATACCTGACTTTTGGAGTACAAGTTTCAAAATTCTAACTAATTTCATTGATGTTTTAATAATTATTCTCGAAATATTGAAACATGATTTAAAACAGTTATAATGGGGTTGCGAGAATGGTTCACAAGGCATCGATTTAGGATTAGGCGTTCATAAGCCTCTCACTATGTTATTTTGGTTAAAGAAGTTAAATTATTGTCAATCTGGCGATACGTTAGGACATGTTTACCTTCCTCTGGTATTTTCGGCATATAGTAGAAGAATGTTTCGTTTGGTCCTATTGAAAATGTTCGCCCTGCGGATTTGGATGAAAATAATATCGTCAATTTTCTTTATATTACAATTCTTGTAACGTTACGTCTTCCAATATGAACAAGTTCCGACGAAAGTACTCTGGTAGTCAGAGCTGTCCCAATTTACCCCACTTTGAGAATAATACTCTAAAAATAAATTACTTCTACTGGAAATGCCAGTTAAAAACTACGGTTACCACTATTTCAGACATTCAGAAAATGTGCATTTATTCTAAGCTTCACTAGTGAATTTCACACAATTGAAAAATGTTGCGTTTAGATGTTACCTTGCCAGTAAAAACTGCCTGGTGCTCCCATAAACAATCTCTGTCCGTCCTGTAACAAAATAGTAAAAATCGTTAGATTATTGTTGTAAATTCAATGTTTTCCATTTATATACATTTATTCTTATTGCTATGCTATGCCCTTAACACTATCGCAGTCTGCATTGACAATCCGTTTTTCCTTTACATATCGAATGGGGTCACAAGTTTGTGTATTAAAGATTTTGAGGATTTACTAGAAAATTAGTCTAATTTGGCGTTTACTTATGATTGTATTTAAATAAACAGAAGTTAATTAATTTAAAATGGAACTTTCGTGTTACGAAATTTTGATATGTAAATTTCACCTCTGGTCAGAGATCTCATCCAATTGCGATATAATAATTTAGCAATTCATGAAGTTATTATTTTATGAAGCTTCCTTGTATCAACTTAATAATTGATATGCTTATCCATTTGCCACATCAGTTACATAACTACTTTGATAAATTTTGTTAACAATTCCTTTTTTCATAATAATTGGATAAATACAGTCATGTTAATATTCTTGTCACAGAAATACGTTTTCATATTATCAACTTGTAATTAGCAAGAAACAGTTCTTTCGATAGGTATCTTTCAAGCATTAAATGAAATCAAGCCTGATTAAATTACTTCATAGTAACATCGGATAAAGTAAAAGTGTACACAGTCTTTTTAAGTGGCAATAAAGATGTTTTTAAACAAAGTGTCAAACACTAGTTCTCCATTATATACCCATCTGAAGTTTTACGACTTGAAACCAACTACGTTTTTATGGAGCCACTTATGGTAATGCAAGAGAGAGGTCCCTGCCCTAATTGAATATGTGGATATCTGTATAACTATGTGAAGTTTGATTACTTTCTCAATCTTGTCCGCGGGTTTGACTCATGCTTGTACTTTACTATCTTCATTCATTGGAAATTTATGTTGCACTAATTTCGAAGATTTTTTGTTCAATATTGAGACTATCAAAGAGCATAAGTTTTATGTTATTTCCACAAAAAGATTACTTGATAATCCACAATGATTATAATTATGAATAGGGAATTCATAAACTTTCTATGGGATCTTTTACATGGCGATCAGTTATTTTAAAAAAACCTTGTCCTTTTATTATTTACTTCAAATTCAAAGTCAAATTTATCTGATACTGAATTGTAAAATCCCCGGTTCTGTGAAGATGTACCAAGCGATTTTTACTTGTAGCCAAAGAATCAATTTTTTATAAATCGAGTAAAAAATAAAGTATTTAAACGTCGGAGATATGGACATAGATTGCCACGATTTATTCACCAGTCCGAAGAGACTGCAAAGGTCCATTTTTTAAACTTCTGTTTAATAATTTGTCAGCGCACTCTTGAGTGGTAACATTTACTAACATTAAAGATTGTGGTACAGTGTGAAAGAGGAAAGCGACTTAGTTTTGTTTATTTTACACTTCCATTACATATAATAGATAAGCGAATCTTAAAAAATAATACGATTAACTTAAGTCCCTCCAAATGATACTTATATTTTATTATTATTATTTTAAATAGCACGTTAAACTGATTATACTGTCCTTGATGGCAAGCACTGAACAATCCAAAACAACGGCGACCACCTAGGGATCGACAAACCGATAATATACAACTTTTGGAAAATTCTTTTAAACAATTTATACGTTGAAAATAATACCCGTGAATTAATATTTTTTCATTATTACACCTTTAAAAGTAATATAAAATTATTTTTTCATCTAAATAAAAAACATGCTGCAAAACGTCTGACGTCACCATTCAATAAATTGACGCATTGTGCGCATTGACGATTTGTGCAAAGTTGACTTTAGTAGAATTACAGTTATGAATTTTTTTTAGCACATATGATTTTAAAGCCATTATTTCAACACTTACATAATTTTAGAGTCATTTATAACAAGGTAACATTTAATTGTGTATATTGAACGATGACGTCAAACTTTCTGCATGACGTTTCCAAACACAGACAAAAAATGTTTGCCAATGAAAAATTAAATGAACAGTTATTTTTCCAGATTTGTATTATTTTAGGCTTTTTATGAATATACAAATATTATTAAACAATTAACTTTAATTTTTAATATACTGTCAAGTCGCGGACAAGTCGCCTGCGTAAATAGAAACTGAATTCGGCTGATCTTGAAACGTGGCGCGCTTAAGAGAATCACCGATATGTGCTTTTCACCATATGCATGGTGGTCGCGACCCAGTTCTTATCACCATCACTATTTCCTCATTCGTCACTCAACAGGGTGCACATGCAAGTGTTGATGGCTTAGATGTCTCTGGTCTTAAGATGTTATTTGACCCCGTTACAAACCAAATCAAAATTAACAAATTCTAGAATATTTTTACATAATCCAATGGTTTTTCTGAATCGCTGTAAATGTATAACTTTAACCACGTTTTGGGGAAGACAAAAAACAGACGTCTCCGACAAATCCAGGCGTGTGAACGTGTCAGATAAGCGAACGACTCGGGTTACACTTGACACGGAGTGTGGGGAAGAAAAAAAATGTTAACATCTGTATAAGAGTTGTGGTCTACTTCTTATTTTTCGCGTAACGTAACCTTTTATATATATATATACTAGCTGTATCACGCAATCTCTCGAGCTTTATAATATTATATGCATATATTAATAATTACTATATTTATAATCATTCTTCAGATAAATCAGTTGGACAAGCAGTTGGACTGATAATTTCAGAGTAAATCTTTGTTTAATAGTTTACATGGAAATACTTATTAAAAATTCATGATAAATTACGTATATATACCTAGGTACAATGTATATTATATATTCAAAAGACTAAACTCAATATACATGATTTTTGTAAATTCTGTGGAACAACAAATGGGCCGATAACGAGAGCGGGCTGGTATTATAGACCATAGTACGCTCGACAGGATCGCGACTACCGCACACACCGTAGAATATCCAGCATATTTATAAGCTTTTAGTGCGCCTGATTCCTACATCAGACTGTGTAAATCGAGCTACCTTATATCTTCCCCATGTTAATAAGCTTGTAGGTCAGCGACGATGACTGTCGGTAATATATATTCTCACGTTTATAAACAGCGAATAATGTCAACTGCACTTACAATCAGGTGAAAGGCAATAGTTTCGTAGAACAAAGATTAAGAAATAATAACAAAGCAAACACTCTGAAATTATGAAGATAATTGTGCCTACAAAAAAGAGAGTTATGTAATCATTTTCATCATCATTATTCATCATTTTCATCATCTTTTTCAATGCTGCTTTTATTACCTTCGATTTATTTGTCAGAGATCAATGCTAAGGCACAATACTCATTTTATTACGTAATGCAACTTAACATCTCACGTGAACGTTATTCCAAGTAGGTATATAAGTAATATAATATCGTTTACCTAATTTGGTCATCAAAGCAAACAACATTGAAAAGTTTTACTTTTAAAAAGAATGAACCCTAAAATGGCGATGCAAGACCACGATCAATAATCTACCTTACCATTGAATCGATCCCTTAATGAATAAATATGCGCGTGCAACTTGCCAACCGCCTTATACAGAACCCAAGTCGCAAACACACGCTGTGACTGTGACTTGTCGCGTGCGTGCAGATGTCGCAAAGTTCCCATGTTTTATTTCGTTTATTTTAGCTTTTAATGGACCTATAACAGCGTGTCTGGTGCGATCCACCTATAAAATGTCATTTAAAAAACTCTTGAATATGTTTCTTGCAAAAGGACAACAACGTATTGAAAAACGTTTTAACCCCTATAAGCAGTGGCAGAACTAAGTCCTTCCTTAGAAGGGGGTCCATTATACAAATGTCTTCAAATGAGGCAAAGTCTCTCCTTCGAGAGATCGTCAACGATTCTCACAGCTGTCTTTGAACTGAGTCAAAATGAACATGTCGGTTATTCAGGTACTCCCGCCCAGTTATACTAATACACTATATGGGGTCGGACTTTCTATTTATTCAACAACAGTCTTTGTCCCGTGTTGAAGCATCACTTCACTCTGTTCAGTATACCAAGCTTTTTCGACGTCAACTTGATCTTATCTTCACAGTGACTACGGAACTGAACATCGCTGGAGATGTGGACACCTATGTATGATATCTTCAAGTTCTCAATACAAAAGTAATACCCCAACGTAGTAAATAGAATATTTAGAATTTAGAAACCCAACACGCGCCTTTTTAAGCCTAAAGTGAGTTTAAATGAGAAATATTCCGTCTATGCCGTATCCATCTATATCTTTTTGTTGTTTGGTTGGTGCCTGAGATAGTTTTCGCAACCTTATACATCCTCTAGATATTATGTATGTATCTAACTGAACTGCAGTTCACGAAGGCACGTATCTCACAGTAGTGTTGTTATAGTTTATAGACACCGTGCCTGACCTCTCGGCAACTGGATAGTTAGAGCTCGCATTAATATAAATTTAAAGTGATATACCCATTCGGAAAAGATATTCAGGGACTGCTGAAGTTTAGATAATGTCTAATACTTAATGCATAATTTTCATTATGCAACTGCGTATTAAAGTCGTTGATTACAACTTGAAATGTGTTCTGTATACTATTATTCTTACATTACTTAATATATCCAACACCGCACTTTAAATCACTTACATGAATAAACATACACTCTTTATGCACTTGCCGATTTCACGATCTCCCGATTGAAGAGTTTACGATAAACACATTATGCGTGGTCTACCGTTGAATATTGAAAATATTTATAAGGATATAACTGAATTTTATGGTCAATTTTAATGACGATGACGAGATACAATTATTTTTTTGTGGTGGTAGGTATTTTATTTAATACTAGCTTCGAATGACTGCGTCAGCTAAGATGTTTTTACTGCAACATATGTTTGGATCATTGTAGATTACTCATATCTCCATTTTAAGCAGAATGCAAAGAAAATCGTCATCGAATCAGATTTTGATAGTTTTATGAGATCTGTGCAACCAGTGCTGTAAGTAAGCTACGGAAAAGGTGATAAGAATTTAATCCTGTACTTAGAATATGTCTTTTAGTACTTATTTGTAGAAACATCGAAATAACTAGTTGACACGAGATATTAAATTCAAACTTCATAGTGAGAGTCGATAACTTTGAAAACGGTAAAATTAGAAATGAATTTATAACAATATATGGTTCTATTGTATTGACTAATAAAGTAATATACGATGAATGCATGAATAAATCAAATACGTTGAAAATAAAACGTTTTCTAACGGACAAATCCATGATGTTGCAATTCTTTGACAGGTGCGCGCGCGCTTCCTTTTTCCCGCGCGACACCATTGTCTGCAAATGGCCACCGTTTACGGGCGCGTTCTCGAACCCATGTTTGTAAACTTACAGGAATGTTTGACGTTGCAATGACATGGAATTTAGCCCTGCATGAATGCAACAAAAAGTAGCGAAAAGCATTTAGGGTTTTTGGAGACAACAGCAGCGTTATAAAAAAGGTGCCTGTTACATTTACGGGATTTTCAAATAAACCAATATTTTTCGACTTCGTAGAAGTTATTATGATTACATAAAAATAACTAAGTCATGTTAGAATTTACAAAGAGTGTTTATTGATAATATATTTTAGAGTTATATTTACATCAAGCCTTGGATTAATGATTGGTTTCCGCTGTTCGAAGCGCAGCGGAGACTTATGCATCAAGCATTATCTTACACGTTGTAAAAATCTAGTTATATGTTATAGTGATCGTGTCAATTTTGAACGACTTGACCGTTTGAGTTCTTGTTCACATAATATATCTGTTTTATAGAGACGATGGTCTATAGCTATATTAGGATCCGTTGGGTGGCGCTATTGGCGAGCCATTTTAACTGCGGAAAAGGGCAGAACAACGTCTGCCGGTCCAACTAGTCTATATATATAAAGTAAGAAACTGATTAGCTGACTGATTCACTGACTGACTGATTGATCAACGCACAGCTGAAACCGCTGGGTCCAGAAGTATGAAATTTTGTACAAATATTCTTTAAATGATTTTTTTTTTTTTTCGAACTGACTACACTGTTAGCCTGAGGGGCCCTGGAGCCTTTACGGCTTTTACAGCTTTACCGGGCTTGCCTTTAAATGACATAAGTGTGCACTAAGAAGGGTTTGGAAATTCATCCCCTAAGGGGTTAAAGTGAGGGTTGAAAGTTTGTAAGTTAAAGTAATGCTTGTAATGTAGCCGGAAAGTTTTGTCAAATTTAAATAAAAAAAAAATAAAGTTAGACCTTTTAGTAATATAGTAAAACAATTATAGATAAAACTAGTATTATTATTATTAAGAATGATATAAAAATTAATACAAACATTTGCTACAGATTTCATGGACGTCGTTTCGGTATGTCAAAGCGTTATTTCCATCCGAGAAATACCTGAGCTACTCTGCAGCTGCGGCTAAAGAAGTTTTACTTAAAAAAAAATACAATGTATTTATATTGGTTATCACCAATCTTTTTAATTGTAACTAAAATATTGCGACATGAACGACTTGACATCATAAATCTACTTTTTTGTACCAATAATTCATTTAAATCGGCTACATGTACGGTAAATCCAATTTAACAAAATTGTACTTCAGCTGTAACTAATAAATTTGTTCGAAGCCGTACATAGAGCGAATGCCGGTAAGTGTGAACATCGCGATCCGTTACTACTCATTGGTACAACGTCTTGAATCCTAATAAGTAAGAGACGTTGTCGCCGTAATTTTGTTCTAGTGAATAAACTTTACTCGAGATAAACATTGCAAGGCAATTTTCATGAAAGTATCAGTTTCTCTAAAGATATTTTTCTATATTACTTTTTTATTTTTATAGGTTCTAGCGTTTTGCCATAATCTCACATGATGCTTAATGCTCAATCATTTGATAAACAAAGACCCTAAATCCCAACTAGATCATTATCATAATATAGTTAGAAGCTAGCATATAGTTAGAAGCTAGCATATAGTTAGAAGTATTTGGGACGCTATTTGCATGAAAGGCCGTGTCAGTAAATGGATGTTATTCTCTAACTTTACTGAGGTTCCTACTTATTATCTAGGAACTTAGTATTTTTATCCTATGTATTTGTATACAAACTGTCCATAAGAGGCATTTGTACATATCTTGGAAAAAGTGCCTATGTTCCTGCTTTAATCTCTCCTGCTGACCCACAACATGTTCTCCTCTTTCACGCTCTTCTATCATCAACACGTAGATTCCTCACATAATCCATCCATACCATCTTGGCTCTTCTTCTACTCCTATTTGTCTTTAACTTTACACTTAAGTTCTCTTCTAGTTATATGACTTTTATCAACTTCTGTCACTGCTGCTACTGTCATGCTTCCTTTCATATGGTCATTCCAAATCTTATGCATTCTTTTTACACCAAACATCCATGTTGACATTCGCATCTCTGCTAAATGCAATCTTCTTAAATTCATCTATTTCTTTATCAAACATCAACATTTTAAAATCTTATTCACCATTATATGAAAATTCATAAATCAATTAAGGTAAAACCACCAGTAATTGACACTGCACCAATAGTTGACACTCTAACGAAGAAAATTAAATATTAAGAAAAAAAGGAAGCCAAAGATCGAGATGGCCAAAATCACTGATTACTGATATATTTTTAATGTTATAAATACATATAGGTACAGTCAGTTATAAAAGTCGGTTAACAAACTCAAGACTTCAAATCAATTTAGTATCAAATATTTAATTTTCTTCGTCAGAGTGTCAACTATTGGTGCAGTGTCAATTACTGGTGGTTTTACCTTACATCAAATTTTACAAATACATATACAATAATATTTAATGGCTATTGATTATCAACCAACTGTATTCGATACAATATGGCGATGATTATATTTCACTTTTTACATTATAATTTAAACTTTGATTTTTATTTTTCTTTTCAAATCGTTGGTGTGTTTGTCATCATAATTATTAAGGCGCGAGACGATGATAATTAATTGATATGGCGTGCCTGGCTGTGTGTTGAATTTAAATTGGTTTCTTTATGTCTAATAATAGTTTGCTACATAAATTATTGATATTTGTTATGATTACTTTCAATACTAGTCTTGAAGTTATAATTACAAGTTTATTTTTTTAATACAGTAACATCTGACCATAATCTCATTTGATATTGAGTGGAGCCTAAAAAGGGGATCGATTTTCAGGTGTTGTTGCAAGAAAAAATTTGTATGTATTTGTCATGAGATATACTTTTAATTCCTTCAGTTATACGAATTAATAGCGCGGTTCGTAACAATTCCTGTAACCATGTATGAAACTTTAAATTTACTTATTTCCAGCCATTTAACAATCCTATTAAGAAATGGTTTTCACAGTAAATAAAATAGAACGTCGCTGATGGTAGGCACTAGGCAATTTACGTGTAACAGCAATATCACTAAACCAATCATACCAAAAATGGTATCATTACTTCGGACAACGATTAAAACTCAATTGTATCCCAAATATAGAGTCATAATAAAACTGCAATAAACACACACGACTACTATTTTCGAAATAGGAATTGGTCGGCCATTTTGTATTATTTTTTTGCGCGGGAACAATAAATGTTTTTAATAATTCATAAGGCGCGCGGTGCGGTGGACGCGCACGCGCATTCGTCTCACGTGCGCCCGCGCAGCGCCCGATACGATCACGATAATTCTTACATGGGCAAAAATAATTCTATTCCCACGATCGTAAAATCACGATGTTTTACATGACTTCTCTATTTTTTTTACACGTGATAGTTTACGTGTAATATATTTTCTGAGAGATGTGAAGGCATCTCTAACATAAGTATTAATGCGTGTTTGGAATCTTAATTTGCTTGAGAGATAACGAGTTATTTTTATTTTATGCGCGTAGAGAGGTACCTACGTTGTTGCGGTCAAATTTCAGTTGTATAAAAATGTATTTCGATGAGCGACAAAATTTTTATACAACTCTCTGGCTATATCAGTAAACTTATATAGATATAAATAAATTACAGGATGAATAATCATGTAAAAATCAACAGATTGATCTTAGTTTATTTCATTAAAGTATCTGGGAGAGAATCTAGGCCAGCCATCAACCCTTGTGATACTGACATTTAAAGAAAATACGCGGATGATAAAAGTTGAGGAATACACTCGTCCGAAAGCAATTGCGAATTAATATAATAAATGTACGTATGCTGTAATACCAGAAATTGATTGGGTAAAAACTTTCATCATTTTAGGGCTGCCAATAACAAACCGACCGATCAACCAACCAAAACTGCGATATATTTTTGTCTTGCAAAATAATAAGATAATAAGATTTATTGTCGAAGGATATAATTTATTTTTTTCGTATATAGTAAGTAAGTTTCGTATAAGTAAGTCGTAAGATGTGTACATAAAAAAAATTAACCACAATTTTTGAACATTTTTGCATTTTTTGTGCGCGGCGAAACCGGAGGCAGTGGATTTGTAAGCAGAATGCGGTCGAAAATAAAATAGCGATTAAGAAAAAATGCAAGAGAAGCCATGATCATGCTGACCTACAATTAAGACGAAAGACTTAAGGTTCCACAAGCTGCACCCGAATATGTGATTTCAACAGGATAACAACACGTGTACCTACTAAGACCTCCTATCTATAAGGTACGAACATCCTACCAACATTACAAATATCAGAAGCAGGTGTGAAATCTCCATTTTATTGTTTACAATTGAAAACGAATGGTTATAAACATAAAAAATCAATTTTATGTACGTCCATCTAATAGGTGACATGACTCTTTTTTTGAGTAGGTCTTAATTTATTAATTATTGTCTGATTAGAGGGAAAATATATGACCATATTTTTTAGGACCTACAAAACCGCAAAACTTTATTTTAAAAGTTTACTTTTCGTAAACAGGTGCAATCGCTGTCAGCCATGTAAGTCTATATATTATCTTTTTTTGTGACGTCATACGGGTTGTAAACGAACATTTGACATTTATCAAACGTCCATCATTGTAAAAAGCTCGATACTTTGTATTAAAATGACAAAGTTTGCTAAATGTCAAATGTTTGTTTTCCACCCGTATGACGTCACAGCAAAGATAATATATATATACTAATTTGGCTGACAGCGCTTACAAAATGCAAAATTAAAAATGAAAAAACAATTTTTAAATTATAAATATGTAACCATCTTACACTTTTAATATCTGAAATCGACAAATATTGGTTTCCTAACTCGAATACTACAGAAAATATTTATTTATTACGCCAAATTTGATATGAGGCAAGTAGTCTATTAGAATACAAATTTATTACCGCATTATTGATAATTATCAAAACGAATCAAAAGCTACCGCGTGACAACCATGAGCGAATTTCATTCGGCTCGAAACGCAAGGTAATTGTAATGACAACATCTTTAACACATAAATACGCTATATGTGCAGATTTCATTGTATATGTAAATCGTCATTTATGCCGCCATTAATTTGAACCAGCAGCGTGGTAAATATGTAAAATAACCGATCATTATACACTCCTTTAATGAAATTGAAAAAACCTGTAATCATCATTAATTTTTATTGTTAACTGTCGAATCCATGCGGTTTCGGTTGCACAAAGTGTATTTAATTAAATGATTTCTATTTAATCCGTCGATAAAAATTACCATTAATCGTTTATTTTATTTAGCAATGTACTCGATTTTGAAATTTTCTTCCTCAAATACCTCACAATTTTTTTGGCTAGCAAGTTATAACTACTACAAATTTCCAATTATAAGACAAATGACTCATAATGTAGAGTAATTGGTTACTTACTCCCACTAATATAATCCAACCTAAAGAGTAAGCGAGATAAAAATACTAAAATGTCTGCGTGCGCTTTTATTTGTGATAAACATTATTTTATACGAGAATACGAAATAATTTAGTTAAATAAAATAAAGTGCAAGTATGTAATGTTAAAAAAATATTAATATAAATCACATTAACCATTATAACTCAGAATAAACGAAATTATTATTGACATTTTCATGACAAGATACCTTGTTTGCCATTGGATACGCCCAATTGAATATACGGGCAATAAAATTGCGTATTAATTGAAACCCGTGATTGAAATATATAATGATTTTTTTTATTGTAGAGAAAAAAACTGCAACATAAAAGCGTAAAAATATTCTATAATAGTCTAAGAGAAAATATGTTATCAAAGATTGTCCAAAGGTTTTCTTACCTTAGATATAGCTGCTGAGAATCCAGCTTGGCATACACCAGTCTTCCGCTGTCCGTGACTCGCTGTGGAAATGGAAAAATGAAGCATTATATTTACGTTGAAAGGTTTAATTTAATTTCTTGAATTGTACGATACACTCGTATTTGTTATTAACCAGGCAGGATTTCATTTGTTTTTTATGAAATTGCATATGATATTGTGTACAAAGAAACATGTGTACAGCCAGGAGTTATGTAGGTTTGTTTGTTGAAATATGATAAGATTTACTAGCAATTAAAGCCTTGGGTTAAACGCTTTGCTCATCTTATACAAACGGCTAAACACTTAACACTCAGGTGACAACAGCCGTTTAAGCTACCTCCAATCTTGAAATTACAAATATTTTATAGATTTATTGTTATTTCTTAAGCCCTACAAGTAACTTAATGCAAATCCGATCAAAATCCAATAGGTAGTTCTTGTCTGATGCTTATTTAAATATCAGACATACATTTTTGTTTATTACAACTTGTTCTACTTTTGTTTACATAAGGATACTCGTATGTAATTAATTAATGTAGATTTTCAGTATATCTGCAACGTACAGGAATGTTGCCAATTATGTCCAACTGCATCGCGAGCAGGTGTAACACTCACCTTAGGCGTGTCACGTTCCGGGATCGGCCAGTATATATCCAGTAAACAAGCGGGATGGTAGGATATATGTACCCGACTGGGTGACTGGAGGTATATGCTGGTAAACCCTTCACAGTGACTCTCTTTAAGTTTGTCATGTTTCGGGATAAGCCAGTGTATGATGCTTGTAGGCCGCCACGACAGCGACGACCAACGATGGATTAATTGATCTCTCGGCGGTCGCTGTTATTTTTGGTTTGTTTTGTGTCAAATGACGTCACTTTGTCGTTCTACTAGTTATAAGTAATAAAGAAAATATTATTTTAGATAATGATACCGTAAATAGCATGATAAGCTCTCGGAGTGATTTCTTGTTTGGTAATATTGAAGAAAGGTGGATGTTTTAAAGACACGATTCAGTGTTGCTAGCACAACAATTATAACATTTAAAATACAACAACATCAATATATACATGCAAATAAAGTAACTCATTATATTTATAAGGGAATATAATTTTATATGTAGGATATTAAGTTTTTTATCTTATTAATATATAAGTACATAGATTTTAAATACATTCAAAATGGATAAACAAAAATCACAAAGACAGAAATAAAAAATAAAAGAATTAACATTATTATCGTACAAATTATATCCTTCCCTGTACGTAATAAAGCATTTATTTAAAAAAACGATGACGTGTGAACGTTATATACATACATAAAATGTATTGAGTGAATGATGCGTGTATGGGTCTAACTACTTCATAGAGTGCTTCGCTAACATCCACTGTGTTACCTTCGATAATACTCACCCTCGTCCAAAGAGTAGTACCCTAAACAAACCATACTGTTGTAATCAAATGTAGACATATATATATCATTAATTATATAAAATAATTATGCTATATGCAAATGTAGAATGAATATTGTTGACTTCAACAAACAGTACGCTTATGCATATAAAGGAGGAAATGTAAAACTCACATAGTGTTACCCGATAGTTACCATGTAAAATACAATAAAAATGTTATTCTCATAAAAAAATACAATTTTTGAATTTTTCGAAACAAACCAAGTGTAAAATTAAAATATATTAATTATATTACCGTAAAGTATAATGTATGTTATATTTTCTAATAAGCGTATGTTAGTATCTCTATTTTCCTATTCAACATCGTTTAAACATTTTCTCATCCGTGACACAGTATGAAACAGTCTCTTAACCAATTCGTTGCAGATTTTTATGTGTATATTTTTGTGTAAATGTTTTATAGACAAGTATTTATTTTGCGATAAATGTTTGAGTTATATAACAATATATAATATTGTTTTTCAGATCGTTAATTTTTTACTGAAGTTACAAGCGAAATGTGAAGGAAAGATGGCGGTTTGACGATTTTTTTTTTTATTTGAAAGGCATAGTCTCGGAGCCTAGATAAAGAGAACAGTGTCCATAAAACGGAGGCTAGATTATTTTCTTATATGTGTCATGAGGATAACGCTGTGCTCAAATTTTTCAGGTTCTTGGCGTCTGTTTATTATATCTACTATTACTCTGTTTACTATATTGAAAGAAAAAGAAAGAAGATATTGCGAGTATTTTAATTAAAAAAAAGCTTAACAATGATTTTAATATGCTGAACAAGTGTATAAATGGGTGTATGCAAGTGGTTTAGTAAGAGACCGTAATTAAAAGTTAATGTTGAATATTCGTCAAAACTTCATTAATTACCGTTCCAAAGATAATAAATATTACCTAACTTAATTTTATATTAACTCGTTATAATATATTATATTTTTTTTAGAAATTATAGCAATGTTTATTTGAATAATTCTCAAAATATGTGACAATTGAAAAAAAAATATGTTTTTAGCTAACTTTAGATATAATATTTGCAGCACTAACACGCTCTAGGATCTTTCCTCCAATACAATACGATCTTTCTCCTTATATCTAGGGTCCGTACACATAGTACATCTTCTCGTTCCAACAATTTTATGTCTACGATAACTTTTGACATAAAAAAGGAATAGACGACGTAATTTAAGAAACTTATAAATTTGTATTACTGCTTGTAACCTAACTCCTTAATAAATCATATATTACAGTACTTTTTTACATAGAGGCGTAACCGTAAATCATGTTAGGTCGCCGGCGGCGGTAGCACGGCGTTAGGCGAGCTTACGCCCATGGATACGCTAATTTTACCGCGCCGTCCGCCATTACCGGCGGAAGTGAATGCGACTTTTCGCGAGCTTTTATCGACGCTATTGTTAGAGCGCTTGTAACGGCTTCACTAATCGTCTTGAATGGCGTTAAATTGTGTATTTTATGTTGTTTAACGAAGTCTGGTTTGTTTTTCTATTCTTGCTTTTAAAATATTGAAGTGAATTATTTGCCAAATAAGTCAATAATTTGGTGGTTTAGTTTCCTATTACAACTTGTTAAATTGTTAAACCTATTTCAAAGAAAATTATGAATGTTTATTTGTCCTGTGTATGTGTATTAATATTATTAAACGTTAAAAAATATTATAAGGCATTACAATCAGTACATTCTGTATATTGAAATATAATTATATAAAACAGCATATTTTAAATAACGAAGCATAACGTCGAATAACATATAATATAAAAGGTATAATATGATTTATAAATATTACACATAACATGTCATGAGGAACATATACATTTTAGTTTTTCATTGCATCTCGGAGGAGTTACTGTTCTCTGATAGCCATCTGGTGGTTAGTACTACCCAGAAGTTACAGATTTAAATTATAACTAGCTGTGCCCGCGATTCCTGTCGCTTGGATTACAGAATCTAAAATAAAGTATCCAATTAAAGTTTTGTCAAAATCGGCTCAACCGTTTCGGATATTAGTCGAAACAAACAGACAAAAATGTTGATAAGTTTTTTTTTTTTGTTATAAGTACCGTATATACTTTCATATGCATTTAGTAAAAAGCTGTTATTTTGACATTACATACAGACCCTTCATATTTTATTATTTGTAAAGATGTTTTTATAAATGTATATATTGACAAGCATTATCACCTTATACTTTATGTTACATATTAATTACTCAGTAAAAGATTAATTTTAGGTATGTTCCTGGTTTTATTCTCTTAATTTTTTTTTCTTATTTCAATGCTTGTTTTTCAACCGTTCGATACAGTGGCTTAGGTAATAAAACTACACTCACACATTCGACAGGGTGAGAATTCTTTGACATCTTCAGCGCTGGAGGACTGAGCCACGTAGCACGTGCCGACTGGATCCCGCTGGTTCAGCTTCGCCGACACGTAAGAGACGAAACGTGGAGCGCACGCCTGCCAAGAAATACATCAATTTGAAAATGTGGACAGTCCGTCTTCGTCCTTTTTATGACGTAGGATCATACAAAGGAACCAATAATGGAAATAAATTTTAAAGTGTTTGGAAATGGAAGAAAATTTGAATAATTAATAATATTACGGACGCATAACTGTTGTATAAAGTATATGATTAAAACTAGTCGAATATCATTTGGATGGTTCGAGTCTTGGCATTTTATCGGAATTCGCAGTTAACTGAATATGACATGTAACGCCATCAACTGACGATGAAGATGCATCAATAGTCAAACACAAATATTTAGCCTTAATTAAGGTTCTAAACTAGGCTATGCCTATAACATGGCTAAGATACAAGTAGAATTGAGATAGAAAATAGTTGCTGACGTAGCCGATTTAAAAACATGATTTAAAAATTTAAAAATGAGCATATGTGCATATGTGTGTATGTATGTACTAAACATGTACCAAATCTTGGGCTAGTGGCTAACATTGCGTCTACAATAATCCTTTTATTTTTTCTTAGGAAATTCTTGAAGTCATACTTTTCTAGCGTTTGAAGGTTTAATTATAAGCCATTTCACTAATGCTATTGTATTGTAAAGGCCAAGAAATGTAGGTATTCGTTGAGTGAAGGGCGATTTTGCAACTGTAACGATTACGATAAAGATTCAAACAATGCATACTTTGTTATAATTCTTATTTATATGTCGGTACAAATCAAATAAACACCTAAATCGAATGAAAACAGTCGCAACTGCGCATCTGCGATACTCGTACACGTATTAAAACGGATCCCCTTACCGTGAAGTTATACCAATAAATGAATGATTTAATAGAAAACAAACAGACATCTGGCGGAAACGTATATTTATATAACTGTACTATGATGAAACCTGTGATATAAATAAAAATTAGTAAATTGAATGACTAGTGCCAGTGACGACTGTGCCAGGTTATGTCACCAAATTATTCCTCTTAGAAGACAATTATCAATGAAATACTCTTAGCGATGTAACAGGTATTGCTGTCGATGTCATCTACGGAACAGCAATACTAAGTGAACCAGTATTAGCAACGTTACCACTTACCATCGCGTGAGACTTTAACATCTTTATACGCCTATGAAATAAAATATCCAGACTTTAAAATAATTACAAATTTCCATCGTGTTATATGTCAACTTAATACGCTTTATAGTCAACTAATCTCAAATGAAAAATAGAAAACTTATACGCCTCTGATAACTAATAAATTTAGAAACTTGTCCACTCGACACTCGGGCGCCCTTTATACCACTTGTAATTGTATTCAAACCGATATTTCATACTTAATTTTATTTTTGTAATAGTTTACAATAAACATGAACAATTTATATTTCAAAGACCCGCCCGCAAATTATAAAATGTAAACAATCTAATAGATTTCATATTACTTAAATAGGTTGTTAATGTATAGCACTTCGTACATGTTAGTTAAATATATTTTCATTAAGATTGTCGTAAAAAAGTCGCTATTTATAAAAAGTTTTTTATTTAAAAAAAATAACAAATACATTGAATACAAATATTTAAACTATTTGTCTCTTTTTCGTCAATAGTGGGACGCATAAGCATGAAAATAGAATCTTTGTGCTTGCTTTTGATAAAGAACTAAGGGTGATATAGCATTGCCACAAAAAAAACCTTTAAGAAATATAATTTGTAGTCCACACTTCCAAGCCCGGTGAAGCTGTAAAAGCCGCAAATGCTCCAGGGCCCCTAAGGCTAACAGAATAGTCAGTTCGTAAAATGAAAGTCCACACTAATTGTAAGCGTGAAGGCGGCTTACAACCGCACGAGGCTAAACAAACTGTTTTATTATCAATCGATCGGTGACTCGTAAAACTGAGCTCGACACATGAGAACTCGGGGAGTTTTAATAGCTCATTGCTTAATGTGTATAAAACGTTAGCATGGTAACCCAAAGTAAACTGATTTAAAACAGAAGATAAAGAAAAGTTCTTTTAAATTTGTTTCAGTCTTTCAAATATATAATACATATAAATATATTCATTTGATTAACTTTATCTATTTATTTTTTTAGCATTTAATATCTATTCTATTCTAATCTAATCTAACAACTACACTAGTAAACAAAATTGAAGAAGTGTCTGTGGTTTCATAATAAAGCTTTTTCTTAACTTCTATGTGTTTTTTGCACGTTATCATTACCGAAACAGGCGTCTTATTTTATTTTAAAATTAAACCTCACTTTGAGGTGATAAATCGTTTGTATTATTAAACACCTAAACAAGTTCTGTGAAACCATGAATGTTATTCTCATTACATTATCACTTTGCATTAAATCGAGTTGCTTACAACAACAACAATGCTTCTTTATGAACTGGACTTTATTTTTAACATCAAGCGTAACGTTGGTGAGAAAATGCGTAGCATGTAAATAACACCGAATTACTAGATTTTTTTTATACCACGATGTTGTCAAACAATCGTACGGCTAGCCTGACGGTAAGCGGTTACCGCACAACCTTTAAAAATCTGTTCATTCCTCTCTTGAAGAACCCTATACTGTAGTACCATGGAAAAATCTCAACAGGGAGCTCGTTCCATAACCGGAGTGCTCGCGGAAGGATACTTCTTTGAAGCCGGACTGTCCGCGACCATTTAGGTTCCATGTTGTGAGGATGAACTCCCTGCTGATGGCGAACACTGATGTATGATATATGAATGTACTTGATATTATCTGTACAGATAAATATATAGTTATTAAATAACATAATCGTAACCAATAAAAAGTGAAATCTTTAACAATCTCGATATCAGGGTTGTTATGGAACTCATTTTTTTTTGTTCTAATACACTTTTAGCCAAAGGCCTCAGATGGCTTTTACAGCTTCACCGGGCTTAGAATGGAACTCCGTAACCGTAACAGAAACTATCAGATATCAAAAATAAAAACTATATCCGAAACAGTTACCGTATTGCATATATATGTTTCGATTAATTTCGAATAAGGACGAAGTCGTTTAAGACACTGTGGAATACCATTAATAACTTTTAATTTGAAATAATAATTATATAAAATAAAATTAATATTGTTCACCGATAAATGTTCATATAATACCTAATCATATAACCTTCTAAATACAGTTCTTTCAAAATACAATATCTATAACCGAATTTATACGAAACTATCTGATATACTTACATATCCGAAACCGATTAAATATTTTTAAGACATTCGTAACATTCCTGATATATTGCGACACATTTAATTCATCATTTATTAAATTTACTCAGAAATAGAATCTCATTTAAATCGTTACTGGAACGAGTGTTAAAAAATCGAGTTAACGTAGTAAATAACGATCTGAGAGCATAAATAATGTTTTGGTGCAAGTGGTGAAGGTGGTCATGATTCGGCGTGTGTCATGCATGAGTCACCGTGAATAAATTTACCCAATGACACGCAAACAAACCGTTTTCTAAAGAACCGATGCAGTCAAATTACTTCTTAGTCATTCACTCAGCAGTCATAATGATGCCATATGTGTCATATAATTTCATTAACTACTTAAGTCATTAATTTTGATCATGTTATTTTCCCTTAGTACGATTTCGAAATTTTTCTACGATTTTTTTACTTTAAATTCGGTAAATTTGAAAATATACTTTCAAAGTGACGGCACTGTACCTCATGGTAAGTAAATACAGTTCAGAACCAGTGGTGACCTCCGAGAGATCAATAATTATAATCCATCCATACATGTTGTCATGCCGTCCTGCGTCGTTGTAAACTAGATGATTCCGAAATGTGACGAGTAAAAGCAAATTAAAATCACGGGTTTTTCACGATATACATAGTGGTCACGACCCAGGCGGGCTATACATCCCTACCAACATCACATGCAGGTGATGACGATGGATTTCGATCTCTCGGTGGTCGCCGTTGTATTTGAATTGTGTACTGTGCTTACCATCAGGGATAGTACCGTGAATGTGCCGAGCTACTTACTCACTGTTATTATGAAGGGATGGCGGCTCATCGCATTGTGGTAGAGTGCTCGTATACCGTTTGTTCCAGGTAGATTGAAATCCTACAGTGAGCTTAAGCTTTAGATGAAGGATTCGTTCGAGAAACGTTCTCGAATTCTTGACCCTTGAAATCTTCAATACGTCGTTTACTGACGTGATGATTAAGACCGTGGCTTTCTCGGGAAGAAGTCTTTTCTCATTTTTGGGAATACTTATTAATTTTGGGAATAAAATTAATTAATTAATTCTTCATCAAAAATAATGATTGAAACATCATTTTAAAATGAAGCTTACGTTCCCCGATATTAATGAAGAAAAGACAAATAGCTTAAAATTAGAAAATAATTATAAATAAAAAATTCACTTGCAGTAGACACCATTTATATTAACAATCTGTTTAACTAAAATTACAGCTATTAGTTTGATTACATAATATAATGTGTGACATATTCGCATAGGTCAGTTACTTATAACAATAAAAAAAACGATCTAATTTTTAAAGTATGTTGGGAAATTCTTTAGAAGCAATAAATCAAAGTAAGCGATTACGCAATCTTGGCGTTTCCAGCGATTGACACAGGGCATGTTGCCGGCCTGATCCCGTTACCGAAATAGAAACGGTCGAATGTTGGATATTGTATCAATGTGTATGTGGGTCAGTGCGGCTTGTAAATGGGTTAAGCGTTTAATGGTCACCTAAACTTAGTCGCTGGCTTTGTTGTCTACAACGCACGTTACAAGTTATACTTCTTTGGTGTAGAAAATATATGAATGACATAAACCACGGTCGCTTATACGAAAACCAAGTCATAATTTAAATCAGATAATTGTAAAGTTTCACAAGTGACAATATCGCGAATGAGTACGGCACACGCACGTACACGGTCGCCTAATGGCACCGCACCGCTCACGCACCGCTAAGATAATAATAACGTAATAACCCCTCGACAGAACATAATCAAAGATCATCTCGCACATTGTTGTGTACAAAAAATATATGTTATTTATTTGTACTGCGACACGCGCGCCGAGTGATATATATAAGTTGTGACATACAGTGGAATCCGTTTACAATGACATCGAAGGGAAATGACAAACACGTCATACTAAGCGGACGTCATATAAAAGCATTTTGTATAAAATAAAAAACGTATTGTTTTTGTTAAGTATTATTTATGCGGAATATGTGGAAGGACGTGGTCTCTGCCTACCCTGTTAGGAAAGAGACGTGATTTATGTATGTATGTACCTACCAACTTTCATGATGATTGGTTAAACAACGGAGTTTATCAATCTATAGCTTTTATAGCCTCACGGACTTTGTGGCGAGCGCAGGAGGCACTCAGACAATGTGGTAACAAGCGCAAGGGTCCCACTGCTCGGTTTGAATCAACTTCATTTACACCGGAAGAAATACATTTACTTCACTTTTATATTAATTTTACGTAAACCATGTTTCTATAAAAAAAATCCTACTGCTATTACACCGGTATAAGAAATAGTTGATGAAAAAAAAAAACAAACAACAAAACAAATTTTGGTTTAACAAATAACCAAAATTTTTATTCCTCGTGCCAACATCATTATGAAGTTAGCTGTCAATGATACTGATTTAAATGTTTTTTTAAATTGAATATAATAATATTTATTTATACACTGTTAAATTATTTATATACAATTAAAACTTCTTCTTTTTGTTTTCGCGCCTTTCATAATTGATAATTCATAGTTCCAGTTAATATTTATAATCCACACAATAACCAAATTATATCAAGCAAAATGCCAGCAATGTTACATAATATAGGGTCAAACAACCTAAATTAAGTAATTAAAAATAAAAACCAAAATATGGCAGCTCAAGATCCCGCCAAAAACTCATACAATTAAAACAAAGCCAGTAAAATGAATTATTTTATTATTATCATTGATACCTAACTTCATTATGTCGCATTTCCTTTCCGTCATGTAATGCGCGCGCTGCTCTTAATTTTATCCTCTATTGAAACACGGATAAAGAAGTATACATTAAGAAACTGATACATTCCTATATTATATTAGGTCTTTACCTATGAAATTGCCGTTTTATATGAAAAATTTTAAACGATGTTTTTTCATGTATTTTTTATTTGTATTAATCGAAGTAATCACCCATGCAATCAATGCATCTTTGCCAGCGCAGTGGCAGTTTATTGATGCCCTTCTTAAAGAAATCAGCTGGACGGGAGGCAACAAATTCTTCAAATGCATTTTGTACTGCCTATCGGGTATTGAATTTTTTTTCCCGCCAAGGAGTTTTCCAAATTCTGGAAAAAGTAGTAGTCTGTAGGCGCAAGGTCTGGTGAGTAGGGCGGATGACGGAGAACTTCCAACCCCAGTTCTTGCAACTTGGAGACCGTCTGTTGTGCAGTATGAGGTCGCGCGTTGTCGTGCAGGAGCAGCGGAGACGAGCGATTGACCAATGCTGGTTGGAGATGTGCCAGCTTCTCCATCATTGTGTTCAGTTCTTCACAGTACACATCTGCAGTAATGCTCACCCCGTTTGTTAAGAAGCTGTGATGAATCACACCGGCGCTAGACCACCAAACAGTGACCATCACTTTTCTAGGGGTAAGTTTTCGTTTAGGGCATTGTTTAGGTGCTGAACCAGGATCCAACCAACTTGCTGAGCGCTTAGAGTTATCAAATAGAATCCATTTTTCATGAATGGTTCAAAATTCCTTCATTTGTGTGTCTGTTGAGCAGTGCAAGGCACGTCTCGACGCGTACAGCGCGAACGCTGGCGATAATTGAGTTCGTGGGGCACCCATTTGTCAAGCTTTTTTACCTTGCCAATTTGACGCAAACGGACCAAAATTGTTTTGACGCTAACGTCGAAAGCTGCTGCTAATTCAACCGTAGATTTTGTATCATCAGCTTCCACAATCGCCTTTAATTCGTCATTGTCGACCAAAGTCTTCGGACGACCGCGAGGTTCATTTTTCAGGTCGAAATTCCCAGAACGGAAGCAAGCAAACCAATAACAGGTGGTGCGTTGGTTTGTAGTGTCAGCTCCGTAAACGTCGTTGATGTTTTGTGCCGCGTTACTGCCACGACGGTACTCATATTCCATAATTACTCGAATTTTTAACTTATCCATGATGACAAAAAAGATTGAAATGCGATGAAAATGTAACACTAATCAATAAACAAATGACTACTTTTGGAAAGGGAATTCCATGTTTTTAAAATGAAATTAATTTGAAATTAGAATTCTTAGCCAAACAAAAAATATTTTGATTTGAAATGGCCAGTACTGCAGAACGGCAATTTTATAGGTAAAGACCTATTATATATACGCTTTTTTTTTCTTATGACTTCCATGTGTCTATTATCATTAGCAAAATTACTGTAGCAAGTAACAAACAGTCGTATTACTGTTGTAAACGTTGGTAAAAAATTGAAGCAAAAACTAAATCATAGCGTTTTTTTTAGGAAAAGTTTTGTACTACGCTTAGATTATATAAATAGCACCGGCTAGATTTATGTAAGGCTACTTGAAAAACACTATTGCAGCCATAAACTTTCACCAAAACCCTTTGTTCGCGGTTTAAGTAGGCGAAAGTAGCGACGTTTAACATCGATTACTTGCGCAAGCGCAGATAACGTCCATTTTATACGATATATTAAGTGGAATGCGGTGTTCACACGAGTGGCTCCCTCGGAATCTTGTTATTTATGCATTGTTTTAATTTATATTGATAATAAATCGATCGCGTTGTTTTATTGTGATCGCGAAAGGATATTTATCTCACCGCCCCCACAAAGAGGGCCGGGAGAGAGCGTGAAGCGGGTAAATGAATCTCCTAACGTGAAAACAATCAATAGACACCCAGTCCTCGATTTGCGGGTCTGAAATAATTCTGTCAAATAACTAATGAGAAAAAGAGATATAACTATGATTGGCAGCTAGCTACTTTTGTTACGAGTCACGGGTTGACAACTGATTTCATTTATCGGGTAATGAGCTAATGATTTATTTGTCATTATATGCAATAGCAGTAGCCTATTATTAGCCGTCTAAATAGATATGTTGAGTGTTTAATAGTGTAATGGCCCGAAGAACCTACCTTATCATTATATATATATATATGCTATAGTTCTATTCAAGCCCGGTGAAGCTGCTCTTATGGCTAACAGTACAGTCAGATCGAAAATTTAAAAAAAGATAAAAATTGCCTTAAAATGCTTTTGCAAGCTTAAAATAACGAGACTGGCTTTCAAGTTTGGCTTTTGGAACACATCGATGGATGCTTGGCGACTAATTTCTAGCTTAAAGGTGTATAATTATCTATGCTAATAGTAAAAATTCTCAGCCGACTAGCACTAATAGGTGTGGTGCATGGTGACAGATTTTCAACTTGAGGGTGGTAGCTAGCCAGGCGGGCATTAGACAATGAATGCCCTACCACCATGCTATGGTTTCCTCACGATGTTTTCCTTCACCGAAGAAAGCTCACGCTTCGAACTCACCTCAATCGACGCGAAGTCGTAAACGCTACCACTGAGCCATCATTGCTTCACAAACAATATATATTCAATATAAACATAAATTAGTCATACCATGTTTAGGTATAAAATAGTGTTACATTCTACAATAATGTGTTTCTAAGCACATTACCGATTTGCCTGACAATAAGTTCAAGAACCTTGTCAAGCTGGTTTTACTATCCAAAGGTGAATAATGACGTATTATAGAGTAAATAATTACGTGAATAATAGTGTTGTCTGAACACGACTGCCTCTTTTTACGTTCATTAAAATGATATGATTATTACTGTAAACTTTATTTACAAAGTTAAAAAGATTATAAACGCGGTCGAGTTTCTTGCTGGCTTTATAAGTGCCTTTTTAGGGCCTAATCTGAACAAGGTATTTTTTACAATCAAGAAGAAAGTGATCAATAAGGTCATCATTAATATATATTTTTTCGTATTTAAAGAAAGTTAATAATTATTAATACAAGTAACTATTAACTAGTAAACAAGTATTCCTACAAATGTCTTTTACGTATATGGATCATAAGGATCGAGCACACGTCACCCATTTAAGGTGCGTACCGTTCAAAATGTGCCGCGCCGGCGCAGCAAAACTGTATTGCAAGTTTTTCCGATGTCACCCTTAAATAGGTATCCGACGTTAGCTTCTCGAAATCAACTGTGTGAACGGTAATCTTTTTGTGTCGTAGTACGAAAGTAGTTCACTATATCAGTGTGTATCAGCTCACGGTAGCTGACGAAGTTCACGGGTTTGATTCCGGGTTGGCTGATTTAGTCAAATGGTTAACGTTAGAGTTTGGTCAATTAGTATCTTTTATGGCCGAAAAGCGAAATTCTTTGTTGAATATGATAAACAATGTTTAGAAAATAGTACTGGTATGCTGATGAGATACTTGAGATCCCGACCAAGACATACATATGTAAATTCGTGAAAATTACTTGCTTTCGTTAATCATGTCTCTAATTCAGTCTCTATATATCCAGCGATGGCTGGATTCTTTTACTTATGTGTTCACAGACATGATGGTCGCGACTATTACGACCATTCCTCTTTTAAAAAATACTTCGGAGTTAGACAATGGGCTAATACTTCTATTATATACTAGCTGTGCCCCATGGTTTCACCCATGTTAAATTTATTCGAGTCTTCACCGCGCCGCCAACGCACTCGCCATGTAGCCCATCGCGTTCTCACTTACTGTACTTGTCTACAGCTTGCCAGATTACTTGCCTTCATGGTTACTTTTCTGCTCCTTAAGGTGGTAGCGTGAAGTTATTATTATTAGCCTATAAGTTATAACCTTCCTCAGTAAATAGGCTATAAAAATATATTTACTGGTATTTTCAGAGCTTAGCTCATTGAAAGAAACAATCTCTTGAACTTTAGATAAGAAGAAAGCAATCAATAATATACCCAAAGAAGACGTAATCTTAATACGTAGAAATAACATAAGATGGAAATAAAATTTCCAATGTAGAAACCACAAACAAATACTCTGGTAATGTAGTACCGACCGCAATTCGTTTTACTGGAACACCTATACGCACCCTATTTCAACAATAGTTAATATGAAATCTCGAAACTGCGGCTTTGTATGCAGAAAACAGTAACGCCCAACCATTCGAGTTTTCACAGCAACAAACTACCGGAACGCCTCTAATTGTATAGGTCGTACTGCACTGAAAATGTACTTGTAGACATACCATGTACACACGACGATAAACCACCTGCCATTGTGATTTGAAATATAAATAGAGAAGTAACGCAATTACTCGTATAAACATTCCATAAATTGACATTCAAAAATGTAAGTGTCTGTTTGTAATTTGACATTATTAACAGCATTTTAATAAATTCATGTGGAAGTACGGTAAGAACACGGTACTTAAAAATAATAAAGGAAAAAAAAACAATTTTTAAAATGTTTGTCTGTCTGTTTGTTTCGGCTAATCACCGAAACCGTGGAACCGATTTTAACGGGGCTTTCGTAGCTGATGATAGGAGTTACTCATGCTAATTTTATTTTAGAAAAATAAAATAATAAGTCTTTTGGTAGTTCACGCGAGTGGAGCCACGGGCACGGCTAGTATTCTATAAGTTGACATTCAATAACTTAAATTAATCTTTATGTATAATTCAAAATGCTATTAATTTTGCAATTTCACGCTAACACTTTAAAAATATTAATTTCTTTTTGCCAAACAGTTAAATTTATATTTCGACAATGTGATCACTGTATCAGGTACCCTATGTTAAATATAATTTTACTTTGGGCCACGAAATTTTACTCACACCGTTACCTTACCATCAATGAAGGGTTACCAGGAACGTCTTTAAAAGGGAAAACTCGTTAAGCTCCTGATTTTTTCTCAAATTCCAGTGTAACTGTGCATCTATATTTGGACTTGCCGTTAGTAGGACGGATAGTAATAAATGTGGTATTTATGTCTACGAATGATAACTAAATATCGATTTGAATGTGTGAATTGTTTATCTATAAATTTAATTTAAATTCAAAATTAATTTACCGTGCTGGTGTTTGATATGGTAAATTTATTTGTTAATTAATTAATTATTAATATTATTATTATAAGTTATATTACCCGACTGGGCCACGAACGAATACCGGCACTATGCATAAGCTCGTTAGAGTGATACGTCGGTGCATACTTAGTTTCTATTTACGCAGGCCGGCATGACAGCGGCGACTGACGATATGATCTCTCGGTGATTACCATCAGGCACAGATCTATAATTTTACAGTGCTACTATAGAAAAAAAAACAATCTATCTTTACAGAAACTAAATCTCACGTGGCATGCGATTATGATGACCACTGTATCCATTACGCGATGACCTGAAGATATTGTTCACACAGCAATAAGTTATTGGCAGATAGGTATCTACAACCTTTGCTGACGGTCAAAGATCGCTATCTGAAGCGCTTTTATGTCCGGTTCACAAGAGAACAGTGCTCGTACATTTAGATTGAGATATGATGTTAATTAAAATATAATTGTTAGTAGATTTAATTAAATTAACTGAGAACATAAAAAAGACCGATTAGTGTGATCTTTTAAAATAATCTTAATTTCTCTTCATCAGCCTTTACTCAGTATTATAGTGATCCTAAAGAATATAAACTAATACCTAACTAATAACTAAGATAATTATATTAAAATATATGTTTTTATATACACAAAAGTTAGTAGGTAGATCTAAGTGGTTTTTCTTGGAGAAGGTTTCTATAGTATCCCTGAGTGTGATAGGTGGCGCTGTTTTCCAGTTATTGACTACTCGAAAGGTTAGAATACGTTGACCAGCTAGTATCTATATTATAAATTAATAGAAAGTACATTTGTCCTACAATTACGCTTAAACGGCTGGACGAATTGTAATGAAATTTGTGGCATGGAAGTTAATTACGTAGTGGAATAAAACACATAATATTCTTCAATTAATACATTATTCGTATATTTAAATTCTTTATAAATTAGAAACGATATTTTACAATGATTTTTAACCTTCATTTAATTTGGAGACTTGGTTCCAAAAAACATATCAAGTCAATATTATAAACAATTTATTAATTTCAAATAATGCGATAAAAATTAATACTTAAACAAAATCCAATAGAAAAAGTATTCAATTACGTTATTTTCTACCTAAAAGAGCCAAGGTAAGTTTAAACTATTGAATTCACTAAGGTCATTCGAACGCAAAGAGTGCCGGGTTATCTAATGAATGTTAAACCTTTTTCAACCAGATGACCTCTTTACACAATCAGCTAAGTCCGTGTGAACTCGACATTATGTCAATTATTAAGTTAATTTTTATAACACTATTTTTCAATGGATACATTCATAGGATATGAGAGGATACATGCTAATTCGAGTTGGTAATAGAAGTTACAGTGCTATCTGAGTATCCAATGTTGACAATTTTTATAAAGACTTATTCAAACGTCCTCTGTAATTAAAGGCTGGCCTTACGTTAAAAAGGATATCTTACAGCTGAATTTTAAATTTATAAAGAAGTCTTTCATGGTTTCAAATTAGGATATTTCCTGTACCACATGTCATACTAGAGATATGCAATAAACTTCAAACTACTATAAAATACTTTCACACTCGTATTATCTTTATCTTGTTCAGGTTATTTAATAGCAACGTTTGTATATACACAATTATTACAATGACACGTGAATAGGATATTTTATAATCTTGTGACTTCAAGTAACGCTTTAACAAGATGGTGGCTCTTTTGTTAAATCTATTCAGGGAGTTTTTGTGGCAGCTTAAAATTCATACCTCTATACCTATAGTTATTATTTCTAATTCACTTAACTTGAGCACAATAACAAAACTATAATACATAACGTAAGTACTTCTTTAATACCACGTTGGTGGTAAGCATGCGGTCCGTCTGATGATAAGCGGTTATCGCAGCCTATGAACGCTTGCAACACTAGAAACATCACATGCACGTTGCCGACCCTTTAACCTATTCACTCCCTTTTTGAAGAACCCTATACTGTAGCCCCCTGGGAAAACCTCAGATAAGAGGGAGTTCATTCCACATCCATCCGTACTCCATATACTGTGTGTGTAAAAAATCCTAGTTGTCTAGCTTAGAATAAAGTGACATTCTCCATATTATCATAGTAACTATACATAATATTTTAAGCGTATTTCTGCAGTCTTGAATGATGAGCGATTAACTTAAAATCATAAAAACGGAGCCTGTATATTATGTGAAATTTAAATTTTATTCAGAAAAAGTAAAAATATTGTATTAACGGGTAACTTTAAAATAAATTAATAATTTAAGATAATACGGTGAATATACGTTGAGTTATTAATCATTCATTTTATATTTAAGTGTTCATAATAAAATTGGATTTCCAATGGGAACGCCCACCCCATAGTCTGATGGTCAAAGAGCGAACTGATGCGTGACCCGGCTTCATGAACCGTGCTAACATTTTTTAAATCAAATAAACTTTATTCAATTTAAGCCCTGAGAAATCACTTATGGACGTTTAAACATTACTAACGGTTCGGAAACATTCCAGTCATTGAAGAGCCGGCAAGAAACTCGATCGGAGTATTTTTTTACTGTGTAAATAATGTTTATATTGAATAATTATATTATTTAAGTGGATGTACAGAGAGTGGGCTATTTCCAGACGTTACTATCATTCACGTAATGACCCACCATATAATAACCTTAACAATAAAATCTGCTTGACATGGTCCTTGGTTTTATTGTCCGACAAATCGGCAATGTATTGAGGAATATTATTCTAGAAACTAAAACTTTTACCTTATAAAAAATATTGGAAAAATAAAGCCTTTTAAGTTTAACTCTTATAAATATTAAGGAAAAAGTAAAGTAGTATTTTATCCGTTCTACCAAACTTAGTAGGGACATGGTGTGATGATAAATAGATAGACAGATAAACTCTACATAAGGACATGCGTGTACCCCGCGACCTGAACTATAGGCAAAATTAAATGAATATGATAAATAGTACTAATGGTGCCTGCTCTACCGTACGGTCAAAAACAAACACGTATACGTTTCAAAATTGGCCGATTTGATTGGAGAATCGTAAATACCAACCATTTTGAACCCTCTTTCACACCACATTCCCTGATTATTTCAACTGCGTCTTCTCTTGAAAGCAAACCGGAACACCACTGCCGAAATAAAATATCAAGAAAATCTGAAAACTGTAAACCTGGTGGTTACCAAGTGTCCTGACCTTGCCGTCATCAACATTGGTGAGTAATTGTAATCTATCCAACATGTACACTGTTACCATCAGGAATAGTACGGTAAATGTGCTGAACTACTATAAAAAGAACCCAATTATGATGAAATTTGTATAACATATCATGATTTTATGACGCTCTATTCAAAACATGTTACAATCAAATAAATTAAGTGAAACAAGGCACCGTAGTTCAAAATCCTAACAATGTACCGAAGTAGATATGCAATAATCATAAACTCCAATACAAAAGCAAATAAAGACGAGCATTGTAAAATAACGATTTGCTAAAATGTCGACGAACTTGCGAAATGGCAGGCGATAGAAATGTTTGTACGGATGGGACAAATTGGCGGTTGTCATGGTAACCTGCTCGTTATCTAGCAGTCACTTGTCACCATATAGACACCACATAAGCATGTATTAGAAGGCTTGTACCACATACATTTGTAATTTGTATATCATATTTAGAATGATTAACTATATATATACTATATATAATGATTAATTATAATTAGAAGGGTGAACGCCTTAGAAGTATTTATCATATTGACTATACTTATTCGGTCTTGGTATAGGCCCGTCCAAGCTATCTCATCCTATTTAGGACAATGGGGTATTTATTGCCAGCCGAGATTAGCACTTCATCGCGGCATTGTGCGATATCTTACAACAAGTCTAACGCCAAAGGGTTACTAATGGCCTATATTATAAGAAAATGATCATAAACGGATTATTACAGAAATGCACCCAAGTTACCTTATATATAAAATATATGTTTTTCTGTAAAATTAAATTTTGTCGCTTGTCAAATGTTATTAATATAAAAAGTTTCGTAGACAATTAATCCTAACCTAGGTTGATGTGAATTTGAGTTCGAGTTCGAATTCGAGATTTTGGCGGTATCGTGATCTGTCATGTTATGGACTCTATTTTTAATTCATAAGCTTACGTTATTTGCTCCTATTTTATGTCATATCGGCGGCATTTTGCGTGATAATATTTGGTGAATTTTAAATAATAACTGGACTGAAGCATGAATTTTAATTTTCAACAAAAACAAGCGTTACTTGAACTCTTTAAATTAGAAAATAATATTATATCCACCTGACATTGGCATAATTGTGTATACGATCGAAGCAATAACGGCTCAATGGTAGCGTGTACGACTGCGCGTCGACTGACGTGACTTCGAATCCCAGCAATGAGCCTGAGCTTTCGGTGAAGGAAAACATCGTGAATAAACCATAGAATGGTGGTAGGGCTATTTCTAATGCCCGCCTGGCTAGCTACCACCCTCAAGTTGAAAATATGTCACCAAGCACCAAAAGGTGTGTTTCGGCAGCTGCACTTGAGAGCCAGTCTTCCACTAGGTTTAACGTGCTATCATCTTGGGTCACATCGTCATTTAACATCAGGTGAGATTGTGGCCACTACGCCAAACCTATAACGATAAAAAAAACGTTGCCATTAAATAAGAAGAAAAACATTTAATTCATAAAAAACTTATATGATCCTAATTTCTAAAATAGAACAATCACTTTACGCTATGCGCACGTCTTTCCGATATACAAATTTTACATAATGTAACTACTCCGTATAGTATATCCTTGACCGACTATAAATATCAGAATAATGTCTTTATTTTATATTAATTATATGATTATTATATATATTTAATTTATATAATGTAAAGAAATATTACAACTGATTATATATATGTATGTTAAGGTTTCAATATGATGTTATTTAACCGAATAATAATTAATGTATTTAGATATTACTTTTACATTTTCAGTTATATTTGATATCGTTACATTTTTATAGATATTCCATTTTAATCTATGGTTTGGAAAAAGAAACCTTTGTATCCCATATTCAGTTTTAAGATATTGAAATAATACTATTATTAAAATCGCTGTCCGTTTGTTACTTACAACAAACGTGAATCACGGGAAATGTGGATCTGGATCGCTATTTATAACATCTATAATATTTCACAGGTATCTCAACAGGAAATTAAATGGTCCATAAGTGTTAGCAACAAGCATAAATGGGTTTTAGGTTATATTTATTGAAGCTACGTTGCTTTTGATGCGTTTAGTAGAGGGTAAAATTTAGAATTGCATGCATAATCATGTGACGTAAGTGCGACATTATGAAGTTTAAAAAAAGGCATTAAAATGAACTTACATAATTATCATTACCTTTGTAAGGTTGTTGGCACGCGGGATAACATTTTATGTTTACGTGGGTATATAAGTAGACACCTTTTAACCTTCATCGCGTACCTTTTCAGCTCCTTAAACCCGCTTAGAATATGTATAAATAGAATCGCGCATTAGAACAAAAACATTTCGCTGCGAAAGAGATGACGCGTATGTGCAATAGAGACACGCTTTTCTGAACTTGCACTAACTCTTTGAAAGGTGTATTTGACTACAAGATTGATCACTTTTGTAAATTGATATTGAAAATATATTTTTAATTTATCGTTTACGGCAAAAAGTTTAGTTATTCTTAGGTTGTGTGGTTTTATATGTTTTATAAAAATTAGTACCGTATCTCACTCGGTAAACGCCAACAAATGTAATGAAAATGTGGTTGTCTCGTCAGAGCTAAATGGAATAGTGATCACTTACTAGAATTCATTTTAGTGATAGTTTCTCCGCTTTTCAGCTGTCAACCGAGTACAACGATCAGTTGTTCATTTAATAGCCCTAGATAAATAAATATAAATTGCGAAATGGCAGGTTGAAAATATAATGAATATAAATTCAATCATTAGACTGAATATAAGTGTGTATGCACGTGTTTGTGAAACAGAGGGAAATACAACGAAAGCAAAGTGACCAGTTAGACGTATCAATTTGCACTACACGACTAGTTATATATTAATTAAGCTTTATGTCATTAGATTATTATCATTGTCCCCTACTAAAATCAGCTAATGTTAACTCTGCTGTATTTAATAGATAAAACTTATTTCCTACTAGCTGTGCCCGCGGCTTCCCTCGCGTGAACAATGGAAGAAATCATAATTTCTTAAACTTTAATAACTTTCTATCGAATGAAAAATATGTGTTTTTTTATAAGGGCCAAGTTTAGATATGATGACAGATGGGATAAAACAGTACAGAACTGGCCTTAGAAGCGTGGGTAGGTCGCCGATAAGACGAGCTGACGATCGTGTTAAGGTAGTTGGGAAAACTTGAATGAGACAGACGGGAATGGCGTGCAATGAAAGAGGCTTATACTCAATTTTGTGTAGAAAAGGCTGAAGAAGAAGATTTGTTATAGATAAAGTTAAGGCACAGAGAAATTTCTTTGAACATTTCTCTCCACTTGGGGTAGCCAGACTGGTGGAATACCTCCACCCTACAGAAGATCGCAGCTAAAAACCAATTTGTTGTGTTCTTGCGGTAAGCAGGGTTTCTAGAGCTCATTGAGGTAGGGGGTTCAAGGTCAAAAACGGGCTAGTGATACCTATGTTATTACAAGCATCCATAGGCTACGGTAGCCGCTTACTACCAGGCGGTTCGTATGCCTCTTTGCCACCTTTGTAATATAAAAAAATATATTAAAATATTTACATATAAATTTAAATAATTCGTTTCAAGTGATACTTTCTTAATAAATCCCAATTCACTCTTTGTTTAAGTAATACCGGATTCAAAGTGACACAATAACCATCATTATTGCACTTAAAAATAAATCCATTGGTCCCATAGTAGAGCCTTGGATGAGTCGGCAACATCAGATCACTATCTGACAATTTTAAACGCGCCGTCCTTCCGTAACCCTTACTCACTATTATCGCATTTATGTCGTCTTCTATAAAGTTCAAAATTACTTGAAAACTACATGATAGACATCTATTAAATGTTGAAATGTCTGTTATAGCCCACCGATATCTTAGACTTGCTTTTAATCTAATCGTCACGCCTGGTGCAATGTAATTGGCATGACAGTCGGTACTATAAGGCCTCATATCCTGGTGTAGATATAGAGTCCTGATACTACAGCATTGAATTTGTAAGGTCCATAATAATCGATTATTGTAACAGCTCAAAATCTTTAACATGTATAAGGCATCAAAATGTTTGATCTTACTTGCCAGTGTCAGACTACCAAATGTGATTTCTATAGGCTAAACCAAAACTAGACTATTGTCAATTTTTGTATTATAAAAGCTTTTTATATTGTGTTGGCCTAAATTTTTCTCGCAGAAATAAATCATTCGGCGTAGATGATACTAGTGGTCGCGGACAATTTTCCGCCCTAATAATTTTTGCCGCCTACAAAATTTTGCCGCTGTAGCCTAACAAACCTATTTAGAATGCCTCGCTGACCTTATCAATCATAATTTTCTGTTTTATTTTATCCACACACTGTCAATTTTCTCCACAATCTTGAATCAGTTTTGACCCAACCTCTCTCTTCTCTCTAAATAGTTTTTAACGTAGAGCAACCTGTTGCTGTTTTTCACAATCTGTGTTTATAATGGAGATCATTATATACGGCATTATCTCTTTCTTGGAAGTAGTTACATGGTCTACCCTTGTAGAATATATAACTGATAGAAAACATCATTTAACAACAATACCACAACAAAAATGGGATTGGACTATGTATTCTCATAATTCTCATTAAAAAAAGGGCTACTTTCAACAAAAGAATGCAAAAAAAACAAGAAAGCTTAAATTTAAGACAAATTTAAAATTATTTAAATTTAATGAATGGGATTTAATGAAGTCGACTAAAAAACTTCAACAATAATCTGTTAATAGTTTCATTTAGGATTCCTTTGTACAATATTTAAGCTATATTTTATGAAATACATTTATTTAACAACTTTCTTAATGTTTTACTTAAGTACCTACTTAAACAGAACTTACAAGAATAATTAAACAATTATTTAGTATACATATTAAATTTACATTTAGTTAACTACCAATCACAAACAAACGGAACACTCGAAAGTTGATGAACTTCACTCCAGCCGATTTTTTTCAAGCTTACGGCTCGTGCGTGACTAATTCCAGATTATTTCTTTTGGGTTAAACGATAATGGCGACTTAAGTACCGTGATATTAATGGAATTCCTGTTACTTTGTCCATCTCGAGTTACGGGAGCCGGTAATGTACGAGGATCTTTGTTGTTCATTAATTTTTGACACGCGATATATTAACTCTTTTTACTGTTTGATGATATCTTTGAAGTAACACATCTTTAGGCGCGACTTTCGAGTAACTTGGATCTTTTAACAAAATTTAAATTCATTTTACTTCCTGTTTTAAATTGTGTAAAAATAATTTAATGGTGTATTAATAAGGAATATTTTTCATTTAAAATATTGTATACATATCCATACAACGAGAGCTACTTTTTAAGAGAGGTAGCGCTCAGAGAAATTTCTTTGGAGGTTTCTCTCTACTTCGGGCAGCCCCACTTCACTGGTGGAATACCTCCACCCTACAAAAGATCGCAGTCAAAAAACCTTGTGTTGTATTCCTACACTGAATAGGGTTTCCAGAGCTCCAAGGAAAATAGGGGTTCAAGGTCGACAACGCGCGACAACCTTTGGATTACAAGCGTCCATAGGCTACGGTAGCCGCTTACCATCGGGCGAGCCGTATACTTGTCAGCCACCTTTGTATTATAAAAAAAAATGGAAACATTATTTACACAACAAAAAATATTAAAAGTCAGTAAAATCAAGATACATTAATATCACTGAGGGCTTATCACTTCACTCATTTGAAAGCTCTGAATTATACTCTCTACTAAACGCGGAAAAAGGAAGTATAAAATAACTTCCGAAATTAACGTGTTACGATGAATTTATTTATACATGATAAAGCTCACTAGAATTGTCACAGCACTATGTTGCGACTTTTGGATTTCATTATTTTAATATATTTTTTTATATATGTTGGAAATGTAGTATTTCAAAATATGATTACCTTAATTTAAATAGGATTGAAATGGTATTCAGAATTTACAAAAGAACTTGCACCAGCTAAAACTAACGAAGGCAGTTTAATAATGTTTACGAAGGAAATAATGGTCTAGTTCTATAGTCTACAATGTATACAAAGCATAACATTAAAATCAAAACGAAATAACATGTCGTATGCAGCTAGATGACATTAAAATATATATATATATATATATATATATATATATGCATGCATTTTGAACTATCTTATAGTAACGATAGTAAAACTACAGGTACTACTATAAAATTACTAGAATCGATAGGTCTAATAAAAAGTTATTGATTATTTTTCTTTGGTGAGTAAAGATTATGCCCAAAGTTCCAAGACCTACGCCGATACACAAAAAACACCATCAAAAATCCAGAATTGTATACCCCTTGTTTTCGTATTCGAAAGGTATGTTTATGATAAAAATAAAATTATCGTTGACAAAGGCGCGCTCGTCCAAATTTGTCGCGCTCGGCCGACAGCCGCCGTGACGCCATATTAGGTGCGCGCGCGCAAGAAGAACCCAAAGCATTCGCACTGACAAATCACCGGGCCATTTGTTATTTCATAAAATTAAACGCACAAATTAATCTTAATAATAAGTTTTCTTTAATAATGAAATAATTTATTTTACACTGTTAATTTATTTACGTTGAATGAATAACATAATATGTGAAATAATAATAAGTAAAATATTGATATCAAATTACTCAAATTAATAAAAAAATGGGGAAAAGAAAAATCTAAAAACTTTGTTTTCTATCGGAAGATGTGTATTAATGATACGAGAACATATATTTATGCTTGTTCAAAAATAAAAACACAAGGCAAATGTAAAAACCTTTGGACTCCTTAGCTTACATTACTGTAATAAAATACATCTACGTGTAAAGGAAATATTCATAAGTTATAACCTTTTGGAACAATTACAATATCTACACATAAACAATATCGTATAATACCTTAAAACATATTATCATTATGTGTAACTTACAACCATAACTAAAAAAAGTGAGAAGAAATATCAGCAATTCATAATTGGCAAACAATATGCAAAGTAACTATTAATATAAACTATTGTTATTCGCGGCTATTAAAAGTTTTTACTAAGTACAAGCCGTTTGTTTCATAAGGTTTCTGTAATTTAAGGTTTTTAATACTTGTGATTATCCATTAAACAAATTACTTGTAAAACAAATATACTTTGAAAATCATTAATGAACTGTCTCCTCCGCGTAATTAATCTTTGATGTTTATCACTAAACGTATGCGCAAGCGCATGTCGGCCGTGTGACAGACGCGGATATCTCGCGACTTATCTCATGAAATTTATTTGCAATTATAATAAAGTATTACTAACCGATTGCAAATGAAATCGATATGTTAATAGGACAAGACAAACCAGGACTAACATTACACAAAGGATTTAGTTAATAACGTAGTAAGGTGATACCACAATTTTGATTGTATAATTTTATTTAATTATAGACAATAGTAGTGTTTAACTTTCATTATTCAGAGTCATATATTGATTCCCAAAGTAAAATATTAAAAAATAAATGTTGTATAAAAATTGTATTGTCAATAAAAACAAAGTCGATAGAATTTATTTTCCCAATAATTATTCTCGATTTATATAAACACTACAACTCAGAACTTAACGTGCACTTCAAAACTCGGCTCCACCTTTAAAATTATGTTGAGTCATACCAAGTTATACACTTATGTAGGTATACTTAGGTACACTTATATATGTGTACTTAGTGAGATAAATTATGCAATAAAGTTACAATGTAAGGACACAGGCCACACTTAGAAATGAATTCAAGAAAAAACTCGACTGTTTAATCGATGTCGAGTAATCTTTGTTTATTTTTAAATACATCACAGATCTTATTCTTTTTGCTTTGGCATAATATAAGCAGTGTTAGTAAAAAACATTGCAACTTCTAATTTTAGTCAGTCAGGAATAGTCCCTAATAAGTAAGTCCCATAAGTCCCTAATGCTAGCGGTTGCATAACTTTAAGTAAAGTGCCATGCCAAATTACAGCTTTCTAGTTCTAAAAATCTCTGTTGTGGACAGACTTACGAACCTTCAAAATGATTTTTCTGTTTACGCACAAAATAGTCATAAGAATAATCGAATCGTTTAAATTTATCACGCGATCGAACAGTGACAAAAACCTCTGTTTACGATACAATCGTACAAAACATCAATTAATTCCATCGCCATTTAGAGCAAATGGTATTTATTGATACGGCCTGTGCACCGCTCGCAAAGCATTGCGAATTCCAAACGCGACACAACGCAGCGGGGCAAATCGAACAAAATGTCTAAACAAATTGCGCTGACGGGCGGCATGAGAGAGTTCAGTTTTTGTACTAATTCGGCATTCCGAAATAAAAATGCCATCTCCTTAAGTAGTTGTCGGGACAAAAACGGTGACATTTCACAACTGCGGAGCCCCACTCGCTATCGTATTCTACGAAAAGTTAAGCGTAAATAATATGTTCGTCTTATTTATATGAATTAACTCTAAGTAGTAAATTGTTATTCCTCAGTCATTTTTGGGTGACCGTCTGTTTGAACATATTTTTATTCGAGTTATTTGTAAAGAAATTAATAAAATACTAATGTCAATAATATAAATTTAAGGATTAAAATACCATTATGAGCAGAAGCACTTTAAAAAAAACGCCACAATATTTATCCTCTAATTTTGTTATCATCAGTTTTTTGAATGGCCCTTCACTACGGAAGTATATTTAAAGTCGTATATATGTCAAAAAATTCTATGCTTATCCGTAAAAGCGCCCTGAACTAATGAAATCCAATCCCATCAAAGCCTTGGGCTATGAACTAATTGCATCAAATGTCACTTGGATAAGGTGAGGCTTCAAATTAATGGAACTTTCGTCAGAGACAGTTGCTTACTTTTATGAAAGAAAACCTATAAACACGAAAATAATTAAAATGAAGCTAAAAGAAAACAAAAAAAAAATGTGTGCAGCAATAGACACGTGTCAGGAGTGAAACATACAGGAAAAAAAATGTTCTTTAAGAATCGCTTTTACTATGCATCTATATATCAACAGTCTGTCTATTAGGGACACTATAATCTTTATGACCGCCTATAAACAAACATGTTCGACTTTACTGCGGTACCTTTGTGCCATTTAACAAAGGTGCTGACCTCATACGGCGTCACAGTGACCTATAAAGTTTACGGGGACGTCTTGACGCACCCTTCCTGCTTCACCCTCACACCGTGACCCTTAAAAATGCCATCAAACTGTCATACCTATATAAACTTTATTCCATTAAAAAATCACATAATATTATTGTTTGTACATTGTTTAATGGGATAACAATGATAGCACTTACCACAATAGGCCCGTTTCTTCCAGTACTGGTGAGTGTAGCTCCGAACCACTGGTTGGACATCTCCTCAATTTGTCTTCCATGAGAGTCGGCGTTGTTGGCTGTAAAGTAAAATATCACTTAGCATTTGAACTCACCTCACAGTCTTAACGAAAGTTCTTATGCCTATATATACATTTCTTTCATTTAATAATTTTCAGCGCTGACATAGGTTTGAATTGTATAACGAACCTACGCTTTCGGTAAAGTAAAAATCGTGATTAAATCATAGCAAGATTGTAAGTCATTTTCAAAAGACTAGCTACCACCTTCAAGTTTAAAATCTGTTCCCAAGCAACAATAGTTGTGTTCCGGCAGCTGCACTTGAGAGCGAATCCGCTCTAGGCTTAGCATGTGGCTACTATCTTAGAAAATATCGACAACATAACAACAGGTGAGACGGAAACTTATAAAGGATAAAAAATAACGATATATAAGAAGGACAATTGAAGACATAATTGTAATACTACTCTGTCTTAAAAAATACCGGGAAAAGATCAATAATACACAAAATGTTAGTTATTCGTCCAATTTATTTTATCGCCTTCAAAGTATGTTCCTTCAGAAACAAACTTACGCCAACGAATAATCCAATCATCAAAACATTTTTTAAATGCTTTTTCCGGAATTGAGGTTAGTTCTCGGCGCGAATTCTCCTTTTTGTCTTCTATCGAATGAAAACGGGTGCCACGAAGTAGTAATTTAAGTATAGGAAAAAGAAAGAAGTGGGCTGGACCATATCTAGTGAATAAGGTGGTTGCTCGATGCTATTTGTTGAACTTTTGGTCAAAAATTCGTGATGCAAAGACCAAGAATTTTCTTTCCACAAATCTGGCCTTTTTCGTCGAATTTGTTCTCTTAAACACCGCATAATGCTCAAATAATATACTTTATCTACCGTTTGATCTTCCGGTAAAAATTCAGAGAGCACAACACCGTGATAGTCAAAGAAAAAAGTCAACATGACTTTGACTTTTGATCGACTTTAGCGTGGTTTTTTCGGTTTCGGTTCAGTTGGAAGGCGCCATTCCGAAGCTTGTTGAGTATTTTGCATGTTAAACTCGTAAACCCACGTCTCATCACCAGTAACATCATACATGTTGTGGTGAAATTGACCCGTTCTAGCATGTCCTCAGCGACTCTTATGCAATTGAGTTTTTGGAGAAAATTCAGTTCTTTTGGAACTAGCCGAGCGACAATATGTTTCATAACCAAGTGATTATTTAAAATGATACGGATCGACTCGAGATCACTTTTTTGATGTTAACTTCAGTTGAAGACGTTTATGGCCTACCAGGGTGAGGCAAATATTACAGCGTATCTCGACCGCTTTTGAACGCTTTGAGTATTACACTCATAATCACGTGTTTTTGATAAAATCGATTCACCGTAAGTCTTCTGTAACATTTTCAGTGTCTCCGAACACGAAATCCATTGGCGATGCAAAATTTAAGACAAACTCTTTGTTCGATGTCTTTGTCTATTATGAAATTCGCAATAAACACTGAATATGATTTAACTAAAAATAGCACTGTACTTAATCTAAATAACAGATGCAACTCAAACTCCGCGCTAAAAATGAACTACAGTTGTGCCAAAATAACATTTAAAAAAATTGAATCCGGAACCATAAACAAATCACCCATTCCCGATACTTTTTTGAGTGAATGTAAACCTTCAGTTGCCAATTGTCAAATGTTCTTACAATTTATTAGTTACGACAAGAAGAAAATTTGTTGATGTTATGCCAAATTAGCTATTAAAATGTATTGAACTTTTTTTATCGTTTATAGGTTGGTAAGAAGATGATAACACGCTAAGTCTAGTGGGGAAACTGGCTTTCAAGTGCAGCTGCCGGAACCTATTAGGTACTTGGCGATAGATTTTCAACTTGTCGGTGGTAGCAAGCAAGGCGGGCATTAGATCATGCCCTTCCACCATGTTATGGTTTCATCACGATGTTTTCCTTCACCGAAAGGTCAGGCTCATGACAGGGATTTGAACTTACGTTGAACGCGGTGTCCATACACGCTACCACTAAGCCATCACTGCTTGTACGTATAAATAAATTCCAGTGAATCTATTCAGATTCAAACGAAATATAATTTAAATGAACTCTGTACAATTAGAAATGTTGATCGTGGCTGCGTAAATTAACGATTTCGGTGTGCGATCACGATTGACTACTACGGTTATTGGCTGAAGAGACAGAGGTACCCCAGGTCGTATATCCATTATCCAATCATCCAGAAAACGAATACCAGAGGAAATAAGGCTATTGAACTTAAAAATGTAGACAGAGAAAATATTTATTTAATGTATAATTGTACTTCAAAAGAAGTTAGCTTGCGTCCAAAGCCGCGTCGTTATTGCTTCGTTTGAAATAGTGCAAATTATCACGGTAATTTTATCGTTCTTTTTTGTAGTTTGTGTAATGGAAACAAGCCAGTCTTGACTAAGAACCCATTAATCATTAGTACACGTCTCACAATATTGAATTCTCTTATGTATGATTAATCTATTGAAACGATGCAGGTATGAAATTACTGGAAACGATCATCCAGTGTAATTGTATAGTGTATTTTTATTTTACTCAGCACATAGTGTCTCACACAAATACCTTAACACACACATACACGCAAACTCATACTAACACCGAACACGACGACACAAGAACTATTTTCAAAGAAAATGACCATACAAATTGCACAAAGATGGCTTCAAAATAGCTGAATATACATTGATCAGTCCTGGATCGCAATGCGCTAAAGTGAGTCACTACGTTACTTTACTGTATGTAATAAATTATATTGTAAAAAAAAAGTCAGTAAACATATTTGAAATTATGTATTCAACTAGTAACACCAAAAATATTACAAAACAATATGTTTGCCCTAAGTCTTATCGGCTGTTTGTAATGACGCTGTCATTTGAAATAATGACAACAGTTATTAATGACTTAATGACTGGCGGTAACGAAACCTCCCCACCACACCCTGCCGCACCTCTCGCTCATACCATGAACCACTAGGGTTAAGCTTTTAAACTGATTGGATAATTTCGACGACAGAGTTTCTAAACTATCAAGATTTCGTTTATCTACTAAACATAAACTTAGATGAAGTTTAATACTTTTTTATTTACTTTTATGTTTTTTATATTACTTTTATTTCTACTACAAAGTTGATTACATTCGACGAAAGAATTTCTATGGCATCAAGAAAAAGAATTGAAATGCAGGGCCTCATATTATATATGTCTCCCGATTATTTAACGAAGCGCGAAGTCAGATTGTAAACTGTTGGTAGATTGTGTACGGACACTAAAATTTGCAATTTAACGGTTATATTCTTGTAGGCTTATAAACTAACTAGATTGCTTAGGTTAGGTTTGAAGTTGGAACTGTGATCATAACACACGAGCCGAGCAATCGAAGCTCGCGGCAACAACCGGCGCGGCGGCGAATGTCAGAAATAAATTAACCATTGATAATTGTCATTTTTCATAACCTAGTATTATTATTTTGCTTATTTAATAGACATAACCTCTGTTCATTGTTCACAATCTCACTACGTTGTGTATAAACTAACAGTTCGTACAATTCTCTAGTGACATATTATACATGATTAACTAGATAAGTATAAAAACTAAAATCCAACTAAAAAAAATATCATGATCTGAAAAGTACAATTTATATCCTTCATATGTACTGATTAAGCTTTTTAATTTGAAACTAAACACGGTAATATACAAACATATATATATATATCCTCTAGAAGGCGCGATATAAAATTCAGTGTAACGTCACAATCCTAAGACCATCGGACGATCAAGACGCTTCTAACGATACCTCAATTGTCAAACTTATGATAAGTTGTTTAGAACATATGCAGGAACAGATAAACATACATACATAGCCTGCTGAAATCATAACCCTCCTTTTGGCTTTGCAGTGGTCGGGTAAACGGGTAACGGGTGTCCAATAAAATGCTTAGACACCCAAGCCACACGCCACTCATGGTAGACTATTGCACTTTTCGTACCCACCATATATATGATGAATATGTCATAAGCTTTGATCACCGTATATCAAGCTATGCTATAATAGGCTTTCTCTTTGTGTCGACTCTTCACTTGAAAATCGCCATATTCTTCCGTTACTTACCGTCAAGTGAAATATTTTATTCAATTTTGGGCCTAAGAAGGCACTTATGAATGACAACATACTACTTTTTACCTTTTGCTACTTTTTACTAACATTGATTTATAAAAAAAAAAACACTTTTGCCACCGTCTGTACCTACAAAGACACGTCCATCACGCTACCTGCTTGAACTATAATAGTTAGAGTTTTGTTTTTGTTATTTACGACCCTAATGCCCCTAATAATATACGATTAAATAATAATAATTGTAGTAAATTATAGATATATCAAGTCATCCATCATGAAAACCGCTATCTCTGATCCAGCATTCGTCTTAAAACGTAAGTACCCAATGTAAATATATTGAAATGATTTTTATCGCTGCCGATACCCGTAATGGGATTCCATATATGCCGTGATGATACTATCGCTCACCAACTAAATTACATGAGATCCCATACAGGATGAAGACTAAAAATTATACGCCGAGTAAATAATGAATTTTGTGAAGCGTGATTTTAATACTTCATAAGTGGGTTCCGTAAACCGATGATATAAAATTTATTTTGTTTAATAAAAGTATTATAACTTAAAGTACAATCCAAGAACGGTATAGTGACTACTAAGAGATAAGGATCTCTCGTTAATCGCTGCCAGTATTTCGGCCTAGAATCTTTTTTTTATGGTATGCTATAAGAAATAGGCTTACAATTCCCTCAATATTTACACATGTTTTGAAAATAAGTTCTGATATTGAAAAGAATTGAATAAAACAAATTGTTATATCTTACGGCGACAAACAAACGATTCAAATTTTATAAGAAATAATACTACATTTTATTGAAATAGTCTCATTGTAGGTACTTCGTTTTATTTAACTATAAATCTATAATAAAATTTTATTATAATCGCTTATATCCTGTTATCCGTCCTATAAGGTTTCTTGTCGATATAAACAAACACGGTACCCTAAAAATTGACAAGCCGTAAGTAAAAATTGACGGATGAGCAGTAATTTCACAGTATAAAATGAAGACGTTAAGTTGTGACATCCGACGATCGCTCAGTCGTTACCGGTAACGGCGGTGACCATAATTAACTCGTATGACAGGAACGAACTCTAATATGATCGCCAAAGGGCGCGCTCTGTATCTGATTTTACAAAATTTATGGCCACCGGCATTGGCATTTAGTTTTTTTATGTTTTCCATTGATAAATGTCGCAATAAATGATTTTGATGGCAAATCATTTTGAGTTTACGAATATATTGAACGATGTTTTAAAAGATAAACAAATATAAGATGTACATTACTCGTATACAGTGGACATTTTTTTTAAATGCGTTTAAGTCTTTTGTAACATAATTTCAAAAATTGTAATATTATCCGCCCATAAATATCTGCAGTTTGGAGAAAGGTTTCTTAATGAAGGAAAGCTATAAAACAGTGGAAAATCTGTAGGTACTTATTTAATACTGAAAACAGAAAATCTGTAAAACTATGCGAAAAAAAAGGCATATTCATAAAAAAAACAGTCACTTGCACACAGCGAAGCGTCATCACACTGTATTAGATGTTTAATACTATCATATAGCGTGGAAACAGCTGGCTTGACCCTTCGCAAAATATGTTTGACATGAAAAAAAAACTTTGATACATACCGAAATCGTATCAATTGGCATAGAAGTAGCATTCCAGTGAACTTTTTTTTATCATAGCACGGCATATTGACTACACTGTACCTGATGGTGAGCACAGTGCAATCCAATAACATCGGCGACTACCGCGGGATTTATAAGACATCGAGAGTCGTCGCTGTCATGCCGGCCTGCTCAAATATCTCTTCACGTTGTGTTTGAAGGACTCCATATTGTAGGAAGGAGGGAAAACACTAAAAAACAACCACCATTTAGCCCCCATGCCCCAAGAGTCCTGAGGTAAATACGCCGCTGATTGTAAAATATTAAACATTCATAAAACAGCCGAAAACAAAAGGCACGGATACAGTCGGCTGCTCTCCCTTCGATTTTAAAATGAAAGTATTTTTAGAGAATGGAATTTATATGTCATGGTACATCACGCTGCCATTTCATCCATGGTGTCGCTTGATAACATGAAAATGTAAAGAGGTAGTTTTTTTTGACGCGTTTTGTAGCGGGTAATATTCGCTTCATTGACTGAAGTGCGAAATTGTAGCGTTTTACTTCTTTTTTTTGTGTAAAAACAATTTGGTGTTGTATAAATAAACATTATTTTAGTTTGGTAAATTTTAGGAGTTTTTTTACATCATTTTTAAATTTTACACATTTTTTTATTTCATTGAACAAATCTTGCTAGCAGTTAATTATTAATTTAGTCTGATTAGTTCTGTTCTGATAGTTTTGGTTTTCTAACCGAAATTGGGGACACGGAAAAGCATCAATACTTTTTATTTGATACCTTCGGTGTCCCTAACTAAAAGGTGTTTATTTACAGTTTCATAATTTAATACCATAGTTAACTGTATATTTGATGTAATTAACACATTATTTAATAAAAAAATATTATACTAATAAATAGTATTATAGTTATACCAGTAACCGAATCGTCCTTATCCTTATACGCTACTATACAACAGGCGTGAGGCGTATATACTGCTCCAGGTATTGATACCCGGTGCGAGCTACCAGTACGCGGACAGGGTGCGGGTACCGAAATACCCGTTAAGGTATGTACCTTAAAAGGTAATACGTCATCCGTACGGGCCGTTCGCGTACGCCTATAGTTCGCAATACCTACGCATCCGCACCTGTACCCGCACCTTGACGACTGAGTATTCATCAGTATTTGCAGGTATTTCTCATTAGTCTGATTCAGAATGGTCCAAAGTAAGTAGCATCGCATGGTTTAGATTACAAACCATTTCATTCGTTGAGACAAATTTGATAAAGATACGTATGAAGTTAAGCTACATAATTGCGTAATAACGCTAAAGCGTAATTATGATTTTATCGTGGATTTTTTGTTTATCAATGTTTGTCGTACAGTTTTTTCATGGGTGCTCGAATATATTTTCAATGTTTTGTGTGCGAATGTTTTAATTTTTTATGTCAGTTGTGATTTTGAAGTGATTACGTTAACAACTGACCTTCACTTTTTGTTGCGGTTACCTTAGGCTGATAGAGTTAAGCAAAGAATGATTTCACTTCAGTCACTTATCCATTGTATTATAGATGCATGCATGCTACGCATAAAGTATATATGAAGACTATCTAGCGAGAACACATCCACCCATATAAAATACTTAGAGGTATTTTGATATCTCACATTTGTACCGAGTAATTAACGATACACGGCACCTTGTAGACAGATTATTTTTGCAGGTATGCACGTGACATGTACAAGTCTCAGACAACATCATTTTATAGGCTCCGCGTGAGCAGAGCATCAAAAAATTCTTATTGACTCATTTGAGTGTTCCCCTCCACGGAAATCTTTAGTAAAAGGCGAAAGATTTATTCGTATTGAAGGGAAACCAGAGTTATCCGAAAACTATTAGCTTAAACCGAGTCTATATTCGCACGATAATCTTGACAACGTAATGCAGGTTATAAATATATTCGTATAGCGCCATCTAGTGATTAATATTGTAGTTGTTTTATCAACGTTATTTAGTGTCAAAAACTTCGAATGAGTGTACAAAATAGTGTTTGGATTTTTAAATATTATTTTAAAGACATAATTGGAATATGCACATAACTGAAGTTTTATGAAATTCTTAGTAACATTTTTATAAATAAAATTGGATTTATATTCTTTTTTCAAAGTTAATTCTTAATTAACTAATGCGGTATAACAATTATTATCAAGTCAATAAAAATATTATATTTCTCCCAATGATTTAAATTTTATTTTGGTAACTAAATAACATCTATTGATTATAAATAAATACAAGGTGTTTTATGGACTCTATATTAGTATAAAATTTATTTCGATTATCCTATATTATCTACATCTATTGTATATAGATATCATAAAACTCAACGTCTCTCTGTTTGTCTGTCCGTTTATGTTTTTGTTTTAAGCGAAAACCACTCATCCAACTACATGTTTTTATTTTTATTCATAGCTATATTATCTGACCAGGTTATAAAAGGATGTATTTTGTAAGATAAACATACGAAATAAGCAGTGAAGATAATGGTGACATTAGCAAACCATACGAAATATATCAAATTATTGTTACATAATTGTAGAATTTAAAAAGACCTAAAAAAGCAGCGATGGCATCTTCTATGGATCTCGTAGAATAAGCATTTTTGTATTTTGTCGTTAGAGCGGGGGCAGCGCAATTATAGTAAATCTTATTATAATAAATCTCAAAAGATTGTTTATTTTTTCTTTTGTGGGTTTTGAACGCTTTATCTCTGGAACTACACGTCAGATGTGAAAAAATATTTTAGGTGTTTATAGCGTATTTATCGAAGAAGGTTATAGGGTACCTAACATCATACTACAATCCTTAGGAGCGAAGCAGTGACCATAAACGTCATCCAATCTGGCTATCTGTAGGCAAGTTGTTATTATATGCAGTGGCGGGTTTGCAGTCTTGGCCGCCCTAGGCCGTGTAGCACTAGCCGCCCCCTTCTCAGCTCATTATTGAATAGAACATTTCAAATTTGATGGTATTAAAGTACAGCTTTACGATGTCAATATTGTAATTCAAACTAGATTTTTATCGATGTCTGAAGTTTTAATATATACTTCATATTATGCTTTAGTGTACTGGTTTTTATTGTCATCATATGTTTGCATTTGGTAGTATATTTTTTTGCCACGATTAGCCGCCCTTAAATCTGGCCGCCCTAGGCGTGGGCCTAATTGGCCTTAAGGGAACCGCCACTGATTATATGTATGAAACAGGTATGTACAATACAAATTTAACGCGGGTAAATCTGCGGGGTAATTTTTTTATAAAATAATGTATACTACAAGTGAAGAATAGGTGCTCAGGCCATTATGATATTTCGTTCCAGATTGCTTGTCACTCAGCAACGGATGAATGAACTCACTGCGTACATGATTATAAATCAAATCTTATACCATACCTATAATTATACTGGGTTACCAAGGAAGGGCTTTGCCCTGACTAATTACATTTGGTAACATTACAATACTGGCGCATCTGATAGACAGCCGCATGCTGTGAGAATAATATGAATTACTATTATAAATTAGTAGTTTGTTCAAGGTATAGGAGTATAACAGACTCGCCTTCGTGGTATGGCAGTTTAAGTTTTTTTATATACTACAAAGGTGGCAAACAAGCATTCGGCACGGCTGATGGTAAGCGGCTACCGTCGCTTATGAAGACGCTTGTAATACCATAAGTATCACTAGCGCGTTGCCGATCTTAAACCCCCGTACCCCAAGGAACTTTGGAAACCCTACCCACCGCAGGAATATAACACTAGGTTATTTGGTTGCGGTCTTCTGTAGGGTGGAGGTACTCCACCAGTCGGGCTGCTCCAAGTAGAGAGAAATCTCCAAAGAAATTTCTCTGTATACTATCTCTCTTTTTTTGGCACGGCAAAATTACTGTGACTAATGTTAATCACAGCGGTAGAATGTAGGTATGCATGGGACTCTGATGCTGAATGTGTGTTGTGCAATACGCATCATCATTGATCATCATTATTGGTGGTTAATCACGTATACGTGACTGACCTCAGGATTACTGCACTATTTGAAGTAGGTTATAAATCGCTACGGGCCTGTATCTGCCTACTTAGTACTTAAAAAAACATGTCGAGACATTTATCACGATTGCCTTAGTAGGAGAATATGATCCAGTGCGTTTGCTTACGGTTTAAAAACGATAAAAAGTTACAAAATTTATTTATTATAAGAAAATATACGTCATTCGGCAAATATAACCGAAATCCCCAAGACATACTTGCCACGAACCAGTCTTGCTTGGTGTCGAGTGCTCCGAACACGCAAACCTTTCATTTGAGTTGTGTTCTATGATTTACGCTAATATTTGTGCAGTGATCAGAGGTATACCAATAAAACATTACGATCGCTTTCATAATATTATATTATAATTATTTTTCTTTTAATAAGCCGATTTTTTTTTTCAAATTAATCTACTTCTATTTTGGCGAAATTAGAAATATTGGCCGGCCAGTTAAAACATACTGTAACATGTTTTTATTATTGGTAGACGTTCCAATATCACGGAGAATATTCTTTGCTGAACCGTTCAAACGTGAACAATAAAATATTGTAATAGGTTTATTTCCTACTAGCTGTGACCGCGTCTTCGCTCGCGTGGACGACAGAAGAAATCTTAATTTCTTAAAACTTTAATAACTTTTTATTGAACGAAGATATCGTGTTTCATTTTATAAGGACCAAGTATCTAAGGAGTAAATAAAAAAAATGTTGATGCGCGCACAAAGAAAACCAAAATGGTTTTATTTATATAGGTTAAATATAAAAGTATTACGTTGAACCCATAGATTTAAAAGTCAACAGTGACATAGGATAATCTGGCTGAACATATCCGACGTATGATCCCCAAAATATAATATTAATATGATGAATAGTAGACTAATTCCGTAATCTAGGAATTTGATTATAGCAATTTTAGTGAAATTAGCAAATCAAGAACCATAATTATAAGTAAAAAAAAAACAAATATGTTTCTGTTTACGAGCCAAGTAATATTCTTAATCGAATAATATACGAATACATTGCAATGTATATAAACGAGTTTAAGTGAATGATTTGGAAATACTCAATCCAATTACATCCCCATGACCGGACCACATTTAGGAAGCACGTGGTTGAATCAATCAACCAATAACGTACGACTTCGCCGACGACTTCGAGGCTTATTCTAAATCTATCGACATTATTTAAAAAAAAATCGACATAGGTTACATTATTATATACTTGTTTTATGATCGAAAGTATATTTTATTTACACTTTTGTGCAAATACATATTAATTAAATCAATAATAAGTGTACTAACACATATTAACATTAACATTTACTTCAATTTTTTTTTTAATTCATTATAATATATTAAAACCACTATTACGATTAACTTTTATTTAATGTCATCCTTAGTTAAGCCATGTAAAGTAAGTCATTATAAATTATATGCCAAAATTATTTTCTTTAAGTTAATGCTTTATTGACTTGAATCACCTCCTACCATTTTCTCTTTTATGCTTTTCAATTACTACTAACTTTACATATTCTTTTCATCAGCGCTTTTACGTCTTTTGTGAATTATTGCATCTAAATCCATAGGCTTTCTCTCTTAAAACATACTTCTATCATTATCACTTATTCACTTATTTAAAGATATTGCATAAATGTCGAAAACATAAGAATAATCACCCGTTTACGGACCAATTAGCGACAAGTGGAGCGGGAGCGTTTCGCTCAATTCAACCAAGGAACAATACAGATTGCCGGTATTTCTCTATATTATGCGTGAAGATAAAACAATAATTTTATTATCTTTTGCGTATCGTCTTCATATTTTAGTACAATGAATAAATAACATGAGACATTATCACCTTCTCAGTCTCGGAACTTCTTTTCTCATTTCTACTCTCAAATAGAAATTTTTTTTCGAACTGACTATACTGTTAGCCATAAGGGCTCAGGCGCCTCGAACGGCTTTTACAGCTTCACCCGGGCTTGGTCAAATAGAAGACACGATTTCAATGCTTTTATACTATAACATATTTCCAAATGTTCACTTCTTGAACACTTTAACTACATAATTCAACGATAGCTTTAATTCTAAATCGAAAACACTTCAACTTTTGAATCCAGCACCATTGGGGACCAACGCGGCATTTACGATCGTGTTTATGTTATTCCACAATTCGCAATAATTTGGTATTAAAGGAACAAATGTGTGCATAATGTGAAGTGCCATATGTCTCGAGTTCATTGACCACTGCCTTGGCTCATGAAGTCGTTATAGCGTATATAGAGAGAGCACTACGCGCTAAGCTTTGCTTTGTCATATGACCATAAATGTTGACAGACGTAGGAAAGTCTTGTGTTCATACTTGTACTATTGAATAAATCAATGTTGAAACTATGAATAATGTATTTTCATTTAGATCTAGAATCTTGGTGGTTTTATTTACTAGTTCTTCCATTGCAAGCAATAACAATATGTGTCATTATACCATTTATTTGTAAATTAACTTCACTAGTACATTATTAGTTTTGTATCTCTAATTGTCTAATTTAAATTCAAATATTTGTCAGTACCGCTGTTTTTTTTTTAATTTATTAATATGACCTGCTTTACCGTCTTATAAAAAGTGTATAAGCATAAGCTTTGATAAGTTTAGCTCTGTGATAACATGTATTAGACCCGTTAAACCCGCGACTTCTTCTCGATAACTGGGATGTTTCCATACCGGTAGTAATGTTTCGACGTCTATAAGTACCACCCTAATTTTGATTTTCTGACAAAGAAGAAAAACTTTAATCAATGTTTAAATTTTAACAGATTTTTATAAGTAAACCCGTACATATTTAGCATTAAAAAAGAAAAACATCCCATAAATAAATATGCAAAAAAAAAGCTATGAGAAATTGTGCTTCTGGTTTCCATTTACTAACTTTATCGGTCGCATTATTTTTTACCCAAAGAATATTTGATTTTAATATTCAAAACCATTCACTTTTCGTATATAACTTCAAGGGCTACTAAAATTTGGGACTGAATAAGTTTGATTCTGAGCACTTAAGCGATATATTTTTATCAATTGAAACATATGGTCACATCAATAAAGTACACTTCATTGATTTATATACGCCGTATCAATTCGAGATGCGTTAATGTTCTGTTACGATTCCAATTCGATCTTAATGCGTTTACGACAGACTACTATCAGTCGCGATGGCTCTAATGTATTCCGTTTGTAATATAACTTCGTTCTTTAATGTCATGAGAATTGTATTGATAATAATAAATTATTATTGACTCTATTTGCGTTTATCGATTTTATTGGTTTTCATATATATTCGCATAACTAAATCTATACTAGGTAATATTATAAAGAGATTGTTTTTGTTTGAAAGCGCTAATATCCTGAACTACCAATCATAGTTTATAGCCTATTAATTAAGGAAGGCTACATAACTTCACGCTACGTATCTATGGAATGAGGCAGTAATCATGAACGTCAAGCAATCTGTAAAGCTATAGGGAAGTACGGGAATTGGAAAACAACGATAGGCTACATAAGAAAGTTATCGGCGCTGTCCAGAGTAGGTCAAATAAATTTAATAAGCGTGAAACCGTTAGGCACAGCAATTGTAGTAATATTTTCATCATTAACATGCTTCGTTCTTTCAAAACCTACATGCCGGTATTTATTATATATTAATAGATTATGGAAATATGCAAGAATAGACAATTTCTTATGAGAGTCTGGCCGTGGGAATATTTTTCCCTTAAGACATCCTGGAGACCGAAGCGACCGAAGCGCAAACGTTCGCAATATATCCACCACATTTCAACGTCTGAAATACAACTATGCTGTTTTTTTTATAATTAAACGTGAGCATGGCGTTTAGCGCATAACTAAACAGGAATACATCGTTTCATATATTTTAACAATATAAGAAACTTTTCTACTAGTTAACCATTAAAGTAAAATTTATAAGCAAATACAATCTATGTGCTAGAAATTATATTATGCTAAGCTTTATAAAACTCAAATATTTCATGAAATTATTTCATTACTGTAGTCACATTAGTACATTCGATTTTACATACAACTGAAATGCGGTTGAAACAGTAAACGCTGGGTCGAAGTTGGGCTACGGACTTCGGTTTGTCAAAATAGCATTATACATATAACTTCCTTCTTTTAGCATACGACATAGTAAATAAAGACACAAAAAAGATAAATCAAATAATGGTTAGTAAAAGAACTGAACAAGTTTTATGAAGGTCTTGTTATTGAAATAACTTATTAGGAATCTATTCATTCAATTGAACTGACTCTTCTTTGTGCATAACTACTTATTACACATTTGAAATATCTTTTATATACATAAATTTACTTAACACGCTTATATTAGCTTCACTTCTAATTAACTAACAATATAATAAAATCTTGAAGTCAATTTTAGCCTACTTCTAATGGTCGTATCGAAATGAAACTTTGTATGTATATGAAGTTCGGATGACAACACTATAATTTGATATCTTGGAGCTGATCAGATGATGAAGCCAGGAGGTGGATAGTGGAACACATCAGTGGCTACTAGTAAACCCATCGAGTTTAGGCTCATGTGATTTGTTTTGACAAGTCCAATAGATTGGGCTTGGTAACGAGGGTCTGGTGATGAAGCCAAGAGGTGAATAGTGGAACTTTAGTGGTTAATAGCAAATCCCTCTAGTTTAGGCTCATAGGATTCGTTTTGACAAATCTAATAGATTGGGCTTGGTAACGAGATGTTATAATAAGACTAAACAGTTTTATAATTTTTAGTGCGTAGTTTGTGCGTTTTTAATCAGTTTTTTTTTTATTTAAACTTTTATTTCATATGTTAATTTCTATGGTAAATCACTTTATATTAACTCAAACCCTTAAGTTTGCATATATATAAACGAGACAACAAACAAAGTTTTGATAAATTGCCTTAAGTCTGCTTCAAATAAATCATACAGAAACAAACTTGAGCATATCTGTGTAGGACCTCATAAAAATTGATGCTATCTCTAAAATTATGGAACAAAAATGAAGTCAATGTACATACAAAATAATTTAGATATATCTTAAAACAAGTTTAGCCAAAAGTGCTCTAGGAACGGACATTCGCTTCAAAACCGGTTTCTAGTGTTGATGTCAAGCTCATTTGTAATAATACTTTTTGGCATCATAATTAATTTGTCTACATAGCTAATGGTAACGTAATTGAACAAGAGAATTAAGATTACTAAGCACATTGTAAAAACATCTATTTGTATTTGTTCGAGGAATCACCTTCGAGATCAAAAATAACACATATCTTTATCTGAGAGCATTTTTCGACTTTCAATAAAACATAAATGAATTATATTTAAATAAAAGTCTTTGTACGCTGAATACTTTTATAAGGCAACCATAATTTACTAAACAAACCTAGCCACTTCATCTGCCGTTACCAATTTCACAGGAAAATTTTAGGTCCACATCAATGTATTCAAAATTACCTATTTACCGAAAACATTTTACAGTCGAAATAAAATGTTTACTGATTTTCTTCACCATTCTTATTTTGTATTGGTATGACCTTGATTTATAGATTAAAAGTTATATTTTATTGCAATTTAATACAAAACTGCGCATTATTAGGATTTTTCGAGTACCGTACTATCTGGTTTCACATATAAAATAAAACTATGCGAAAACTTACGTTAAAATTGAACAATGGGTTCTTACATTCCCTAATAGTCTCACAATACGACTGGTATTGGAGGATTAGATGATGACGGCGACTGTCCATGAATATTTCAATAACGACGACAGCCATTATTTTTGGATAGTCGTTTATATAACGTCAGCTATACTACAGTATATTACAATCCAAAGTTTATTTAACGAATATTGTTATATTCAACCGAGAGTCGAATACGATATTGCAGTTAAAGTTAGGCTGTACACCGCGACACGTGCAAAATAAACAGATAAATAAAACTGTCGTGTAACAGTGCATGAAGAGTGAAATCATAGTGAAGAAGACAATACTCGAGAAATATTCTTCTAACAAATAAAACAAGATTTCCTTGCATTCGAAAAAGTAAATATCCATATCCATATCCATCGTGAACTGATGGAAGATTTGATTTTGTCCCTGCCTTCCTACAAGAACAGGTATTTTCCCAATCGTGGTACGTATTGGTATATTCTGGTAAAGTAAGCCCATATTTCATGTATATCAATTATAGAGGTATTTGTCATACAAAGCACAGAAATTGTTCCTTAAATAGGACACGTAATTCGATCCTTCGGACATAGAGTCGAATTGTAGTCACGACTGGATGCACTTACCGTATCTTTGTTCGGTTTAGATGATTCATCGAAGCAAAAACCGTTCCTTGTTATTTTTATATCTTGGTTTTTTCTTCGTCATCTCTATGAATATCATTAAAAGACTATAGACCTTCTTCTTAAGGCAATAATTAAGAAATGTCATTAATGATGTTCAGGTCATAATAAAATGGCTTAAATAAATGTGAGGCAACAGCATATTGGTGGTTGGCAATTCAATTCAAGCTTTAGCTAGACTCTAGCCAAACCTTACTAAAAATAAGTATAGTCATCCTAAGCTAACATCAGTTCACAGTGCATAAATTAGTATAAAACAGTATTTACATGAATCTTTAACAAAGTTGTATATATAGTTGTACAAAGTTGTACAACCATATAAAGTTGTATATATATGATTCGGTGAACCGTTTTCGATGGTAGTGGTATAAATAACTAAACGTTTTCCATAATTTTGTATTTATTTTCTACATGTTTCAATTTGAATAAAACCACCATCATTAACTGGCGTAAAACCGTTAAGGGAACTAATTTCGGAAATTAGCCTACGCAGCAGCGAATCCAGTAAACAAACTTGTTAGCAACACCACAACACTCCTAAGACGGAAGTCGCTCATTCACGAGGTTTTGCCCGAAGTTGGTTAATCCGCTAGTTTTGTACACAAACATATGCATGTTTACTTGTACAGCGCGTGGGCGATAGAGAATGTGTTAGCAAATTGTTGAAAAAAAATTATTACACGTATTCATTTGTAATTAGATAAGGAAACGAAAACGGTAAATCACTTAATCATAAACGTGGCTTGTGCTGCCAATTATACCTTTCAACACACCGTGTCCAACTGAGGTGGCCAGGGAATAAAGACAGTATAATTAGTTATTGTATATCTCTGTGAAGCTTTGTGACCTTTATGGTATTGCACGTGGATGTTGTTTTGAGATTCGTGCATGTGGATTGTTAACAGGCATCAGAACGTGGAGAGCCGACCTCAAATAATGGGATGAGGCAAAGAGGAAGAAGAAGACTCTCCCGGCCAACTATGGTCCTTAAGTTGAAAATCTTTCGCCTAGCACCTACCGGTATCCCTTAAATCTGTTCAAAAAATATATATACGAGTATAAATATAAAGAGATAAAAGTTGTCAAAAAATGCCCAAAACTTAATCGACTTAGTTATGGTAGGTTAAAACAGTATACCCATGATTTTTATTAATTGTTCTATTTAAGACTAAAAATAGGTTCACTGTTGTTCAGACCTACTAAATATGTCATATTAGAAACGTGATTATTGAAAGGAATTTTATACCAAGGAGCCGAACCTACCACCCACGCCGGAGCTCCCACGTCACCAAATATCTAAGCCCACGTGTATCACTTAATAACCAGAAACAATTTACTGTCAACTTGTTTCAGATATTGGTGTCTATAAAGTCATAGTATTTATGTCTTTATGGATGAAAGCTTTCCGAAAGTCAATTATGTGACGATTAATTCCTGTCTATGTATTAGTGAACGAAGCGAACCAACAAGAAGATGACAGTAGACATAAATTTCTCGCTAAATGGTAATAGGTATTTTTTGTATTAACTATATTTATTTTATAAATTAATTTAAACAATTATCAACAAGTGAGATACACAAATTGGTAATAAAACAAAATGCTGGTTTACGATAACACAAATGTTGAGGTGATTATGGAATCGGTTTATCTATCCAGGGAGGGCGAGGAGCGGCGCTAACAAATCTACAAGATAGAAGAAACTTGGAACCTTCTGTCATTGTGTTAAATTGGGTAAGTAGCAAAACTGCGCCGCGGTCATAAACGTATGGAATAGTTCAATTGCTCCTCCTCTGTTATTTGTAACACGTTTTATACACCACGAACCAGATCTATAAAACACAATAAGACTTTGCTGCAATTACTTAATTGATCAATGATTTCTAATCATAGAAACACCGCACTCGTCTCCTGCGCGCCATCGGCTGTGTGCTAAAGAGGCTTTCTCGTCTCGTTCTCGTTTCTATCGTAAGGATTTCTTTTCTCATCGTTTTAGATCTGGCGTGGTGGCTACAATCTCACCAAACCTAGTTGGAAGCCTGGCCTCTCAAATGCAGCTGCCGGGACACACCTAATTGGTGCTTGGCGACAGATTTTCAACTTGAGGGTGATAGCTAACCAGGCGGACATTATAAAAAGCCCTACCACCATGCTATTTTTCCTCACGATGTTTTCACCGAAAAAGCTCAGGTTCATTGCAGTGATTCGAACTCACGTCAAACGACGCGAAGTCGTACACGCTACCACTGGGCCATCGTCACTTGGCTGTGCGCGAAGCAAATATCCATCAGTAGTAATGAAGTTGTTTCATCTATCAGTAGTCATGAAACAATTTCATTTTCCTAGCCTCGCTTTGCGCAGCTCTTGTGGAAAAAAGCTAATCGAGCTATGTATTTGTACATACAAAAAAGCGATATATATTGATACGTGCAAAACGGTGTGGGGAACTGGAGCTACTGGACTACCAGTTAACGCAAACACCTCCCATAGCTTTGATGGAAATCATCACACCGTTCCACGGCGCCGCTACGTATAATCGCAACACCTAGGTGCCTCGCATATGTCTGGTGCTTACGCAACCTAACTGTAAGTTTTGATTGAAAAAGCTGTTCTAGTACGTCAAAACATTCAAAAATTAAAAAAAAATACTTAATTCAATTTAGGCCCTAAGAATGCACTTATGAAAGTTAAACACTATACCAACGGTTCGGAAAACAACCCAGTCATCGACAAGAACCGGCAAGAAGCTCGATATCTTTTTATTTTTCCCAACTGTACAAATAATATTTACAATTGGTAATCATTATGATATTTATAATTTAGTGGATGCACAGATAGCAAGTCGCTTCCATTATTCCATTATACTTGAATGCCATGTGGTCGCATTAGTCGCTAAAATATTACTTTAGGTAAAATCATGATGCCACCCCTATGCAAGGCTTCTGATATTTATTATAAAACAAAGAGTGTAATGTTCGTGATAACATTGAAGTAAGTGATAAGCGCAAAGTCGGTGCTGTTTACACAAGTCACCGTCGATTACAACAATGACACTTGGGTAATACTAAACAAACCAGATAACTTTAAGGGATGTAGCGTAGTCGATATAAAGTAATTATAGAATCTAATTCGACTAACATAATAAGAACCACAACACGGCAGTAAAAAAAATATGAAATGAAAACACTATAGCTTATGATAACCAATCTTTCCCCAATAATTTAACAATAATTTTAACTTAATTCTGTGTGAAATATGATATACGGTACAATAGATAGACAAACACGAGTAGCAAATGATCAAATAACAGACACAAGCCACTGGCTAATATAAAAGAATTTAGAGCAAAAGTTACATGACAGAAAAAACTAAAAATACATGTCAAAATTATCTGTTAACGTAAAGCAATATCGAGACGAATTAGTAGTAACTACACAAATCTTGTTTACTCATCTTAACTATAGTACGACTTTAAATATATCATCGAATGACATAAATCGCACATCACAGAAAGCGGCAAAGTTCAGTAGCAAATTCAAAATCAATTATTCTTTATTTAATTTAGGGCCGATTTTTTAATTTAACAGATAATTCTATTAGTGGAATAATTTTTAAATTTTCACATGTTTTCCATACATTATCAGTCAAAATGTTAAAATTATTCCTCAAAGTTATCTGACGACTGAAAAATCAACCCAAAGCAAGAAGAAGGTACTTATGATCGTTAAAATACTACTACCGGTTCGGAAAATATCCCAGATATCGAGAAGAGCCGACAAGAAATTCGATCGGATTCATCTTTATTATTTACTACTTAAATTATATTATAACGTGAACAAGTACCGTAGTACATAGTTATTGTGAATACTACGTCATTCATCACAGATATTTTCTGTCGTAACAAATGTATCGATAATACTTCTACAGTAGCTTGAACAAGTATCGACAAATGCCAAACTACATAACCAGCACTAGTTATTTTCACGCTCAACGAAGCGTTATCTCCAATGAACTCGGTTATCTTTTAAACTATGAAATTGAACATTGCGCTTTCAACAGAACCGTGGATGAACCATCGACCTGTACCATCGCGGAGCACGACTCCCATACTCTAATGGGATATTGTTCCGGAGCCGGTTTATGATGTAATGCAATTATTCTCGTGAATTATATCAATTATTGGAATATTATTATTTGTTATATTTTAAGATAAAGTTTGGGCAAAGTTTCAGCTAATATTAAGCGACAATGTCTAGAATACCTGTCAAGTGGTTCTCTAGTCAATATGGGTTATCATTGATAATATCAAGCTATTTAATTAGTATATTAACTACACGACGATCTAATTTCATGTGAAAACTATAAATTATTTAATTTTACATAATTCCCTCTTTCAAACTATAAAATGTATACCTATTATTTTTATTTATAGTTATTATTAATATCATTCTGAATAGAGTAGCGATATGTGCCAACACATACAAAGATTACTCAATTTAAAAAGAAAAAGGTCCATTCATCGCGCGTTATTTTGAGGACGTGACTTTATAGCTTGTGTCAACATAGTTAAAAAAATTAAAGTTTCTCTCGTATTATTAAAAAATAGGATAAACTATAAAACATTATAATAATATATATTATGTGTATATAATATATATATGGTCATACATATTATGTGTAGTTATGGACCCAGGTGAACATTACCCGATTTTTTATATGCATGTTACAGTATATTTATATTTTTAAGTTATTAATGTCAATCTCTCAAAATTAATATGAGAAATATTTCCAGGATGTTTTCTAATAATTTCAACTAGAAAAGCGGCGCACATTGCATTCAGTTATGTTTACCACAATAACGTAAAATTTTGTGTAAACATACACGATCAATCTGGCGAAATAATCCAATATGGCGCAGTCTTCCGCCCACGAAATGCGCCCACGCAAGTGCCACGTGACCTACTGACTGCTTCTGCCGGCGCGGCTGTTATCTTGTTAATTACCAGTTAATGCGCCCGAGGGTCAGGGGTTCGGATCTCAAGTGATTGTGTCAAGTGAAAGTGTAAAATTAGATCATTATTGTATTTATTAATAATAAACGTATAACTTGTTTTATTAACAGCCCGAGATAAGTATATAAGTCGGGCCTGATACATGATTAATATAGCTCAAATAATCACTCCCATATTTTACACTATTGATATTTAAGATCAATAAAAGTTTTTTAGGTGCTGATAGGTTCCATAATAAGATACCAAGTAAATTACTGATTTACTGGACAATAAGTTCAAGGAACATGTCAAGAGCCAGTTTTACTGTGAAAAGCATTGACTTATATAGTATCAATGGTTAAAAGGTTACTATAGTGTTGAATCGTTACGTGAATGTTAATGAAGGCTGGATATGATTCCTACTCTGTATATTCGTTAAAAAATATAATAATTGTAAACGTTACTTACGACTAGCTGCGCCCGCGGCTCCGCGTGCGTAGTTTCTTGAAACTTTAATAACTTTTTATTGAATGAAGATATCGTGTTTTTTTTTGGTTATAAGTATCTAAGGAGTAGAAAAATAATTGATCAATAACTATACAGTAGTTTTTGCGTGATGCGCGCACAACGGCAAACCTCATTTTCTTTTTTTAACCTATACTAATATAATAAAGCCTAAGAGTTTTTTGTTTGTTTAAACACGCTAGTCTCTGAAACTACCAGTTGGATTCGAAAAAATATTTTTGTATATGATAGCCAAATTCACGAGGAATAGTATAGGCTACACCTCTCAGCTAGCATTACATATTGATTTTTGTTAAGTAATTCGGAAGACATTGCGCACCCTAACTGCTTTATACGCGTGCGCTAGCGTAATGGTTACGTATACGTAAATACAAAACTCTACAAAAATATTGCTCCTTAGTAGGGGAAGCAGGGGGAATGGCGTTCACTTAAGGAAAACACACTATATTTTTTAAATTATTTGTTTTATTTTAAAATTTAGAACATTATCATAAACTTTAACTATTAAATAATCAATTTTTTAATAGAAATCGTATTTATCTTAGAATTATTAGCAGTAGTAAACATTTTAAAAAAAAGAAGGTTTGAGCGTCATTGCCCCTGTCATTGGGTAATGCCGCTCAGGCGACGGGGTAATGACGCCCAAACCTGTTTCTTTGCAATATAATAAGTAAGATCCATTATTATTAGTAAATAAGCATGAGATCTAAGTATAAAATTAAAGTACACTCTATAATCATAAAATGACATCAAATATTTGTATTTGTACCTGAGATCAGCCTTATACAATAAACAAATATCGCAACGTATGCAACGACAAACTTTTTATAATTAAACAAAGACAAAAGAGAAATAGAAATGGCAAGATTTTATCGTTGAGCACATGAATCATAGATGTATCCTTCTACCCAATCCCATCAAGAACATGTAGCATGAGACCACAGCCCACATGTTGTACAGCAAAAGGTACAGAGGTTTCTCTTTGTTTGTCAACGAAATCCTGGTTAGAAGGACCAGGGACTGCCAAATCAGCTTCGGAACATAGATTTACATTTGATGGACCTGCCAAAGGAAGAATGTTCTGAAAACAAGGCTATACTACACGACTGCGTAGCTCCAAGATTCTGAACATTTTGGTCGTTTTGTTCTACTTCTTGTGCCCTCAAAGATGCTGCTAGAAAGTCTCGATCAGCAGAAGTATTCGGGCTTAAAGGGTTTATCCCTGTGGCTCGAAATCCAGCTTATATTTGCAACTTGTGCATACGCCTTATTGAAAAGACACGCTACATCATATGGAGTTATTTTAGACATCAAATGAGTCTTTATATGCCTGTTGCATTCCTACCTATAAGCAACTTTCAGGGGTCCATAAAAAAGATACATCTAGTGGCTGTGTTCTATGTGAGCTATGAGGTGGAATCGAGAGCATTGCGATGTGGTTTTCTTTGCAAAAATTAAAAGCTTCAATGGAGATGTGACTGCTGTGGTTGGGATATTATATTGTTTTGCGCCTTGTCTCTTGGACATCCCATTTTCAATCGCAGTTTAGTGGATTTAAGGTTTTCTTCGTTCCAAGCCGCTTTGGTGGTTGTTCTTTGGCGATTTGTGGGAATCTCTATAACAATTAAAAAAGAAATCACTAAGGGGTAATGGCGCTCATGTGAGCGGGATAACCCCAAACGGTCGTTTTGAATTGAACTTTAAATTAAACAAACATTGAAAATAAATTATTGAAAATTGAATAGTTCATCATAAAATAGAATGATTAAAGTACCTAGGAAAGCTACATTAACAATTTCATAAATATCAATATTCTGAACTTACCGAAAAAAAGATCACGACTAAAATTAGTTCAGCGCAGCCGCATACAAACAAACTCACTTTACCGTCGCTTGCCACGAGCTGACTGCCCCTGCACGTCCCTACGTGTTAGAGGCCTTTCCCCTCCCTCGTTTTACGTATGGTGGCATGTTGTTATATACCATTTTCATAGACTTATAGAGGTGCGCGGCATTACCCGATGAGCGCCATTCCCCCTGCTTACCCTACATCTAAAAAAAGTCAGGGTTACCTTATGCCTATCTCTTGTACATAAGCCACAATCACCACAGCTTTATCCGTGAGTAAACAATTGTATGGAACAATAAATAAATATTAAAATCGTTGTAATAATACTCAATAACATGATAAGTGAGAAAATTACATAATAAATCACGATGCAAGATTTTTTATCTGCACTCTCCGCAACAACTCATCCTCGATCGTATCGTAAAAATATATCCATTGTGCAACGATTACCTCCAAATATATCGGACACTCGAAACTCCTCCTGACCGCGTGATTTGCTTTACACCATCCGTCACGACTACGACATGAGAATAGCGATGACGCCATGTACATATATGTACTACTTTTTTACATAATATGTTTAGAGTTACCAGTGTGAAGTCATTTGATAGCCTTTAAATGAAAAAGCAGCTTATTAATTACGTCGCGACTACATCCCCGACCAGCTGGAAGAAAACGAACTCTACAAAGCATGTCGGCGGATCTTCCACTGTTTTACCTGACAAAGCAATATGCCACTAAATATGTAATGTTTATAACAACTATGTACGTTTAATAAATACATTTAGTATTGAATCTTCCATTTAAGACAAAGACATTGATTTCAGGATATATAAAAAGGGGAGTAGTAATATTAAATATTCTAAAATATTGGTGAGCTCGACGCGCTTGGACGTGGATGTTTACAATGAACAGTATTTAAAAAACATAATAAAAAATATCAACAAATGACCCAAAGATGTCCATGGATATTTTTTTATATGTAATATTTCATGAGTAAAACATAATAGTTATTTTATATATACCCTCAAGTAATATTATAACATCAGCGAGTATTATCAAATCAAAAGTTACTTACGCATGTCGTGTCGGTAATTATAATGTTTTATTTATTTAGAGCTGTTTGCGGAATCTTAACGGCTTCCCGTGATTCATGCAGATGCATTGTTGTATCGAAGTTTATTTTGGTTATTTACGAAGGGCTAAGAATTACCTCTTAGGATAATTTGAATACCTTTCTTAAATCCTTTTGTATGAATCAGACCGTAACTTTTCCGAAGGTGGTATTTTAAAACGGCCGAACGTATATAACAAATAAAATAAACCTACACGTCTTCGAGGGAGGACATTGGTACGTATTTGGTCGTTATAAATTGTGCAAGCTCGCCTTAAGCACACCATTTCTCTTATTCAACACTAGCTGTGACCACGGCTTCGCTCGCGTGGACTACTAAAAAACTTTTTAATATTTGTGTGAAACCCAATTTTTTTTTCTAATATGAAAGTGGCCTAAGTTATTTCTTATAACATTCGCTATCTGCCAGTGAATGTCCCGTTAAAATCGGTCCAACCGTTTCGTAGATTACCCTGAACAAAAAGACAGACAAAAATGAAAAACAATGGGTTTTTGTTATAGGTACCGTGTATACTTTCATAGGCATTTAGTAAAAAGTTGTTATTTTGACATGGTCACTGCTCCACTCCTAAAGGTTGTGGCGTGATGTTAAATAGCCTATAGCTTATCTAAATGGGCTTATAGTAATCTGACTAGTTTCAGAGATTAGAGTGTTCAAACAAAAAAACAATCTATTAAGCTTTATTATTAGTATATACCTAGATAAATCACATTCAAATGAAGTAACTTAACAATTTTTTAATAGAGCATAACAAGGATGTAGCCAAGTACGGCAAGAGGGACAGCTGCCCCATCTAGCAGGGTGTGGATGATATTGGATAAAGGATAAATCGAGTGCTGGCTGACTTGACTCGCACGCAACGCAACTACTCCAGTATTGTGTCCAACTCTATTTGGAAACTGTTACTGTTTGTAACGAACAACTTGAAGACACTGTCAATGGAGTTTCAAATATTTCTAGAGAAGGCAAAATACTGCAGCGAGCTATGCATAATATTAATTTTCCCTTGCTTGCCTCAACCTGAACAAAACCCTGGCTACATACTTGTAGCATAGGTAATATTATAAGTAAAAAAATTGCAAAATAACTGTGTCATATATGTATGTGTATAATGTATGGGATATGAATAAGTCCCCTATTGATTTAAAACCACAGGAAAAGCGCAGTGGTTGCAACAGCTCAACAGTATATCACTTACACGTGCGGTCTATCATGCTTTGAAACTGCACAACAGAATTTGTCACACGCGCTTATAATTTCTTCTTATATTCATTAAATGCAATAATTGCTATATTATTTAAAATTTAAAACCAAAAAATTACTACAGATAGTTGGATTTACATCTTTTGGCGCGTTTAGTACCTAGAAGGTAAAATTAAGAGCTGCGCACGCATCAAGACTTTGTGACGTGACGGAAGTACGACATCCATGTGAATTCATTATACTGACTTTTTTTTCTTATTATAAATAATTTCACGTAATAATAATTTCACAGTGTATAAAGAAACATTATTATAATTTGAATGAAAATTAATGTACATGATTATCATTGATGGTTTAATTCATAATGTTGTTTGTGTTGGTTTTTGGTTCAAATGGGAGGTTTTCTGATATGTTACATCAATGAAGTAGGAACTTAAGTAGACACAATTTGTTTAATACATTTTTATTTAAGAGCGAAATAAATTTGCGATGCCAAATTTTGAATACTTAAGTGAAAACCATTTATGTCTACTTGACTTGAAATATAACATCGATTTGTTTAGGTCTGGAGGAACAATGCGCAGTGGCACGGCGCGGGCCGGGCGGTGCGCGAATGGGTCGTAAATCAGCTGCGCGTGCGCCGCACCGTACCTGTCAGGGTGCGCGAACGCGAGAACAAGCGAACTGCCTCGCTGCTCCGGAGCACCGCAGGTCGGCGCTTGTCATCATTCCTATAATCCGTTATTTACATGTAACATAGTAGGCAAATGTTCCTTTTGTTTTCCTTTTATTGCCTATTATTATATATTATCATAATATTTTATATGACTCCCTACATGATGACTATATTATGTATTTTGTATTATTATGTATTTTGTTGTATTATAATGAAAAAGCTTCGTTAATCAATTAGTTTTTAATGAAATCTATTTTCGCCAATAGAGAGGAACACACGCTTTAAAATGATTTTTGAATCATTAACTTTGATTAAGAGTTAAGGTAGATATTGTGTTGACATAAAAAACACCTTTGTGAAATAATATGTAGAGATTGGTAAAAGTACCGCATCCAACCAGCCCTAAACACATTTAGTACACTATACAACAAAAGAAGAATTAACGAGGACTAGGTGATAGAACACTTGTACCGGACTGGATCGGAACCACAATACATATGGTGACATCGTGGTCAGCTTCTAGATCAACTAGTGTGTATTCAGATGGATATCCTTCTTGTTAACATTCAACATTGTAGGTATCAGGTACCAAGCACCAGCAACTTAGGGACTTTTTCCGTTATCCAAGGCCTGTACGCTGACGATAAAGACTTTCTACAGATCCTAATCTCCTGGAAATCACAGTCATTCACGGACTTCATTTTACTGAAAGTACACAGAACAAAACAATCCGGTGCTGACGAATTTGCGTCCTTCACAATAAAGCGTTAACACCATACAAACATTCACTATAAGATTCTAAGAAAATAGTAGAACTCACTGTATTTCTTGCCGAAGACCATTTCACGGCATCTGTCTAATGGGGCTTGTTCTTGTCCCTCAGCAGCGTATGCCCTTCGTCCTGGTTCACAGCGATAGACCGCACCAGGGCGGGAGATATTGTTATACCGTAGAGGGTACCGCTCATCTTCAGGCGCGCCCACCAGAATCCTGGGGAAGATGGAGAAATATACATAAATTGAATGCAAATGATTAAAGAAATTTAATGCAAGACAAAGTGACGGCATTGTAACTAATTGTAAGTAAACATTTGCCGGCATGACAGCAGCGACCGCCAATGGATTTCGATATCTTGGTGGTCGCCGTTGTATTTGGATTGTACTGTACTTACCATCAGGGACAGTATAGTAAATGTGCCGAGCTAATAAAAAAAACACAGTGCAATCCAACAACATGGGTGACAACCGTGGGATCTACAATACATCGCCAGTCGTTGCTGTCATGCCGGCCTGCTCAAATGTATCTTCACGTTATATTTGAAAAACTCCATGTTATAGGAAGGAGGGAACACACTGGCCGGGAGCCATTCCATAGCAAGTGTGATTCTGTTATTAAAGTTGGCAATACACTGGCACATGAGATTTGCCTACCAATCCTATAAAAGTACAGAACTCAACTAGAACCGTAGTTATGTTTGAAGTTGGTATTAGATAGCCCTAAGTTACAGTGATCGTTTAACCTCACAGTGGACCAAACGTTTCTTGGTTAATAACTCATAAATTCGAAGTATTCGAAGAGCTTTAAGTCTGGATAGATTTGAATCACGAGGAGAAAAAAACAGTGGTCACTCTATACACACCTCATAATTTGCTATTATGGGAACATAGCGAGTTTATATTTCTTATCTTATTATGTCTGCCCAATAGGAACTACACTATACTTATTATGACCAGCAACACGCACCCCATTTCTATACGAATTACCTTTTGGAGACATGTACTTATTAAGATCCACTAAGAGTTCCCATAGGAAACAGGTCAGAGTGAGCGATGCCCGACGCGACGCCGCTGGCGAAGCGCCAGCAACGTAAATAGAACCGGGTTCATAACCGGTCGGTAACTCGCCAAAACGTATCTTCTATACACATGAGTGTGACTAAGCTTTGTGACTTATCATCGTTATTGTATTGATATTTCCACACACCACAATGAGGGTTCTAAATTCATATTGTAATTAAAGATAACCGCAGTATAGCGATAAGCATTGTGACACAAGTGTCAAGTCGACTGGTCACTGCTGCGTTTCCAGTACAAGATGAGTTTTTGGAAGACGGAAAGAAAATATTTGATAGTTTGACTCACACACTTTAATGACTCAGTATATGTATTTACGAACAACGCGTTAATTGACGTAGATTGGAATCCTACAATTCGGGATGGTAGAGCTGTACAAACCGATTAGGTAGCGACCACCATACATATGGTGAAAACTCCGTTTAGTTTTTCACTTACGCACGTCGCTTTTCGAGGTCAACCGGTGCATATCCAGTTTTTATTTACGCATGGCAACATGAAACCGGGGACTGGTGATGGTTCTCTCGGTGGTCGTCACTGTTTTGGATTGTACTGTGCTTACTATCAGGTACAATACCGTCACTTAGTCGTGCTACCAAAAAAAAATGAGTTTGTGTATTCGGTTGAAGGAATACATCGTGATGAAATAATAATATTGCTTTAGAGCATTTTGTAAAGCCCTACTTGTCAACTACCCCACAGCCAAGATAAAATATATAATAAAGCAAGCACCCTTTAATTAAACTTGAGAGCCAGAGTATCTTTGGCTTAGCGTACTACCATCTTTGGCCATGTCGTCATTGCATTTAAATGCATCAATTTTTTTTACATATTAACTAATTTAACTAAATATTGGTCGCCACACTGCTTTTATGCGGCAGAAACATTTGTATTATAATCATGATCGTCATGATTATACTGTGCGCGTGTGTTTAATATCTACATATATGTATAATCTATAATAATAAAGCGGAAGAGTTTTTTGTTTGTTTGTTTAACACGCTAATCTCTGAAACTATCAGTCGGATTCGAAAAATTCTTTTTGCATATGATAGCCAGATTCACGAAGAATAGTATAGGCTATATAGCATTAGGCTACACCTCTCAAGTAGCCTTAAATAATGCTTTATGTTAATTAAGTCAGAATAAAGAGCGTACCCTAACTGCTTTATCCGCATGTGCTGGCGTAATGGTTAGTGATACGTAAATACCGTTACAAAAATATTGCTCCTTAGTACATCTAATAAAAGTCCTCAATATCATATGACTATCTCTTACACATAAGCCACAATAAGGTATTTTGTGACAAAATTTATTGAAAATTGAAAAGTGATATATGAGTATTATTATTAGTCATGGCATATTAATCCTTACGAACAAAAGGTACTTCATCATCAAGACAATTTTATGTAGATAAAATTAGCCCTTTATAGCATGTTATTTGGACGAATAGTTTAGGAGATAATGTAAAATTTAAATAATTCAACATTCGGCTCGGGCCTATGACTATAGGTGTAATGGCGCAAACGAGTCGTGCAAACCTGGCCGTCCGATAAAATTATTGTCTATACTGAAAAATAATAAATCAATCAGCGATTTCTTTTAAATTATACGCGGGTGAAACCGCAGGGCACAGCTAGTGTATATATATACTAGCAACTTCGTTCGTGTTAATCAATCTATCAATATAAATAAAATGATTGCGGTTTCCCGTTGTACGTTCATCACGCAAAAACTACTGGTTAGATTTACTCCATTGTTTTATCACGATAATGTTAAATTATCACGATATCTTCATAAACAATAAATGTGTAATCCACGCGAGCGCAGCCGAGGGCACAGCTAGTTACAATATAAAATTAAATTAGAATAAAAAATTGCCTATATCACTCAGGAATAGTGCTTCATATTAGTGAAAGTATTTTTTTAAATCGGAGCCGTCGTTCCATAGATTAATTTAAACAAAAATAAAAACTATACATCTGCATAATAGCTGCATATTATTATTATTAATTTGGTGGCTTTTTATATTGTATGATATTATTTCCTAAATATTAATACTATTAACGATATAATTTTATAGTTTCTGTCGGTTGTTTGAGGTGTGAACACCTACATTTATTTGTGGACGTTGTGATTTTAAAATCGACAAAGTAAACGCCAGTATCGGATGTGCGCAGGAGTTGACGCGTGTATTTCTGGCTCATGCGCCGGAAGGGAGGCTATTTCCGATCACCTTAGATCTTGCAATTTGTAAACGCACGGAGACTTTGAACTATGATGTTTTTATTTGTTTAATTACACTCTGTCCCTATGGAACACCGCATTACCTCGTAGTTACGACATCGTAAACTATAATGACCACACTCAGACACTCAACTTACATAATAATTACTTTGAGATAGTTCAACAAAAGTCACATGAAAGTGTAGTAGTATGAATTGGAATTATTTATACAAATGTGAAGCGTTAAATAATGTACTGCCGTACCTATTTTATCTATATCTGAATAAATATTATAATGAAGTAGTTTCTAAGACTAGATGTAGGTAATCTCCGAGACTTCCGTTCGATTTTGGCGATGAATGTCCTGCTTGACAACGGCGATGCATTGTTGTCTGTTGGTCTCTCGATGATCGCTATTGTTTTTGTACTGCACTGTGCTTACTAATAGTTAATTTAATGATGCGAAAAACAGCTAGCTTACCATATAATACAAAGTCATCGAAGTAAATACAGTGAATGGATATAGGTAAGCCGCAGGTGCACAAATAACATCTGGTGATATCTGGTAGTTAGCCGCGCAGGCACCTGGACACTTTATTATTTTTATTAACAACAGGTTTTCGTATATTATCATTGGATTACATTATTCGAATTTAAAATGTATGCAAAAATATTATGATTCTTTTTATCCTCTAAATATATGTTTATATATCTTATATATATGTTAAGCGTCACTGTACAAGCAAGGGGTTTATTCTAGCCCCATTGCTATAGCACACCGAAGTACTCATAACAAAAATATTGGTCGTTTTACATATCTGCAAGCTATACAAATATACTATGTGCTCTGTGTGTGTAAGTGTCATATAAACATTGACAAGCCGGCATGTCAAGTACTAGCATTCTTTGTAAAAACAATACACACGCCCTAAAGCATGCAGTCTGTTAGATAATACAAACCACTAGCATTAGTATTTGGCACGATTTAGTTGCGAATTATTATGTAAAATGACGTATAAGGATAGAATACAATTCGCCTATTTTTTATTGTAGCAAGCAGCACGGCAAATGACGTCACTATATCAGATGGTAAGCGCAGTGCAATCCAACGACATCGATGTCCACCGAGGGATCTACAATCGATCGCCAGTCTTTGCTGTTTGCACGGCAACTGCCCAAGCCGATGTTCGTCCATTTTTGCACTCTTGACCCTTCTACACTCACCACAGAGCCCATATTTATATAACGGTAAATCATTTTAACTCAATTTAAAATAGTATGTATTTGTATTTATATTATTATCATTAATGGCTAACTTCATCATGTCGTACTGTCATATGATGCGCGCGCAGCTCTTAGTTTTACCCTCTTGTAAACGCGACAAAAGAAGTATAACTTTAAAAATTCGACCGTTCACTGTTTAATTTATACAGACATAGGCACATTTTGGTATGAATCATACCAATTGCAACAATAAAATTAATAACGCGATTCGCACATGTTTCGTCTGGTAGCGGCGCTAGTTGACTGCAATTAGCGAAACGAATCGACCGCTCCGGGAATATTTGAAGCTCGATGTAGTCTGTTTATTCGTTTATGCAACTGTACGAACTGTGTTGCCAGTGTAAACTTTGCTCCTGTTGCCTTCCGAAATAAAACATCTAACATGACACCTTTTTTAATTCTTTAAAGGCTTTAGCGTTTAGCCACAATCTCACCTAATCTTAAATGATGATGTGACTCAAGATGGTAACACGTTAAGACTATTAAGAGAACTGGCTCTCAAGTGCAGCTTCCAGAACACACCTACATGTATTTGGCGACAGATTTTCAACTTTTCAACTTGATGGAGGTAACTAGCCAGGCGAGCATTAGAAAAAAATCTAACTCCATGCTAATATGTTTCATGTTTCCTCACGATAATAAAAAATAAAAATCATGTAAATCGGATAAGTGGTTTTTGCGTGAAAAGAACATAAACAGACAAGCAGAGATACGTTGAGTTTTATAATATATTTTATAATTAATATTTTGTGGTATAATATGTTTATATTGCAACAAATTCAAATTACATCCAATATGTAAAATTACTAAAATATACATTCACTTAAAATTATCCCTCTCGTAAATATCGTATAGCTATCATAAAATCATTAAGAACTTTATAGCTTTCATTATTTAATAATATAAAATATTTTATTTATTGTATACCTCTTTCAACATTTCTGGGACAGAACCCCACCGTAATTAAATAGTTGATACCGACATAAATAATCATATCGTTGAATCAAAATCAAACAGTAATAAAATAATCACTTAATTTCATTTTCAGATGAGTTTGAATTCGATTTTAAATAGATAAGTAAAAAGAGTTAAAAATCTTAATACCTGTGTTAAAACGTGAACGTGGGAGATACAAATCTACATCTATACAATATATTAATATAATAAAGCAGAAGAGGTTTTTTGTTTGTTTGTTTAAACGCGCTAATCTCTGGAAATACTAGTCAGATTCAAAACAATATTTTTGTATATGATAGCCAGATTCATTAGGAATAGTATAGGCTATATAACTTCACGCTACTACCCTAAATAGCGGCACAGTAACTGTGAACGTCAATCAATCTGGCAAGCTCTGTAGGCAAGTACGGGAAGTGGAACAACGATAGAGCTACACGGGCGCGTTAACGGTGGCGTCGTGGAGAGTTTGATAAATAAATTTAACACAGGTGAATCCGTGGGGCGCAGCTAGTATGTATATAAAAATGAATGCTTCTTTGTTTCTCTGTGCGTTATATGCATTTCTAAACCATTCGTCCGATTGCGATAAAACTTTATTAAATTGTCAGACGCACGTTCAACACGGTTTCTGTATTAGTGCAAACAACTTTCAACAGATGGCGTGCAATTCGTTTAATTTTCAAGAAAACAGGAACGAAGTGGCGGAATAAAACTAGTATGTTGATATACTTTGTAGCAACCAAATTGCGTACTCCGTTATGTCTATTAACTTTATATTATCTATATTCTTTATACGTATATTTAGTAAATATAAATTAAATGCAGAGCTCTTAATTACAAACATTTAATGGATTTATGTAAATTTCTATGTAAGAAGTCCACACAGTCAATTTTAATGGAGTACATATTGAAAATAAAAAATAATAATTTTCACATGCATAATATATCGTTTAATAGGGTGGAGTCAGTAAAGTTGCAGCTTTCTACCCAGTTATTGTATTTATTATTTATTTCATATCCCAATAATTAACATGTCATTGTTACTCGAACAATATAAAACACACCCTATAAAGCCATCAAATCAATCACGCCCTCCGATTCAACCCGGCTTCCATAAATTACAGTTTTAGTAAGTCTTCATGTCCGTGTAATTTAAACCCAAAGCCTTTTAAATAAATAGTATTAAAATATATAATAATATTTTTATAATTTTTATAAAGAAGCTTTATCGAACTAAAAAGTAAATAATAATTTTTATTTCATAAAGTTACAAGAGAACCCATATTTGGTCATTGATCAGAGACACAGCAATACATACTAAATTAAATTTACATAAACTTAGAACTTAAAAAACTAAATTTAAAAGCTTAGAGGTATAACGTTTTACGCCTCAAGCGTTTAAAAAAGCCTTAAATCGAAGAGGGCTATCTTGTTTGGCTGGGCTCCTAAAATATGTTGATTTGGAATCCTTACATCCCGATGTAACCCAAATGAAATACAGGCCAGGTCTATACACAGCATTTTCTGAATGGTCTAAAAGATGTTAAAAAAATTGACTTAGGTTATTGCCTAGAAAAAGTTCGTGTCGATCGAAACGAACGAACCCAAACCCGACTATATTTTCAGTTTCAATCAGGGAGTTCCAGTAGCAATCTTATGGCTCCCTCGTCAGAACCTCGTCATCGTGTTTACTCAAATTACTCAAAGTACTTATGGCAATAAAACAAACTAGCCTAAATTCGACGGTCCTAACATTTGCCTGCTGTATCACATATCAGCTCATGTTACCATAATTGTCATCGAACTTACATACATATACATATGCCAAATTCTATCTTCGGAAACCAGCAAGTGGTTGAAATATGGTTTGCAAATATTGAATGTTACCTAAATACTTACTACATACGAACATTGCAAGTAAATATAAATTTTGTTAAAAAAAATTACTAACGTGTAATTACAGTCAATTATTAAGTCCCGAATGGAATTGATTCAATTACCAAGTGAAATCATCTTATCGAATTAGAGGTATCCCTTTTGTAAACATAACATAAGTATTAACTGTCCAATGCTATCAGGTATTTTATTCGGTTCGCGTGCCGGACGCAATTCTCACGGGTCCCGTCGTTCAACATCAACTGTACCAATCTTCTCATTGAACCAATCAGCTTAAGATACTGCGACTGTTGCGAGGGTGCGCCGCGCCATGCGGGATATTTTCCATTTCTACTGCGCTCACCTATAAAACTTGAACGTACGTAACCAGTTCAACTTAACCAAAAAAGGTATATAGCACTAGGATTATTAAATAACTAGCTGTGCCCTCCAGTGTCACCCGCGTATAATTTAAAAGAAATCGTTGATTGATGATTTATAATACTTCATTATAGACAATGTTTTTATCGGGTGGCCAGGGTTATGCGTCACATGGCTCGGCGCGCCACTACACCTACACCAGAGCTGAGTATTGAATTAATTTAAGTTTACATTATCCCCTAATCTATTCGTCTAAATAACTTGCCATACAGTGCAAAGTATATCTAAATAAAATTGTCTAGACGATGAAGTAACTTTCGTTCGTAAGAATGAATATGACATACCTAATAATTATGTTCATAAATCACTCTTCAATTTTTAATAAACCGTTTTCACAAAATACCTTATTGTAGTTTCTGTATAAGAGATAGGCATATGCTATCGTGGACTTTTTTTATATATACTCTACGTATCACTTACCATTACGCTAGCGCACGTAGATAAAGCAGTTAAGCTGCGCAATTACTTCCGACTTACTTAACAAAAATCAATATTTAAGGCTACCTGAGAGGTGTAGCCTAATGCTAGTTAGCCTATACTATTGCTCGTGAATCTGGCTATCAAGCACAAAAATAATTTTTCGAATCCGACTGGTAGTTTCAGATATTGAGAGTTAGATTTTAACAAACAAACAAACAAAAAACTCTTCTGCTTTATTATATTAAGATAATTACTTTATTCCACTTTACGTCGCGTCGTATACTCGCGGTCTTAATTAATGTCACACGGCACTTTCTTCTAGCTAATCAGCGGTATTGAAGGACAAAAATAATTACCGTTTTAGGTAGTGCAAATAGATGATATTGTAAAAAATAAACTAAAATTGAAATATAAATAAATGTTTATATATATAGTAAAAAAAGCATAGATACTATCTACATAACAAATAAACCACAAATATTATAAATACAAATCGTGGAAATCATGATCACTCCGTCACTTTTTTAGGGTTTCGAAGTCAAAAGGAACTATATAACTATATAATTTCGGTATGTCCGTCTGTCCGCGGCTTAGCTCAGAGATTCATAGTACTAGAAAGCTGTAATTTGCTATGGGTATACATTTCAATCAAGCCGACAAAGTGGTAAAATAAAATCTTGAAAAAAATGTTTAGGGTACCTCCCCTACACGTAAAGTGGGAATGATTTTTTTTTCTCGTCTATCATGGTAGCTAAAATACCAGCATACCTACATGACCAAAATACACCAATTTAGACGCGTTAGTGAAAATAGGAATCCAATCCTCCCAGTCTTTAGCAAGAATAGCATGAAACATACTGTTAGCTTCAATAGTGTCTCTATGAACACCAAAGTTCGGTATAATAGCGGTCCAAAAAGTTAAAGCAAAATAGTTCATACTGTATAAAGGGTTGATACAATATTTTTAAAGATAGGAAATAAAAGACTGTTAATTTTAATATTTTTTCTTACTAACTTGTGAACAGAACTTCTAAGTCATATAATATATTAAATTGCGATATATTTTCTATAAAAGAGTGAAATTCAAAAGATTAATATTGGAATATCAGTCCTCTATCCTCGGAGTATAGTTGTACCATCTTATTACACTGTTTCAATTACTATCCACTATATCACTCTGTTATCATTTTCTCTTATTATTTTTTATGTTATATTTATGTTTAATGATTATAAATGAACATATATTATATAGACTACAGAAAATTTACTTAAAAATCTAAATACCAATAGATACATATTAATAATCCTCAGAGAGATCGCTATGCAGATAGTTTAAATAAAATGTAATTTTCCATACAGAATGGACACTTGTTTCCTTGCTTAACGTTATCCGATACTATCAAACGTAACCCATAAACTTAATGTAGAACAATACTAGTATCGTATGGGGAACGAGATTATCTTGCGCAAGACATTTTCGGTTGATCCAAAATGCAAATGACGGTGAAAGTGCGCGTGGGTCGCGTTAGGGCCTTCACAGACGGTGCGGGACCGAACGCGCGATCGCTGTTGAAACAGTTGAAGCAAAGCAGATTGTTCAGTGAAGGTAAACACCTTGATTAAACCCACACAGTTATGTGTTTGAAAATGACACAATCCGACGACCTCTTTTAGTACTTTTACACAGTAATTATGAAAATGATAATTGTTTCTCGTAACCATAAAAATGTACATATAAGAAAAAAAATTACATGAAAATTCTATGAAGTTAGAAAAGTTAATTGTAATAAAACTATAAATTTCAATTAAAGCCAATTTATAAGCTATCAAGCTTATAGATAGAATATATGTTGTTTTCAAAGAAACGTGCATATACTATATCACACTCCTTCCACATAAAATGATATGAAAGTAACATCAGAATATTTTGGATACATTTTTTTGTTTTGTAAGTTACCATAAACTCATATACCTAGGTAGTGTTTGATAATTGTGGATTTTGTCGAAGTTAGTGATATGCTATGCCTTTAGGATGCGGATTGGCTGTCAGCTAATTTAAATCAATTCAAAAGTTACAAATGTTATCTCAATTATTAGGCCAAAGAACTAAGTAACACGTACATGAAGACACCTCAGTAAAACTATCTCATAATAGGATTTTGCAAATTAAAACGCAGTGAAAAATAATGTGTGTATGAAGAAACTTTACAATTTGTAATATATCTTCTTTATCTGCTTTTATAATTTTTCCGTTTAACATGGCTAATTCCCAGGGTCACTGTGTTCATTCTTTGGATTTAATTGCTTTCTGCCAGTTTCCATGTGCCGTAATCCGATCTCAACACGAGACTTCAAAAATCTTTTTCATTTGTTGTTTCTTATATTATACTTTTTTTTATTTCTGCGTCGGCGATGTACCACAAAATATTTACTTAGCAAGTGCTCGTCTGCCAGAGAATATAATGGGAATGTGTGTAGATAGATATACAATTCCGCTAATATCATTTTAACTGAAGAAAAATACATAAAGTTTATGAAATTTGGAATCTGATACTCTGGTTTTGAAATGATATATAGGAAATTACTTGGATGTAGATTACCAAAAAACTTTAAAGGTACATTCTACTTTTCAGGAATTCCAGCGGACGACTTGGGAAGCTTTCCCGGTCGATTTTGTGAGCACATCTGATATAGAATAACGTAAAATTGACAATAAATCAGTAAAAGTAAATAAATAACCAAATAAAATTACATTTTCAGTTGAAAACAAAAAACAATAACAGTGTTATACGTATATATTTTCATCAAATTTAAAAATGACTTCTAAAAAAATATAGGATAGGTATATGAAAAAAAAAATCTTCATGTAATAAAATACATACAAGCAATGAGAAACACGGATAAACTAATCACCATATCTGTAAACTCAACGTAACTATTGGCACTAAATATCACCTGGCACATTAATACCGTCTGTAAGCTTGGATTATCTCACGTTCTTTACCTGTGCATACAAAACTTGAAATTACTAGTTCCAAATATTTCATACGACGCAACGGAGACGCTTGTTAAACCGTTAATTAATACCTTATCAACAACAAAGATCAACACAGATATTAGGCGATGATCTTATAAAATAATTAGTAGCCTAATCCAAATATGTGGACCAATGTATAAGTTCAAGCGATTCCGCATTTGAAATATTTATAAAATCCTAGCCTTTATACAAGGTAAATGATTTTTGAAAGGAAGACACTTAATCCATTAATTATTTTTGCTTTCAAGATGGGTCTGTACTGTGGGCAGGTCAACCAGTTTTAAACAATGTACTTCGATAATGGTGTTTCAGTGGTGCAAAGAAATTTTCAAAACAATCATTTTTGTATCAAAGTGCGAACAACTTTACGCTGAAAAGACGGTATATCATGAATCTAAACCCGAATAAGAATGCTAATCTTTCCAGCACAATAAAAATAAGGGTAGAAATTCACACGCGGCCATTTGAATGATAACTCATAAGCTGACTTTTGAAAATAATATCCACAAAGTGAATATTTTAATTGGTAAATTTATTGGATCGCCGTCCCTACAAAAGATATCCATCCATAGCCACTATTTCGGACCAGACCGGCTTCCTCTTTCACAACGTCATATTAAGTCGGAGACTTATGTCGATGTGATTGTGGAATCCGTACTAAAGACTTAGCATAACTATTACTGACTTTACTATTGACCCGCACTATTCAAGGCACGTTAGCAATAGATGTGCTCGGTGACTGCACGCACTTTATAAGCAGGCAAGTTGTATATATTTATATTAATTTCATTGGCATCAAAGTATATAATCGTTTTTATTGTACTGAGCAGATTCTTTCAATGTAAAATGTTGGAACAAAAATAATGAAAAAGTTATTAGCAAAACCCTTAATTTATAATGGTAATTATTAAAGTAAATTTCAGTAACCAATTAAATAAATTACTACTCATTAATAAAAAGTTTACCTCGGACGGTCAATAGAGGAACACGATCTCTGACCACTCCTTACTTACACCACGCAAAGTTTACATTCATAGGACAGGAAAGTATGTAAATTTATGACGTGCACAGACATACGATACCGCACCGTTTAATGTACGGGTTTCCGAGTCGCGAGACCACCATGTCTGCCTGGCTTTATGATGCCGATTGTTTTGATCTAGAACGCTCTTTTCGCTGGTGTGTAACTTTAATAAACACAATATTAACACTTCAATTATGTTAGGATACATAAAACAAAATAGATAAAAATAAAGTTAAAAATTAATGCTTTCGTTAAAAAAATATTAAAAAACTTTTTCATTAGGAAATTCATCTGTTGATACTTACGAAAATATAATAATAAAGAAGCCATCTACCAAAAAACTTGTTAACTATAATGGCAGATGTTAGATTATAATTACCCGGGCTGGCTAGTTATTTTTAAGACGTATAGTTTATGAGTAGGTTTATGGGATGTAATCTCTGAAACTGCTGATCCATTCCTGAAAACCTTTTTAACAGATAATAAGCTATATTCGAGATAATGGTTATAAGTTATAGTTATTCAATGAATAAACCAGACGAAGTCGCGAGCGATTACTAAGTTAATATAATTAAGCGAGGACGGCAACTGTATCAGTTCGTGAATCAATTCATCATCATCTCAGCCGAAAGACTTCCACTGCTGGACATAGGCCTCCCACAAAGTTCGCCACAACGACCGGTCCTGTGCTGACCGCATCCAGCGACGTCCCGCAACCTTTACCAGGTCGTCGGACCACCTTGTGGCGGTCACGTACCGGAAGACGCAGCGTGGGTGAATCAATTAGATTAAAAAATAATAAAAAATGTAATTAGTATTAATAGTAATAATAATAATTAGTAGTATATATATTAATAGTATAATTATAGTAATAATTAGTAAAAAAAATATTTGATATTTTTTACACATTTTTCTGCCTCTGTTATTCTTACAGAAAATAAAACCTTACAGAAAATAATACTTTTACAAAAGTACAATATATAATTTAATTTAAAAATAATTGCGTATAGGAAGAGTTTTGTAATATGGTTTTGTAATATGTTTTTTTATCATATACAAAATTAACTAAATATTTGAATGAAATAAATATTAAAATTCTATTAGGATACCTCCTTAAAAAATATACTAAAATACGGTGGGTTATTACTACTCGTAATAGGCACGTGACAAATGATAATGCATATTTGAAATATCACAATTTGACAAATATAATGGCGATTTTAAGTTAAAAACAATTTCGAATATTGCTATTGTGATTACTAAAAAATCTTTATATAAAACAGTTACAGCATTTCAAATAAAACCAACACGCCGTGATTGAATCAAGTCAACTACCATGACATAAACCAACATAAACTACCTTGATATAGTATGAAACAAGTCAACGAACTCACCTCTATAAATAAATGAATTCTCATAATTCAGAATAAGCTCAGTTATACACGGAAAGTTTACTACAAAAATTGCTTCACCATTTCGAAGCATAAAACATAACCCGTCCAAATATAGTCGAACGGAAGGGGACTCCACAATTAACCGGACGACTAGATCGTAGACGTTGCGTCGGCGCATTTCTGTTAACTTTTTAATTAAATCACTCGACACCTGTCCAACTCGCTTCAGCTGCCACGCAAGCGCGTACGGGATGCGCCTGAGCACGTGCCTCGCTTACCTTTTTAAGGTTATTTATTTATCGACCATCGAACGGACCGATTAAGACTTTATCAGCTGCTTTGACTACTCTATAACATTTCAGTGTTGTTGTTTTTTTTCTAAATTTATCTCTTCTCCAGCATGGCCTCTATTTGTGTTTCTTTTCAGTTTAAATTCAATTACAATAATTATGTTTTTTCTTTATGCTATATATTTATATTTACACATGTATAAGGATCGCAATACTGATTTAGATAATCTAACTACATATATTAAAATAGATGTTGGTATGTATTTATGAGATTCATCAACTCCAACACGGTTTGATCGATCAACATACAAGTTGGTTGATCCGTTTTTTCTTTGAAGAAGGTTTTGATGCTTTCGCTGAACGCGATAGATGGCGCCGTGGTCGAGCAATTGACTAATGGAAATGTCAAACGGACTAGCTAAGTATATCCTAAGAATATTTACGATTTAAAATGCAAAACTCAGCAAAAAAAGAAAGACATTATTATGTAACAATAGTTATTCTCGGATAATAATAAATATGTACAGTTCTTAAACCAACTCAATATTAACATTAATTCTTACGAAGGATTATTAAAATTATTAGCAAACATGAAGTGACAGTGTTCAGAAAATTATCATTACAATGATTACTACAATACTATACTACACATAATAAAAGTTTATAAATACGCATCAAAGAACCCTCGACTTCGTTCGAAGGAGTTATTTCGGGCTCGCTTAACATATCGACATTTTGCTCGAAAGTAAAGAATGATTTGCTTTATCAGATGCGTATGACCGGTATGAAGTCCTTATACATTATTTTTATAATAACTTTTAATGCAGATATACATACAGTTTTGCATGAAGATATGGCTTTGTCTACCTCCCGCCTGACTACTTACTATCCTCAAGTTGAAAATCTGTCACCAGATCCTATAGTTGTGTTCCGGAAGCTGTACTTGAAAACCAATCGTAGGCTTAGCGCGTTATTTACACTTAACATTAAATGTGGTCAAACGCTAAACGCATAAAATCTAAAAAATACTATTATTTTTTAAAACGAAAACTTCATCATGATTTGAAACTCGATGAAACCAAAAAGAGATAATAAAAATAGATAACCATATATATCTATAGGATTTAGCCTACGAGAGAATGAGATAGATTACATTTACATAATGCACGGTTAATGCAAGCCTTGATTTTCATGATTGTGATCGTTGTCGGATTGGCCTAGTGGAGTAAGACGAACAGACTTCTTACGCAGTACGCACGAGTGAACAATAGTTCGAATCCCGCTGATTTATGATATTTAAAAATAATTTAGAACTTTCAACAACATTTTTTTCTGAAGGTTTCACTTTTGACTCATGTGAACGGCTGCACACATATTTTTTTTTACATGTTTATGTCGCTACTTGTAAATCACCAAAGAATATTTAGTGTTCCAAAATCCTACCAAAATATTTATCTTAAAATGAAAATTAACTATCTTTTAAGGCTAGCCCTCACTATAATGTCATTTGAAATCAAGCAACGGTTAAACAAAAACGGTTAACAGAAAAAAAGACTGGTTCTGAATTCTGAATTGTCAGATTTGTAACTTAACAATGACTTTTAATTAGAAGAAATTGTAAAATTCCCTTGAATTCCCTATGATTGTAACACGATTCTGCGCATATTGCGTTAGGCGGGTGGAATCACACTTAAAGAAAAAGTGCGTAATGACCCTATAAAAGTGTTAAGGTAGAGCCCATTACTGATAATTTTCAGATTTCAGGCTAAGATGAATGCTACAGAAAAGAGAGGACAAAGGAAACCGCAGACCACTTGGAAGACATGAAACGAATCTGCCTGTCCGATGAAGATTTTGTACAAAGAAGCATATTGCGCCTCTTAATTGAGAAAGCTTATCCCATGTACCTAACGGCAAGTGGCGAGTAAAAGAAGAAGAAGTAGTATCACAATCTTTGTCGTCAACTACAGCTCATCTAAGAACTCTTGAGCTTTTGTGAACCATTATCGGCACAAAAGTCACCTAAAAATAATAAAGCGAGTAGAGAAGCGCCTTCAAATCTCATATTTATAGCAAAACCTTAAATCACGATACTATAAAATCAACTGGTTAAACTATGATACACTAATTTATCAATGATACTACAATTAACGTTCAGGGTCTCGTGTGGGTAACAAACGAGCCAACAACGAACCGATCGCGTAATGCTCTAAAATAACTTAGCAAACTGTACCGAGGTGAGCGTAGCGTTCATTATATACGCACCAGTAAATATAAATCTGTTTTACTCACTCCCTAACATCCGAAGGAGGCAAGAGTGAGTGGACGAACGGAACTGAAAAACGTTGTGATAATCGGTAGAATGGGTGATTGCATTTGAATTGTTGTCAATAATACCAGTCCATAAGTGTCGTGGGTAAATACATCTTCTCAAAACGAAAGCACGGTTTTAATCACTAGGCTAGCTTTAGCACTAATAGCAATTTCAAACGCCGAGAAAAACGTAGTTATAAATTTTTACGAAATAGTACAAGAACATTTCTCAAGATGAATTTAATCATAAGATATCATTGAAATAATAGTGTTGTACAGGTCATAAGACTAAATAAACACATAATATTATGTAACTTATGATTAGTCATTACGACATAAATATAAAAAGTTAAATATATGGTATTACTGAATAATTTTTAGATTTTATTAGTAAGTAATTATTTACTACGTTATAATATACCATATTAAACGGTTTAGGAAACTTATTGTTAGAAAATGCGCTGCCATCGATTTTTTGTCCCAGTTGATTTGCCATTATTATTATGACTTATTCCTTATATTAAATATTCCCTATAAAAGAGAAAAACTCTAATTAACGTGTTATAGACACACTAATAAACAATGAAACGTTACGTTTTATAATAATTACTAGCTTTGCCCGCGGCTCCGCTCGCGTGGACTACAGAATGCCGTCGGTCGAGCGCACGTGCGAATTGTACTGACCCCGCCCAAAAGACGGAAGACAAAAAAAAAGCTTATTGTAGGTGATCCAAAATCCTAAAGATATTCTAAATAAAATTCTATATTAGTTATAAAATGTTATATGTATTTTATTTTCTTAATTAAATGACGAGAAAAAAATAATTTTATACCATTTCGATTTTTTTTAAACCTTGTGCGACCTTTTCAATGTTATTAGTCGAGTCATTTTTGGTGAGCATTCTTAAAACATGTTTGATTAAAACCATTTCATGTGAGACCAAAAGAAAAATAACATCTTTTGAGCCATCCTAGTGTATATATGTTGAACATTTTTTATTAAAGAATTCGCTAAGAAGGCAATTATGAATGTCAACACTACCAGCAGTTCAGAAATATTCTTGTCAAAGAATAGAATTAGCTAGAAACTCAAGTTGCAATATCTCCGTGTGATATTCCAGTTTGAGCATCGGACTAAAGTAGATCTTTATGAGGCTGCTATTTTGCACCTTTCACTAACATTTAGCACCTGTTATCGAGTGTGAACGTTCAGTACTGTTCACTGGACCCTTTGTTTTCACCAACCGCTCTAATATCGTGGGAAAGTAAGCGATAGCTCAATTTTTATTGCATGATCTACGTATCTAAACAGCTTAATATGTAGATACATATTTTCCACAAATATTGATTGTGTAAAATAGCAAAGAACTATCTGACAAAGAAATTAGAAATCCGAAATATGAAGTAACACAATTAGCTGATAGTGAAGGAAAATATCGTTAGAAATCCCGGACTTTTAGAGAATATTTTCGTAGTACCACAATTTAAATAATAAATTAAAATCAATTTTCTTGGCTTCTAAAATCGCCACTAAGTTATGGACCGACGAGTTATTGAGACTGCGCCTCTTTGAAAAGGTTCTTAACTTAATAGACACATTGTATAGGTGATGATATTCTGACACCTTAGAAGCAGTCTGTTACAAAATCACATTTATTTTATTATATATTTTATGCTTCGAGAAGACCCCAAGGAATTTCTTCGAGGATTGCCAGCAATAAACTTGATTAGGTCTATCAATATGATTATTTTATAATAACACTTCAAATTTGACCAGATATACATAATACAAAATTGCTTATTAATTTTAGTGTATGTACAAAGAGAAGTAATTGCCTGACATTAATAATCAATAAAGCTATTCTGTCAATTTAAAAACACCATAACACACTTGTTATACTTCAATTCGAAATTTTCATTAATTTTAAATTGCCTATTTAAGAAACAAATACCTAGATGTAGAGTACACACATGTTCGTGTTATTCAAACATAATTTAAAAGTATCCGTGTCGAGTGTATCCTCAACAAATTATCATTTAACCCAATAATTTAATCGTTTAAACACTCTCACAAACACCACAGATAAAAGTACTTTGACATCCCGCTGAATCTTAATCAGTGTCGGGTTTCCTGACAACACTCTAAACATTATTTTGCCAAAATAAAACAACTCTACATCCGCACTCGCACTGATAGACACAATGCTGAATTCGAATTACAAGTATTACCCTTCCAATCTGTATATAAATAGATATATATTAACAAAAGAACATAACTTGACTGACGTGAGTTCAACGCAAAATCGAAACTAACAGTGTACCTATTTCCTCGTTGCTATGATATTGTGTCCTTCAAGCGTAATGTGAAGAAGCATGTACACAAGCCGGCATGATAGCGGCAACTAGCGATGTATTGTTGATATCTGTTTTTAAATTGTACTATTCCTACCATTAGAAACTGCGATGCTAATATTAAAATAAAGAGTTAGGAATATGTCATTTCGTCAACAAGCCGCCTTTGTGTTGCAGGAGTGTATTTAGGAAGGCCTTCTTGGACATGAAACTTTTATACATTAGGAAAAGGAGGAATTGCTTAAACGAGTTGGAATGAGAGATAAAAAGGGTATACAGTATTCTATCGATTACAAATGAAGAATTACGTATTTTAGCGTTTTTAGAATACATAAGTGCAAAAAAGGTATGAAATAATAATAGAAGAGTAATTTAAACATGAAATAACATTCACTTTATAAAAAGTTTCGCCCCGATCTATCCGTTACCAAAAGACGATTGTAATCTTTCACCTCAAAACATAGAGGTTAAATTATCAATAAACTGACAGAGCGGTGTCGAATTACAACTGCCCGTTCGGACCGAGCTGCCTGACAGAGAGACCACCGCCGCGGCCACAGTGCCATATGATACGGTTTCATGTTTTAATATACGTATTAAATATACCTATACATGTAAATCATTTAATCCCTACTAATATCATAAATGTGAATGTAAGTTTGTTTGTTACGCAGTTACGCCAAAACTACTAAACCGATCATCATGAAACTTTGTACACATATTCTTGGAGGTATTAGAAGTAACATAGGATACTTTTTATACCGGTAACAACAAGTTTTGTCCCAACGCGAGCGAAGCCCCGGGCACAGCTAGTACACACATAAAACTTTATTTTCTCGGATACAGCCATGTGATTCCAATTCAAGTCTAGCTTTTATTGTGGCAAAAGGACATACGCGAACAATACATTCCTCACGCTAAAACTCGACCTAAACATGTTTCTAATCTGCAACCCTCAGATCAGCAGGAAGGCTACTATATCTGCCATAGCATTATCGTTTCTCCAACTTATACTTAAAACATAAATGAAAATAAGGGATAAGTAAACCAAGAATTTGTTACATACAATTATGTATTACAAATTATAAACTGCACTATAAACACTCTATTAAATATGAATATGATTAGATAAGAGAAAACCATAAAAATTGTAACTGCAATTTATTTAGAATATCTGCTGGCGCGTTGGAAGAAAGCGGCATGATATTTATAGTAACTCTGCCAAAACACAGATATATCAGACATAATTATTTTATACAAAGCATGCAACACAGTGTACCATATTAGCTAAGCCATAATTAGACAGAAATAATATAAAATTTTGTTTATATAAATCGGTTTAAAAACCAATATTATAGTGAATACACCTTTACTACTTTACCAAGGAAGTAGTAATCTATTAGGGTTAATAGATTCAATACAATAACAGAATGTGGCAAGTTAAACAAATGACAAAGTATAACAATCGCTTACGGTCCACCTGCAGCGTTGAGTGTACGTTATGTCATGCGCGTTGGCACCAAGCAACAACATCTAAATGATAACTTGCAAGTTGCTATACTTCTCAGAAAGCGACCTGGCAACAGGCACGCATGCAATAACTGCAGGGAGATAAATTAGTAATTAAATGAACGTTCACTTCGTAGAACAACTAAATTTTAAAGCGCGTAACATGGCAAAGCTATCCTCCATGATTGTACTACACAAGGAGGACTTAGTTTCCGCATAGGAAACCATATACAGATTCTACCATCTTAAGAATTTAATTTTCTCCTTTGTGTTAGTTTAACGTATACATTAAAAACTATTTAAAAAAAAGGTGTGTGTGCGATTCACACACGATAGAAGTGAAACTTCATTTTAAAATGCATTTTCTATTTTATTTAAACAGTGTGCAATATACATACACATCGACATTTACTCTCTCGCTCTGGCTCACACAAAGAGGAGAGACCGATAATGTGCGTTAAACGTTTAACATTTAACGTTTAACGCTTGGAAGTCGCATAAGAAGTTTCACATCAAAAAAAAAACAAAAAAACTCATAAGTTACAATACACAATAAATTATTACTGAAACCACAAGATACAAATTCTCAAGGTGTGATTTTATAAGTTCACGTTTTGTAGAAATAGATAGTGTACGGACAAGGAGACGTCGAAAAAAACGACTGTTGTTTCCAAATATGAATCTTTATAATTCACATAGTAAGTAACTGCTACTAAGCTTTTCAATGCATCGCTTTTCTATTTGGAATTTATCTAATTTACCTATTGACTATTGAGGGTCGTAGAATCCAAGTACGCACCTGGCACTTTAAGACCGGGGTGACGAATAGCATACGACTGGTCACGTTTTCAATACGTCTTACGAAGAGTCATTGTTTACGATTAGTAATGCATATAATTCATAATTCTCGTGAAACAAACAAAAGTGACCGTGTTAATGACAAGCTAAGTAAAATAAACCAACAAACGAGACTTTGTGATTTATTGATGTGAATTAGATTTCATTACAAAAATATTCTGACCTCGTACTTTATTTAGCGAAATATTCTATAGATTTATGTGTCAAAGCAGTATAACAAAAATGCTTCAGGTTATAGAAAAAGGAAGTGATTGTTTTTAAAACATTATTCATAATGACAAGTAATAAGTAATTTAAACGACAGCGGTACTGATAAAACTAAATTTAATATTTAAAAAGTCATTACAATGTTTAAATGTTAGAAAAATATCAAGCAAACCATTGTGTAAACCAGGACCTAGAAACTCTTCTACCCGGGTAAATGGGCTGTGAAACAGATAATAAAATAGTTTATTAGATTTATTAGAATCGAACAACCTTTTAACCAATTCACAACGTTATTCGAATGCTCCAAATAGAACCGAACCTGACAATAGTATGGAGTAGGCTCGCCGTAGTTGGCAATGAATGAGCCGTGACGTCACACTGCGCTGAATGGCGTGCCTACGCGCATAGCGCCGACGCACCATCGCCATATGGCAGCGGCCCGGCCGACCAACGCGACAACGTTTGCGGCACTTTTGGATCAGTATCAAATTGGGTTACGTGTACATATTTTTGAAGCCATAATGGCTTAGTATTATCCTGCACGGCCATCGCGTCGATTAGTGTGAGTTCGTATACCTGCAATGAGCCTAAGTTTCGGTGAAGGAAAAAGTAAGGTGGTAAAGGTATTTTCGCCGGGCTAGCTACCACCCTTAAGTTGAAAACATGTCGGCAAGCACTTATATATAGGTGTGTTCCGGCAGCTGCACTTGAGATCCAGTCCACCCACGAGGCTTAGCATGTTACCATTTTGGGTTCCTTCGTCACTTAATATCTAAGATTATGGTCGAACGTTAAACTAAAAATATATAATAGAATTAAAAATAAAATAAATTAAAAGATATTTAAATTACTATACTTATCCTATCATTTTTTAAATTCCATATTACATTGGTACATGAGATTGATGTTAGCACTGTTAGTTATATCACTAAAAAACAAAATAACTTTCATAGTATACTTATAGGAATATTTAAGCATTTTCCTCATAGAGTTCATTTGATTATAAATATTACGTTATAATTATTTTTCGACTAAATCCATTTAGTATAGACATTTACGGTTTTGTACAGTGAGGGGTGGCAGGACTGTACACTCCGATAGGGTCGCTACCACGATGCATATAGTAACCCCGTAATACCCCGTAAAACCCCATAAAGTAAACCCCCGTAAAAACCCCGTAATAGTGATTCGATTATGCGAGTCGTTTTTAGTTTGTACTTTGTTTACCATCAGTTTAAATTTCTTCACTATAAAATAATCCTAGAGACGCCACAATAATCTGTCATCCTCCTGCCATGACGTCATGATGCTATATTTCGCGACATATGATTTATACTTTTATTATTATAGAATCGATTGATATATCACACAAACATTTACAGAATGCGAAATGAGGAGCAACACAGTCGGGATCGCATACAAACTGCCCTTAAAACGATTCAAAACAAAATTCAATCGGTACGTTGGTTAAACGTCATGATTACCCATTATCCGGTCAGTGTTATTCATTCTAAGACATGACGTCATTGAACTGAGTAACTTCTTCTAGAAAATAATTCATCATTTCAATATAAATTGATTGACCACTGCTTACGTGTTCAATTAACACATTAGTTATTCACAAATACAGTGTATTGTACGTACATGAAAAGGCGGCAGCAGTAGGTTGGAGTAAAGTGGGAAGGTTGAGTTTTTATGCTCTATATCTTATCCACTATGCACATGGTAAAATTCAGTCATAGTGACTGAGTTCCGCGCTTCGCTTTCCGGAATCAACTAATCCATGTCCAATACTCTATATCTTTTAAGCTTTAGACGTGGTAGACCGACTCAACGGCGACAGCTACTGGCGGCAACCATCTCTCAGTCGCTATTCTTAGTTCGTATTTACTAGTAGGTAGTTGAAATAAATTTATTTCACCAAACTCGTATAATAAGGATTTCAATCATTTCTGCACGTTTATGAATCTTTCCTTGAATTTCCATTTTATATTAATAGATTCAATGTCAAATAAATCAAGACAATTTAATATCTGAGGTATACTTACGAATGGCAAAGCTATCTCCAGTTCTGAAAACGCCCCTGATTGGGAGAAGAACCGGCAAGAAACTACGGGGAGAAAAAGAACTAGTTCGCAATTTTTACCCAGGGGCATTTTCCTAGTAGATACATAATAGATGTTGTAATTTTTTTATAAATTTCTCTTCACGTTACGCTTGTAGGACCCGATATCATAAGACGGAGGGAACACATTGGCCGGGAGACGGTTCCACAGTTTCACGGTACGACAAAGATATGACGTAGAGAACTTTTTAGTTCGTGCCAAGATGGAGGTTACCGTAAAACTGTGATTCCGAAGCCCAGCGTGTGTGGTTTTGTTGTGGAAAGGAGAGGAGGGAATTAGGGGATTATAACGTAATCAGGTATTATTATTAGCAGAAGCATCACATGCGCGTTGCCGACCCGTTGGGAATGCGCTTAACGTTTAAATGTTTGGGAAACTGCACATGAAAGACAGTTGTCACTCTAGTGCTGACCAAATTGTTTCTCTTAACGTGCGGTGAGAGTAAGATAAAAGCCTCCAAAAGAGAGATAATCAAAGAGTGTTCCGTGGAAAAATCATTGGGATTCCTCGAATCAGTTACACTTTTCACTGATATTGGCATAATTTGGTTGTAAAATAATTCCTCCTTCAGAAATATTATTTTGTTATAGTGCACTAAGATTTTTAACTCGTAATGTAACATCACTTTTGAAGACTCTCAATTGACTTGCAACATGTGACGTCATACGATCGCTCGCGGTACAGCGGCCGCGCTTACGGCGCGGCGGTGGCGACAGTCCGGTGGCAGTGTGGTGGCGCTATTCCTATAAAGCACAGGGAGCTGAGTTATGCAGGGAATTCTACGTGTTCTTCTGTACCAGTGTTCTTTTGTGACGTTACGCTGCCAATTCGCTGCTGAGTAAATATTTCCGGCCATGTAAAGTGCTTAAGCAATACACGATTTGTTCAATATTTCTGTAAAATTTAACGACTAAGTCAAGATCGTAGTTACGCAGTCTTTACACTTATTTCAAATTTCACTGTCTTTCATTTGTTATCGGAACTAAAAACGATTACTAAAGTTATTCCGTAGGAATTAAAGTTTAGGAATCGCTGCTCCGCTGCTCTAACAAAAAATATCCAATTTATTCTAACAAATATTAAAGACGCAACCTATGCATTTTACAAACAGCGACATTGTAATAACAAATAAAAATAACTTTTTACGTAAATAAATTGCTCAGCGAGGGTGAATAGTCAATGAAAAATATCGAACGAGGTTGTTTCGTCACAGGAAAACCAGGCTGGAAAAGCCTATGGGTTTGCGTGACATAAATCCACCACCTACAACTGACATAAAACACGTCAACTAACCATCTTTCATGGAAATTCAATTAAAGGAAATACAATAGTTGTGTTGACTAAACAAGTGGCAATGCGACACGGTAATGTTGGCAATATTTGTGTGCAGGGAGAGGAGAGAAAAATGCATATGAGAGAAGAAGACGGAGCATTATACATAGATATGTAGTAAGCAATTGCGAATAAACAAATGTACATTCACTTGACCACTGATTAGTGCGGTTTTTTGTAACACATCGATCATTATACACGCACAATTTCTTTTACAAAATTACTGACTATGTTTACAATAACAAAACAAATAAATTTACTTTATGAAGCTATTATCTAAAACCTATTATATATCTAACCACAAACAAATGAGTTTAACCCAATTTAGATAATGATTATATTTGTATTAAAAAAACTGCATTTAATTTTAAGCTATTATCTAAAACCTATTATATATCTAACCACAAACAAATGAGTTTAACCCAATTTAGATAATGATTATATTTGTATTTAAATACTCCATTTAATTTAATTATATGAGTATAAGTGGTGAGCAAGAAAATAATTAACCAAACATAGATACGTTATCAAGCAAACATTGAACTTATAGAGGAGAGAGAGAGAGATATAGAATAACAGATATTTGAAGCGATGATGGCGCAGTGGTAGCGTGTACGACTTCGCGTCGATTGACGTGAGTTCGAATCCCTACAATGAGCCTGAGCTTTCGGTGAAGGAAAACATCGTGAGGAAACCATAGCATGGTGGTAGGGCATTTTCTAATGCCCGCCTGGCTATCTACCACCCTCAAGTTGAAAATCTGCCGCCAAGCACCAATAGGTGTGTTCCGGCAGCTGCACTTGAGAGCCAGTCTTCCACTAGGTTTAGCGTGTTACCATCTTGGGCCGCATCGTCACTTAACGTCAGGTGAGAGTGTGGCCACTACGCCAAACCTACAACGATAAAAAAAAAAGGAATCGACGTCAAATAATCTATACTAATCTATTACGTGGTGCGTTAATACCATTATTTCAAAACAGTAAATAATAAGAAATGATTTATAAAAAAGTATTCATATTGTTACGCCCGTAAGTATAAAAATGCCATAGTGTTAAACGAAAACAATTTATTCGTACTCAAAGAAATACAAATTAAAACAAAACAAATCATACACAAATCGCTCACCGGATGTACTTACAGACAACCGGTATGTTCTTACATAATCAGTCTGTAGGTTCCTCTTGTAGTTCTTCTTTATTTCGCTTATTGTTTTCACTTCGCTTTTAAAACTTTTATACACTAAAGAGACGATCACGAAATCTCTAGAAGTTCCCTGAAGTTCAACATGATGTAAACAACTTACGTCATCGCTTTTAAAAGGAGGGGAACATTTGATTTTCAGCCCATTGTGTGTTGACAACAGTTGTAACGATAAGGCTTTCTATGTGTGCGTCGTCGAATCTATGATTACACGACACACGAATACACTATGATAAAAACACGATATTTTGGGCACTTTTCAGACGATTCTTGAGATTTCGAGAATTGAGTTTTTTATTTTTCTCTTACTCAGACCGAACAGTATGTTTTTTTATATAATAATAAGTGTTTTCGAATGCTCTATCTGAGTAACAAGTGAATAAAATATCGTGGCGCAACCCTAGATTGATGGCAGGGCATAATCTACTGCTCGTCTCAACTAGAACAATCAAGTTGAATGACTTTTCTCCAATCACCTATAATTATGTACAAACCTTAAGCCAGCCGTGCTTAAAATAAAAGCAAGACGTTTTAAGTTCCTTGACTACATTATCACTTAAATAAAAATATGAATAAACTTCAAATTCTAACAAAGTAAAAAAGGATGACTAAAATTGCCAAGTGCGTGTCGGGCCACGTACGTTCGGTCCGTAGTTGCCCGTAAGAATATGCAAACTTAGAAGGGGAATTTAATGCTACTTTCAATGGAATTCGTAAGTTGGTCGACTATTACTCGTTAACTTTTAAAGCTTAATTAGCTGCAATAGTTTTCTTTTTAACTTCGTTTTCATAATACTGCCGTGATTTTTTTCATATATGCAATAAAAACCATTTAGCTGGCGGGGAGGGATACGACTCTAACAAAAATTAGCACCTTAAAGCTTAATATTTCGCAAACGGATCCCTGAGTCAAAAAATTGTGTTCCCGCAATATTTTTAAACGACCCATCCAACGACAACCAATGGACTTTATATTTGAAGATTTTATTTTACCGCTTTTTCGGCGTGATTAATATGTATACCCGTACCAAATTACAGTTTTCTAGTACTAATAATCTTTGAGCTAAGCCGCGGACAGGCAGATGGATATGGCGAAACTATGAGGGTTCCTTGTTGACTTCCGAACCCTAAAAACTTTATGACCTTGTAAACTTTATCATCGTTTTTTCATTTTTACTGCACTAGGACTCTATTACCTTATTTTAATCAAGTTCGACAAAATAACTGCTTTTACTTGACCTGACAGTAAATACTGTCCAAAATCAGTAGTGGTGAGGATATAACGATGACGCGTGACGCGTACGTGTGGTGGTTACGATTTAATCGTTCATAAATGCTCTCCGCCTTTCCCGTAGCTCGTTTGTTTTTAACCATTAAAAGTAAAACTATTATGTAGTTTTTATACTAGTACATTACATATGATGTTCAGTTTACAAGATGAGCGAACGGCCCATTACAAAACACAACTTTAAAAACATCTCTGAGCAGAATTACGTCAGATAGTTACAGTTGTTCAATGCAGTCGGTAAGGTCAGATTATTTATGGCTACGTGGGCTGCGTTATACATAATATTATTATCTGCAATATCAGCTTTATTAACGCCTTAAAAATTCTCTCTGTGAAAAAGATTTAAAAGATCTCCTCTGTGGTCACTGGTAATCAGGGATGGTAGAGGTACCAGATTTCAGAGTCTTGTACCATGTACCAATTAACCTTATACTTAACCTGATACGTACGCAATAATATCAACTTTAAATATCGACCAAGGCCCTTGGTGTTTTGGTAGTATTTATCAGGTCACATGAATATAGAATTTGTCAGTTCTGTGTAATACGTCTACGTCCGCACTATACAAATGTAACGGTTAATAATTTATTTCTTGCTATGGAATATTAAAGCATTTCAAAAACATTTCGTCATGCGAACATGAAACGTGCAATATGATGATTCATACAGTCACACTTTTATATATAACCGCTGAGCAAATCCCAATACAGAAACTAATTATTACAAAATTACCTCCGAATAAAGGTTTAATAAATACATTCCCATGCGTAAATTGCATTTAAATATCAATTAATTTAATAATATCGTGCCCTTTCCGGTATATGGCGTCGTATCCGGCCCGGCGACGTGCGTATGCGCATACTAAGGTTGCAATGGCAGGCGCCACATCTGGTGCGCTGCCCGCTGTCCACATCCGTCCCTTTGTTTCACAGTGAAAGAACATTGTAAATTTTTGTGGATGATTATTGACAGGTCAGTTTGGTTGGCTCTTGTTTCATACCATTGACACGGCCTGCTCATACAACTAATATAATCTAAATCGTCTATATCGGTGCATAATGCTACTCCTAGGGACTAAGTTGGAATGGCTCACGTGTGTATTTCCAAAAAACAGTTTATAAGAAGTCACCTTTGAACATAGCTATAGTAAATACACGAAGACGTCTAAACTAACGTATTATGAAATTCAAGTAATAAAAGTGGTATTTAAAATTATTTAAAATCATTGTTAAAATCTAAGTATCACGAAATTAAATTACAAGAACGAAAATATTGACATAATGTATTTGGTTTATCGAAGCGACGGTTTATAAGTAGAATTGTTAGGATCCGATAGGTGGCGTTGTCGTCGAGACATAAACTACCAGAAAGACAAGAACGTCTACCGCGCCAGCTAGTTCAATAGAATTAAGATAAGTTTTATGAAGTCGCCAATGCACTGGAGATATAAAATTATATATTTCTAACTACAATAGTAAATAATAACATCGGATGAGTTGTCAAACTATTTAATACTACTAAAAAAGTGGACTCGGTGATAAGCCTATTTTATTAACATTACTAAAGTTTAATCGTAAGATTATAATGACCGAGTTAGAGACAATTTATTTTACAACGTGAGGTTTTATAAAACAAATGGCGAGCTCAGCTGCGCCGGCGCACCTCTCACCTTGACTCATCTACATGTGTCATTGGACAAAGCTTCCTCGTATTCATATTTAAAAGGCATATTATAACTTGACATTCAAATATTATTTGTTAATTATTTTATAAATATAGATGCTAGAATATAGACAAGTTTTAACTGTGGAAACGATATTGCCGCAACCATTTCTAAAATGGACTGGTACACGACCTGACTTGTTCTAATTTAATCTTCATGAATAGAAAACCTAGGAATGACTCCGTACAGGTCTGCGAGACTGTCGAAAATATTAAAAAAAAAGTCATGAGGTATATGACTATGTACTTAAAATCATCAGTAAACTGATTTTATATCAGTTGTACTGCATGCCCTTAATGAGCCCGAGATATAAACTAACCCACGTCTCGCGAATTGTTCATTGTAAGTTTTTTTTCTATTCCCGTTATGTATCTTTGTCTATGGTAATAGGTTAGAAATGCCCAGACTTTATGCTAAATCGTTGTTTGCAAGGATTTAGTATCAACAATTAGTCTTGATCATAAAAATTAAATCTCTACAAACCAGAAACATGAAATTCGTTATTAAATCCTGAACCCGTGTAGTAAAGCAATTATATTATTTAAGACCGAAAATTGTTGTGTAAAAAATGATATATACCATTGCTTAAATAATACTTTTTTTTCTTGGTAAACATACTTTAAATCATATATCAATGACAGCTTATATACGAAACATTCGAGTTTCAGTGATAATTATTCAAACTTTAACGTCTTGTTGACCACTTATTGCATGATTATTATTGACGTTAATAATGCGAATTTATCTTATATGTCCGAGTAAAAGTAAAAAATGAGGCGAAAATATTATTTACTGGGAAACAGATAATTTTTATATTTAAAACGTACCTAAGAGAGAGGTTGTATCAAGTAACATTAAATGTTTTTAAATACAAACTTATTAATTAGTATTTTGAAAAACACTATGTAACTATGTTTTTTTAATATAAATATTATAACTATGTATAGTGGGAAACAACAAGTACAAGGCTGATTTTGCGTTTGTAATTGTGCAAGTGTTCTAATATCGCGTTATCATTCTTTCAAAACCATCGTTGGTAATACGATGCCGAATATTACCTAATACATTCCCGCCACGACTGCGGCGACTCTGCGGCAACTCAAGCCTAGGTCCGATCCATCGGTATGGAGCCCTTGAGCCAAGCAGCCGCTCGCGCGATACAGTGACTCTACATTCTCTAGCTTTCACAGACACACATGACACTGCTTTATACACACATGCACGCCACATAGGTACATAGTTTCTGTAAGGGACCTCTTTTTTCTTTTTTTTTTGCCTAGTTAGACAAAAAAATTCAGTTTACTAAATACATATACACATGTTCCTTCCCTCCTCCCAGGGGGAATAAACATGTATAAATGTATAGTTAGTTTAGATCGAATGATAGGGAATTAGCCAGATCGCGACTTATTTGCATAGGCGCCGAAACAGTCCGATCCGAGGTTCGGCCACTTGGGCACCCTCGGATGTTGTTGCAAAGCTTTCGTGGCCGAGGGCCTTAAGCGCTCGCCCCCAAGCCCGGTGAAGCTGTAAAAGCCGTAAAGGCTCCATGGCCCCTGCCCCTAAGGCTACCAATATAGACAGTTCGAAAAAAAAAACCCAATATATTAGTCATAACTCATACAAAGGAAAAAAAAATATTTTAAAGGTTTATATTAGTGATCAGTCAGTGTGTTTTAAACGAAATTGTGCTACGTCAGTAACTTTTCATAGTGCGCCATTTCGTCGAGCAAAGCCGTGCGCGTGCGCATTTCAGGTCAAGGGGAACAATGCTGCTCGCTCATACGTGGAATTGAACTCATCGAAAACATGACTACTTATTATAAGGTAAAACTTTATTATTTCGCTTTTACATTGACCCAGATGGTTTGCTCTACACTTTAATTTTGTGGTTTGTATATTTTATTTTCTTACAATTCAAGCTTATTCCATGAAACTTCGATCCAGATAAGTCAATTCTCAATTTCACATTTTAATATATATTTTTTTTAATTTTATAAATACATTCCTAACCGCCCGCGACGTTTTTCGCGTTAATTACAATATAAAATGTAATTTACATTCAACCATTGAGAACGTAGCTCTCAACATACTCACAAACTTTACCCTTTTAAAATAATATTATAGATTACTATAGATTACAATATAGTGTGGTGTTGAATAAACAACGTCACAAAAGACTAATTCAACTTAACCGAAGCTTGTTATATATACCTAATAACGTATGAGGAAATGCGATAGATGTGTGATAAGACACTAGTGCCTGACTGTATTGACTAGCGATCGGTGATAAGACACTAGTGCCTGACTGTATTGACTAGCGATCGGTGATAATACACTAGTGCCTTACTGTATTGCCTAGCGATCGGTGATAATACACTAGTGCCTGACTGTATTGCCTAGCGATCGGTGATAAGACACTAGTGCCTGACTATATTGACTAGTGATCGGCTACCATATACCCTGCTACCTAGAAACATTCACCGTTATTTTTATGCATACGTTTAAAACATTTAAGTAAAGACATATTCCTATGCTCATTTATTTTCTTGTTAAACAGGTTTATTATACTTTAAACGAATGTGTAATAACTGGCTAGATAGTTATTTCTGTACAAAATTTAATCATAAAGCAATATTATAGCTTAAATATATTATAGACCACAGAATAAGCTCGTAAAATAACCTCAAACTAAAATAGCTCACGAATACCGCGGCGCGGCGTGGCCGGTCAAACAGAAACGGTACGAATACGAAAAAACCAACGCTCCGTAACGTGTGGAGTTTCAGACATGTATGCAGCTTAGTTAAAGTAAAATGATTTCCAACATTATACACCTACAAATGGCCTAAAAGATATTTCTACTAGGAGTAGTATAACTTATTGTCTATTTCCTAATTGCAATAAACAAATAGTGAGGCAACACATGATATTCAAATTCACGAATCAGTCTAGCGAGGTTAACAACAACATCAGTCAGCACTAAATTTATACAATTGTTGACAATTAAGTCAAATAATTGTGCAAATACACGTCCAATTAGTTTTTAACGACTAATTTAAGCTGACGCGCCCCTGAACTATGAGAATATTACTCTCACATGACAGTTAACTCTAGATGCCTGTAATATAAGTTCCGAATCAAATCGATGAAGTATGGATATTACATTGTTTTGTAGCCTCATGGGACAACTGTTGTCAGTTTAACCATTTTATTGGTAGAAAGAACTAGTCAAATTTTGAAACTTGTCAGACAAATCAATTTAAAACACAAGCTAAATAATTTAGTTTGTCACAAAATAAAATGAAAAACAAAATTATTGAGATCAAATCCTATAAAATTCCCTAAACAAAATTCTGCACAGCCTGATAACTTAATAAAATTATATAGATTTTACTAATGATGTACCTACATGTCACACTCCTAGCAAATCGTTACAAAAAAGTTTTCTGTGTCTCTTGTAAAATTAGTTCGCAGTGGCATAGCCCGTTTTGCAGTATCACCGACGATATTCACTAGTTCGGAATATCGAACATGCCAAAAACATACACTTTGGTCTGAGACCATAAACACATGAAAAGGCCTTCAGTATTCAATCGGTCAATCACTTCATTTTAACAATTGTTTTACGCATTCCTTAACACATAATAATCTACGAACCAGCTTTACAAGTCAATTTTATCATTGTAACAATATGACAGAGTGAGCGAGTTACTAACAATAAGGTTATTTACAGTGCAAAGTAAACTGCGAATAATGCCGTCGCTCGGCGCGGGCGCCATGTTGAGAAAGAGGTCACGGATACGACGGTCGACGTGCAGACGCGTGTGTCCGTACTCAGGCGCACGCTCATCTGCCATTCAACTCGATTTGCACTTATATTATTATCAATAGTTTATTGAACAAATACATATTTTCATATAATTTAGAAAGTATATATGAATCACTATTTTAAAATAATTTCAATATTCTCCTTAACTCACTAAACACGTTCATTGCCAAAGTTCAAAGTAGGTTTTAAAATGAGAAAATAATAATTATGGAAAAATTATCGCAACATAGTGCGACATCACTTAACTGCCAATTAAATTTAAGCAATCTTGATATTTAAATAATTTATCCATAATCGAGTACAAAAATTATTCAATGGCTGGACATGAAAATGAAATCATGTCATGCCAGTTGACAGACAAGCCTTTATGATGCAATTAAGATAGTTGATATGTTATATTATCTATATATATTATAAAACGCAAAGTCTGTCTGCCCGTTTATGTTCTTCTCATGTGAGAAACACTTATCTGATTTATATGTTTTTTTATAAGTTATTGGGTTATTGGGTATATTTTATTAGATAAAGTTACATACATACAAAATTAGCAGTGACGATAACGGTGAATCATTTCAGAAAAAAGACGCTTTTGAGGCGCATAAATGGCTTACGCTGAGTAAACCATAAGAGATATGTCAAATTAATGTACTACATAAATTAATGTAGAACTAAAAAAATTGCCAAGAGCGTGTCGGGCCACGCGCAGTGTAGGGTTCCGTAGTTGCCCGTCATAATATGCACTATGTGTTTATATTTTATATTTTTATAGTTTTTATGTAATTTTAATGGATTTTGTATGAAATTACTTCTCCAAATACATTTTGTAAGTTGATTGACTATTACTCGTTAACTTGTAAAACCTACTTACCTCTAATAGTTTTCCTTTTAACTTCATTATAATATTACATACTACTATTTTCATTTTAATTTGAATTTTTTCACATATCCTAAAACAACAATTTCTCTTGCAGGGGGTGGGGGGGACACTTGACTCTAACAAAGATTAGCACTTTAAAGCTTAATATTTTGCAAACGGATCCCTTATAGAAAAATGGTTTTCAAACATCCACAATATTTTTTAACGACCTATCAAACGATGGCCCTCATGATGGGATAGACGAGAAAAAAGAAATCCATTCCCACTTTACGTGTAGGGGAGGTACACTAAACAATTATTTTATTTTACCACTTTGTCGGCGTGATTAATATGTATATACCACCAAATTACAGCTTTCTAGTACTAAGAATCTCTGAGCTAAGCCGCGGCCAGACAGACAGACATAGCGAAACTATAAGGGTTCCTTTTGACATCGGAACCCTAAAAAATACCTACAAAAAAGTCTGCGATAGCATTGACAACCAGCGTGCGACCGCCGCGCCGCGGCCGCGCCTCGCTGTAGCTGGGAGCTAGGGCAGCACGATCCACGCGAGCGGAAACGCGGCCACAGCTAGTATGATTATAAAAGTAATAAGTATTAAAATAAACAAAGACATTAATGTGAAAAAATATATTTTTTAAGCGATGACTCAGTCGTACGTTTATCAGACGTCATTCTCGAAGCACATGAATTCGAATCTTAAGGTGACCCTAAAATTTCTGTTAAGGAAAATATCGTGATAAATCCGGAGTATAATGGTAAAATATTTCTTAATCCTCATGTAACTTATTAGTAATTACCATTCTCAAGTTTAAATCATCAGGTACATCATATCGGTATGTTCAGGCAGTGGCACTCGAGGGCCAGTTCTAGTCCTAAAGTGTATCCATTTTCCCTTAACATAAGTCAGGATTGTGTTGAAATACTGAGCTATAGAAAACTCTGTGAATGATATATCCATCTCATCATAATCAGATCGCCGATTGTTTTACATACTTATATATTTTTGTGGAATATAGTGAAAAGTCTGCCGGTGATAAAACAGAGACGCCAGGGTCGAGGGTTATCACCCAACCGCGCCATATATCACCGATTGACTCCTCAACATTGACGTAGCGATAACAACACATCTCACACACGACACACTAATGGGGAGCACTTGACATTTATTGCCAAAATAAATAAACGTCAGTAACACTATGTACTCGGAATTCATTATACAATAATTATAACCATCTTCTGTATTCTATACATATAATATAACATTAATGTATGTAATTCTAAGAACGCCGCGCCAACTGGCTGATGGCCGGTTGTACATATAAAGTTATCTATACTAATATAATGAAAAACATACGATATTTTTTTGGTTAAACGAGATAATCTCTGGAACTATCAGTCAAATACGAAGTTTGCATATGATAGCCAGATTCATGGAAAATAATATAGGCTATGTAACTTCACCCTGCGACCCTAAGGAGCGGAGCAGTAACTATAAATGTCAAGTAATCTGGTAAGCTGTAGGTACGGGAAGTGGAACACTGATAGGGCTACACTGGCGAGTTGGCGGTGGTTCCGTGGAGAGTTTATCGAATAAATTTAACACGGGTGAAACCGTGGGGCACAACTAGTATATATATATATTTAGTAGCACGGTAAAGTGACGGTACTGTGTCTGAAGGTAAGCATAGTGAAATCCAGAAACAACGGCAACCATCGTAAGATCAGAAACTTGCTGTAAACCTCTTGAACAGAGAACTTCGTACAGAAGCTTGTAAACCTCTTGGTAGCTAGATATACACTGGCAGTTCTCAAGACGCGAGAAACCGCGAAAGAAGAGAGTCACTCTGACGGGCTTATCACCATGTACATAGTGGTCGCGACCCAGTCAGGTACAGAAGGTACAAGTACGTTAATGATATTTAATCAGAATATATCTAGGAATCAGCATAAAGAATCTCCGAAATATAATTATGTGTTTAAAATATAATACTTTTAGCGACTGGTTATATGTTTGTGTATTTACATTTTTAATTGTGCGAAATAGTAAACAGGTATGTAGTCCACCTGATGATAAATGGCCACCATTTCACAGTCAAACCAATTTATGTTGACACACAAACTCTGTCACAGGGCTACAACAATAAGCAAGTACATCGGGTTTCTTTAGAATTACCTAATCTCCTTGGATAAAAACCGAGTAATAATCAAAATAAGTAATACGTCATTTAACAGTAATTTAATCATTCAAAAGTGAACAGGTAGAGAGGAGGAATATGATATCGATACATTATGACATGGAATCTATACTATTTTTTTTTTGTTTGACGCGCTAATCTTTTGAACTACCAGTCACATATGATTTTTTTTTATTTTTTAAAGCATATTTATTGAGAAAGGTTATAGATTATATAACTTCACGAAATGACCCTAAGAAGTGGAGCAGTACCATGAACGTCAAGCAATCTGGTAAGCTGTATGCGAGTACTAGAATTGAGAGCAATGATCTACACGGGTGCGTTGACTGCGTCGGGTGAAAAATTTGTCGAATAAATTTAAAACGGGTGAAACCGTGAATCACAGCTTGTATTATATATGTATATTTTTTAAAAGACTTCATCATTTCACAGGAAATATTTATATTATCTGACTCTTCAATTTTTTATGTACAAACAACTTATACCGGCTACTAAACTTGTCGATTAAAGTGTGTCAAAATGCTTGAATTAAGCTCTAACCAAGCAATAGACGGCGCTAAAGCGGCTACATAACTACAGACGCTTAACGTGATAAGAAACAAAAACAATCCAACCGTCAAATCACGAATAAACAATTAAGACAATCAAACGGCGTCGGCTACATTTCGACGCGTATCAATCAATAATCGAACTCATAAACAGACCGCAGCTGCGTACGGTCGTTACTTATCTGTTCCCATTAGTGGGATAGAGAACCACTTGTTGCCTGTTGGTCCATGCTAATGACATCGAGTAAAAGAAGTTCGTTTTGTAAACGAATGCGGCAATAAATCAGAAGGAAAGCGTCGCGTCACACCCCCGACAACTGAAATAACGTTCATGAGTGAAGAGAGTTCAAAAAACCTAGGTAGGTAGACAGTTATAGTTTTGTGTTAAATAGATTCCGTATGTTTTTTAAATATATGATATGCATTGTATTAAATTGACACCACAAAATTGCAGGATGGTCCTCGAAAGATAAGGATCTTCGAATATCTACTAAAGTTTTTATTTTTTTCGATCTACTAACTACACTACACTGTTATGCATAAGGGCACTGCAGCCTCAGACGGCTTTACAGCTTCACTGGGCTTGGAGGCATTTAGCCACGAAAGCGTGGTAACAAGCTCCAAAGGTACCAAATTGGCCGAACGTCGAATTGTACTGTTGCCGTAGTAGCAATTAAGTCGCGAACTAGCTAATTCCCTATCCGTAATTCCATCTAAAGTATACATATATACATGTTTCTTTCGTCTGGGTGCAGGGAAGAAACATGAGTATAATTATATTAAGTAATCTGTAAATATTAGTCAAAACAAGGCAAAAAAAAAGAATAAAGGTCCGTTATATAACCTATTTGCCTTAGTGATGCTGGCGTCACGCCAACTTACATATCAAACGATGAAAATCTATTGTAGATAGAATTAAAGACTAATTTCGAATTACACCGAGCCTAAAAACCTCAAAGCAAAAAAGTAGTCATTTGTTATTAAAAAAAAGGTTTTTATATGCCTTCATTTTTGAATATTTCATGTTAAAGTACATATTATTAAGTATAGAAACTCATTTTGAAGCGAATAATTCATTCGGTTTGCTGTTAAATAATAAAAATACTGGACAACAGTAAAAATAAAGATATGACTAACTTACAACACTGAAAGGCTTTATTATTCATGTTGCGGAATTCTAAAAAGTAAAACAAGTTAAAAAGGGCGAAGGGCCTGCGCTGGCGCATGTGTTGCGCATGTGACGTGTCCGCCTGTTTCCGGTTAGTCGACGAAATTTGCGCCCCATTGTCCATAATGCTTGTCGGGGGTGGTAGATAATGTTAAAGTAACACGAATAGCATCATTGTTGAGATAAGTAATAAATGATAATAAGCCGAAATACGTAGCCGAGTGTACGTAGGCAAGCAATTACTCTATATTTTTATATTCATGAGTCAACGTTAAGTTCTTTGGGATAATGCTTGTAAGCAATTCAAGGTTCGAGTGCTTAGGAAATAATGAGCGTTTAACAGTACGGAGAACAGTAAATATTGTATATAACAGTAAATTACATAAATATTGCAAAAAACAAGACGTATTAAAAATGCAACGTGATATTATATGACCAAGCTGTTACAGCTATAAACTATAAATACTTAACGTATATTTTATTATCAACCTGTATAACTATGTTGTCAACAAAAAGAATGACGAAACTGATGACTTAAACGTTAAATGAGACGTGGGTAGGATTTCACGTAAACAATTATAAATTTTGATGACTGAAATTCAGCTTGAATAGCAAATTTTAGTTAATTTAAAGATCTAATTATAGATGAATAAGACACCATGCACCAATAGTCATTGGATAAATAATAACTTACTTTCATGAGATAAACGATACTTGCATATCAGCTTACACTGTTCCAATAATAGATATGCATGAAGTTTTCTATTAATACACCACATTAAAAACTCAATGTGTAATCTTTTAAGAATGCTGTCTGATGTTAAAACATACACAAGCGTATAGTTAACCGATAAAACGCGTAGAGTTACCTCGCATGACGTCATACAAGTATTAACACAATATCAACACACGGGCAAATAAATTTAATAGCAGCGGGAACGCTAAAAATCACACTTGTTCACTTCTCAGTGATGATGTCATCGACATTATAAATCGTTCTACCATGTATGCAGCCTCGCGCGTAGTTTTATTTTGGATGAAAGTGGGATAAAAAATCCAATCACCTTAATGATTTTTCAGTATAAGGGCAGTGTTGTTTGGCAAAATGTTCTTCATGCGTAAATGAAAAAACGAATAAGTCGTAGTGGTCGAGTAGTCTAAACTGGTAGAATATCGATTCTATGTCCGCAAGTTACAACCCCGGCAAACCCTAACGAATTATTCGGAATTCGCGTACATTTACGATTCCGATTGGTAACACTATCCGACTGACGGTGAAGGAAACCATCGTGAGGAAACATGAACTAAAATACAAAAATAATAAACATAAACACATTTTTGTAATATATTGTACCTACTTGTATTTCTTGTAAAATTTTACTTAGAAGTCTACAAATACTTACTAGAATATTCGAATTTCTTAAAAATTTGCTCTACCGTGACTCTATCTGACAATTAAATTCTAGCTAGTGAAAAGGCAGACCGAGGTTATGTAAATATAAAAGAAATTTTTAGATGAAGTTATGTGTTTCGTAACCACAAATTGCGGATACTAATTAATTCTTAGAGATTTCTAGTTTTATGTTTAGAAATTAACTAACGTAGGTAGACATCTTACGTGCGCACTGCACTCAGGAGTATTTCAAAAACATTTGTCGTTAAAACTATGCAATAAACTTTTTAAACTAATTATAACAGAACATTTCATTAAGAGTAAAGATTTCGTGCAAATGTGAAATTGCGATCTTGCACTTAGTTAAGAGTGTAGTGTAGATCTGGACAGTATAATTGTGTAATCATAATGTTAGATAATAACGTAAATTTACATAATTATTTTTATAATATTACACAGAGGATTGTTTTAGTATCGTAAAGTGACATAAGATTACAGAATCATATTGCACGGATGATACCTACTGCGTAAAAACTAATTCATATATATTTTTTAATATAACAGACTCGATATTTTTATCAAAGAACTGACTGTTTTATATTATATTAACAAATTAATAGTAATTTGTTGTGTAATTGTTGCAGTAATGTATTATAGATTCAAGGTTGTTTGCTGTATGCAAAATGTTTAACCGTAGAGCTGTAGTGATAGGCACCAGCTTAGGTACACGTGTATAGCTTCCAGTATCAACTTGGAATGAATCTTACAACATTGTTTGCTCTGGTATTATTCGTCTATATTCTAGGGTTCTGTCTAAACAGAGTTAAAACCCAAAATGAAAATAGTTCTCGTCTCTTCAGTATTATTATTTATTTTGTTACTCATTGCATTCTTGTACCTTTATATTAGTTATTATTATTCTGCTTATATGTTCGTTCTATAAAGCAATATTTTGTATTTTATCGCCATTTACTTTAATAATTGCCTTTAAATTTCAAAGTTTTATCCTTAAAGTGATATTAAAGATTTTTGGTCGTTTACAAAGTCATAAGCATTGTCCAATTTATCTATAGGAAATTACATTATTTTGTATAATTTGCAAAACGGACTGTATAGTGTACAGTGGATGACGTCATCGACTTAAAACCAGTTAAATAATAAATAAATACTGGCAACCTTCAAACCTCGCATAAAATATACACGAATTTGGCTTGTTTACGAATGCTCATACAAGGTTATTTAGATGAAGCAGAACTACTTTAAATATAACTTGTATCCGCTAATACTAATAGGTAAATTTTTAACGAGGTCCTAAGTCCTAAGGTAGGTTACCTGATACCAGAGTGGGTCGTGCGCGATAAACATACCTAATGAAAAGACCATCTTTGTTAATCGTTTCGCATCGCGTTACGTGATCACACAGTGTATCATACTGAGTGACGGTGACGCTTTTCCTTAGTAAGTATTTGAATGAATGAATACTTTATCACACTTTATATCGTACACTGGCGACCTGCATGCTACAAGACACTTTCTTCCAGCTAACCGGCGGTATTGAAGGACAAAAAAGTACCATTGAAGGTACTGCAAATAGAAGAATTTGTTAAATTGTACAAAAATGAGCTAACACTGAAGTATAAGTATAATAAGCTAACCTGACAACAGCAATTAGGTACAAAATACCTTTAGCTTGTGCCATTTTTATATTTATATATATTAACGAGAGTTAAGTTACGGCCTATTACTAGTTATCTATAAATCAAATAAAGTTAATAGCACTTTATAAATAATGATTTCCATAAGGAACAGCATGGAGAGTTCACGGCGTTAAAACTATCATTCTATTTGTAGTGTAATTGGCATTTACGTAAAAAGCAATATTTCAAAGATATAAATTTTTATCGGCAGTTTCCTTATATACGTTTAAAAACGCGTTTCTAGGTCAAGCAACATATTAGGCTACGAGGAATTTCAATGTGACCAACCTTTGTTGTTGGTCATCAGTGACGTTTACCTACTCGCCAAATGAGTCATTAGTATATCGAAGGAGTTGGATTAAAGTCCAGTTCCGGTTTCCGGCCTTTTAGGCCTCCATAACTAGTTACCAGAAAACAATCCTTTTTTAGAAACTTTGGCTCTCCCTTAGAGTTTTTATGTATTTTTACAATATAACAATATATCTGAATGAAATTCTAAAATAAATAACTAAAGAATACAAAAAAAACTATCCTCGTCGGCTATATTTCTAAACATTTACATATCCTTTTTTACATCTTTCGTATCTGCTGCAAGGACTGGTGGATGGATGAATAAGTTTGTACCTAAGCTTTATAAATTTATTAGAGAGCCCGCGACGCAGCCGCTATAATTGGAAAGTATGACACTGAGCCCGACGTAATTTTCCTGATGAGGGTTCCTAAAGGTATTGATACCGAAGGCACACTAGCTAAGTCCATCATTGACAACTAGATATAGTTTTTTTATTCAGATGTCAAATTACTTGACAAAAAAACGTTGACAATATACAGGTTGATATATAAAAACCTAATTAATATATTATTTTACTTTTAATATTCTTTTAAGTATCGCTTATTTGGCAATGTAGGGCCAATAAAATAATTTTTTAAAGTTCCTTGTAACAAACTCTCAAATTACCACGAAGATTGCATGCTATATACAGAAATACATAATTAATTTGAATTTCTTGTTTTACTTTTTCGTTATGGACACAGATAAAAATCATCGAAGGCGGTTCAGTCTTCATCTATTTTCACTAAAACAAGTATTTCGAACGTGTTTGTACTAAAAAACAAATGAGTCATAGAAATACCGTTTCATCTTACATTTTATGCTTCTTTCAATATTAAAAAAGTAAATACTTACATCTTCTGATCACCGTCGACATGAGCCTGGACGGTAAATCCAAACATAGAATTTTCATTACCCCTATAAACAACCCTCGACGGGATATCAACATTGAACCCCGCTACATACGCGCACACGCACATAAATACACACAGAGATAGCGCCATCGTTTATTATAAGCACAACACAAATTTATTTTCAAAACACTATTTTTATTATATAACTCGTCCTCATGATTCGTTCGAAGTTTACGTGTTCGTAGTCGTAAATCGTGACGGCCGACGTAACGTTCTCCCCGTACAGCTGTCGACGCGAAACTGAGCCGACCGAGACAAAACTTCATAGTTTGAACAAGGCCGCGATGAGGTAATGCCGTGGAAATAGGAAAATGCTTCGTCTCTGTATGTGATGAGTTTTCGCGCGTTTTTCTTAGTACTATGACTGTTTTGTGTTTAGAATAACGCCATTACATTTTCGTATAAGTGTAAAAGTTGGCATATTTATTACATAGCGTTATATTAATTGATGATATGGATTTATTTATAATAATAATTCATAAAATAATTTTAAATCGCTATTATTAAACTGTAATGCTACAACGATGAAAGTTCTCATAACGGTGTTTTCCCTAATTGAAAAAACTTCATTTGTAGAAAATTCTAACCCATGTCGATCGATACAAAACCGATTAAACTATAGTCAAAAATTATTAAGGTTACATATTGCAATTATTATTCATTAACGTTAGGCATTATTATACATACATACATATAAATAAAATTGCATGTTTCACCTCGATAATTTTCTCACAACCAAGTCGGCAGCAATGGGTACAGAACGGTACCTTCTAGGTTACTATACATAATTACTATAAGCACATAACCGTTTATACAAAAAAATAAAAAAAATAATCGAATAGCATCTCATAAATTATAATTTATAATGAAAGAGATCAATGACATTAATTAAAAACATTTGTAAATAAAAGAAAAAATAATATAATTATAACATTTAATAATCAAATTTAATCAGAAAATATATAAAGAGACACTCAAAAGTATAAAAATAGCAGAAATATTATAGATTTACACTTAAATATATAATAATGTACATTATAGATTCTATCAACAAGGCTTGAACATTAACTTTAAGTTGATTTGCTATAGAGCTGAAACAATTTTTATTGATAATTTCATTTCACCCCTAAGCCCAGTGAAGCTGTAACTCTAATAACTCCAGGGCCCTTAAGGCAACCAGTTAATTCGAAAAAAAAATCATTTTCACCTTTTCTAAGAGTAAACGAATAGCTTAACTTTTAAAATAAGTATTTACATATGTAACGGTACACTTAAAATAAAAATTAGTAAATTGCAAGCTTTATAGAAGAGTGCATGCGTGAGACTAACTCCCTTAGTATCTACGACGCGACATATCGTGATCAGGAACTTTCAAAAATATTCACAGATATGTATATAAATTAAATATTACAAGCCAAAGCTTACTGTTCTTAATTATCAAGATTAATGAAAACAAAATGCCAGTTTACATCTGGCAACATCATACAAATATAAAATATATATATAGTATGTCGTAGCGCTGGTATGGTGTATATATTCATGACTACCCTACTGCTCGGACTGAGTAGAGAAATATATAAGGCGTGGCATAAGGAGCAAGTGAGACCTAGCTCCGATCCATCGGGATGGAGCCCTAGAGCGAAGCAGCCGCTCGCGCGATACAGTGACAGTGCATTCACTAGCTACCAACATACAATCATTACACTGCATATCTACATACATGCACACCACTCAAGTACATAGGTTCTGTAATTGCTCATTTTTTTCTTTTTTTGTCAAGTTAGACAAAAATTGCCAAATCACTAAATACACATGTTCTTTCCTTCTGGGAGGAAGGAAGTCGAATTTCTATGGATAGGGATTTAGTCAGATCGCGACTTTTTCGTATGATCGGCAACAACCAAAGCCGAGGTTCGGCCACTTTGGCACCCTTGGAGCTTGTTGCCTAGCTTTCACGGCTGAGTGCCTTTAGCGCCCGCCCCTAGTCGGTGAAACTGTAAAAGCCGATTGCGAGGCTCAGTGTTCTTATACTCGTAGCTAACAGTGTAGTCGGTTTGAAAAAAAAAGGAAGCAGGATTTTTACTTAGATCGTCGGACTGTACGTATCTCAAGATATATTCTTGTTGTACTCGTCGATAATGATGGTATACCGAGGATACTACTGCTGCCTGATACTGATGTTGTAAGCTCGCGTTACGACATATAATATTATATAACAAAGTTTACCAGCTTATTTCCAAGCTATTCTTTCAAACAAAAATACTGATTTCATCATAAATACTTCAGTTCCATGTGCATCCTCACATGTTACCATTAAAAATACCCTACAAATACCTACCAAGCATTTTAATCTAATAAAAATTATATTCCTAATTTTAGTTTTGTCTTTCAGAAAGTCTTTTTATCGTTTTAATTTATTATTAAAAGCGTCGTCTGGAGCTCACTATGTTTTATAAAAATATAATACCTATTACGTTTTTAACAAAAAAGGAAAAACGTTGACAGTATCATATTTTGTAATATATATTGAGTATTGCTGCGGGTTCCCCACTGACGAGACATTTACATAAAAACATATTTGATAAAGCTTTCTTTTCTCCATGTACCCGTGTTCCTAAAACATGCTAAGCTGAATCATGTATGACACTACATAATGTGACAAAATATGTTTGGAAAATTTAGTAATAGTAGACCGTAGACAGAGAAGGACATAGACCTACAAATGGTGTAACCAGATGTGAGAAAGCGTTATTTTATATTAGTGTTATCATTTTATTCAGTTTCCTTAAAATTTACTATTATACGCACGCACAAAACACTGTTCAATGTCAGTTGTGCAATAATATGTTAATTTACTTTATCTTCGCTAGAAAAAACCACACTCTCAATCTCGACTTTTACATAGTTATAGCGATAAAGACACAAAATCCATTCTCATTTGTACTTCATATTTTTTGGATATTACTCATTCGGTTCGTAGTGAAAGAGTAGGTAAGTAATTTCATTAACTATTTTAGTTATTATCTTTGCGTAAGCATCAAAACGGCTAACAGTTATAAATTCCCGAAAACTATGCAAAACCGAAATCAATTCAAACTCTTCCTTTACTAAAACATGTTGTGACAGGTAGTCCTTAAGAAGATATGCAAAAATTCTATTTTTTGCAGTGGGAACCGACAGTGAGTATAGATAGCAACAGAATAATACTTAAATAATTCATAATAGAATAATACAGAATAAATTTGACTTCGTTTGATACTAAGCAGCACAATTTAGATAGATGCAACAATGAGCGCCGAAAACACGCAAACATCAACAACTTTTTTTTTTGCCCGCTTATTGCTAAGCGGCTGCCGTAGCCATAGTACTAGTGCGTTGCTGACCTCAAAGGAACCCCTACTCACCGCAGGAACACAACGCATTGCGTCACTACGTGCCAAAAGGACCCATTATGACATTACATTTTTTTAATGGAACGATATTTAAATTAGGCATTTAAGGTCTAGTCATTTTGTTAAGATTGAAGTAATAACTCTTAAAGACGAAATGGTACGGCGGTAGGTCAATTCGTACATATGTCAAGTATCATGTTAAAACCAAAAGCGGCATGCGTTATAGAAAAAGCCATCTCAAGTCATTACTCAACATATTTAAACACATTGATATTAATATTTGTAAACGATCAACTCACTTTCATTAATGATTTGAAAGCAATAAAAAAATGTTAGATATAACAAAACTGAAATGAGCGTTATTTTGTATAATGTCACTTCGGTTTTCAATGTGCGGTCTTATAGAGAAGCGAAGACATGTATACAATAGTATTATTATATTTGTTTCAGCATTATTTGAAAATCCTGTACCCTATACAGAATATCTTACAATGGTCTATTTATATTATTCCAGAAATAAATATATTTAAAATACAATTTGATTTTAATATTTGTATTGCACCTTACTAAAAGCAGTTAATTACAATATTGCACACAAAATAATAAACCGACATACATCATTTAAAATAGTGTCTTTTATTTAAACAAATAAAACTTACATTAAAACTTTTTGTTTCCTTATTTGAAATAAACCTGATAATAATGGATTCAATGTAATTAAAGCAAATTATTCGAATGATTTGATATCTTTTAGGTATAAAAAAAACCCAACAGGTTTCTAGTGATGTATCATTAGTACAATGTTTTGAATTGATAATATAATTTATCATTTATAAATAAATGCCTACTTCAGTTCATAGTTTAAGTAAAAAACGTTAGATAAGGATTTCATCTATCCAATTTATCGAATAATATTTAAATATCGTAAATAGAATAAACATACAGCACTAGAAAAAAAAGATCGGTCCTTCGACCCCATTCAAAAAGCGGTTCAAAAGCGTTTTTAATAAAAATTGTTTTTTTATTTTAAAAATTTTGTTAAAAATTAAATTAAATAAATAACAAGTAAAAAAAAGGTTATCTAGCCTCTATAGATCTATCTCCGTACTCTTATGATTCAGAATCGAATCTAGGATTCCGAGTTTTGTTCTGATTCTTATAGATTAAATGCCACTTATATACTAAGATTTGGAAAACTTGAAGACACTCGGTGTGCTCTTCTTTTGGGGTTTATTTTCGGCGACCTTGAAGAAATATATAAAAATTATTACGTTAATAAAAAAAGCTAAGAATAAAAACGATGGAACAGTTGGTAGAAAAATTAATGATTATATTTTTGCTAAGTCGGTCCCAATACAGGATCTAAACAAATTATCGTTTAAAATTCACTCTTAACAGTTTTTATGATAAGCCTTAAGAAGTATTAACTTTAAAAATATTTCAAACTATCGGATCTTGCAAAGCAAACATCTAATAACATTTAAAACATTTGATATATATAAGCTTTAGCTAATTCGACACAATAATGTTCTTAATTGGAAAACATTGTCGTTTTTTTATTTTATTTCGATAATTATTTGATGTTATTATTAGAGAGCACCAGATGTATAGTACAGTGCAGTTTGAACACAACAGTGACCTTCCAGCCACGAGATACCTTCGACAGTCATAGACGGCGACACCGCCCGACAATCAATAGAACGAAAGTATCAAATTAATTGGTATAGACGTAGATTTCTGGAATCAAGTAAACGCAAAAAACAAATACTCACAGTCCTCTCACCCAGCAGAAGACGGGCCTTGTCCTCCTCGTGAGGGTCGGGAGGCGCGGCGGCGCGCCGGTGCAGCTGCAGCTTCTGACGGATCGCTTGTGACAGGAGAACTCTGCACAGGCAATCGTTTCAGAACTTACTACCTGCCATTAACTCCTTGGGACTCGTTTAAATAACTCCATAACGGTAAATAATACATAAACACTGAGACGCCCTAGAGACTAAAAGGTATTAGGTATATAGGCTAGAGACAAATATTGGTCAAAAGATTTAGATCATCGTTCCTCAAACTATATTTTCTCTTGACTCCGTTATTTCTATGTTATCACTTTGTGACCCTCTAGAAGTTTTTAATGAAATATATGAAGCTGTTTATTTTAAACAAGGAAATCTAAGATGCCGGAAAAGACTGACTCTATTATTATGTTTATATCGATTTCTAATATGCTTCGAGTATTCTTTTTCAGGAATACGAGTGTTGCGGCCGGGGGCGGATCGTGAATTAGTGGGGACCCTGGGCTAACAATACTTGGGGCCCTGCTTATTAATCAAACGAATTGCCTTTTCGACAAAAAATGTTTTAGTGATGATATATAGTGTATAGGAAACAATTAGGGCAATAACATATTTTATTTATAATATGACTTAGATACACAAATAGCAACTGTAAGTTACAAATAGAAAAATAAATAAAAAAGGTTGTGTTATATAAATTATAGAGCCACCTTTTCTGCGTTTTGTTAATGAAATAGTAAATCCTTTGTTAAATCACAATGTACGTAAAGTGACAAATAATTTAGTCGATTGTTCGACAGTGTTGACATAAATTTGTTTTCTATATACAAGATCCTGGAGAAAGAGTGTTCTGCGACAGTTAGTGATTGGCATCGTTAAAAAAATCTTCAAGTTAGTATAGCAATATGGGAAAACATCAACAAGTTTCTTTTTTATCTTGTAAAATCATTATTTAGCAACCTACCTACTGGCCACAAGCCTACGTCAATATATTTATCAAACTCGATGTTTTCTAAATTTCTTTTAAACTCGGTATCATATTCATTTTGCTGAACAACAATATTGTTCTTGTGGAACCATCTTCCGGTCAATGTGTTCCCTCCTTCTTACGATATCAAGACCTTCGAGCGTGACGTGAAGAGATATATATGCAGGCCGGCATGACAGCGGCGACCGCTACTCGCCTGTCTATTCATTGTGGCCGTTGTGTTTGGATTGCACTGAGCTCACCAACAGGGACAGTATCGTAAGTTTGCTGAGCTAGTATAAAAATTCGATAGACACGCACACGGACACGGTTTTTTATTGAAGTGAAACTTCTTATGCGATTTCCAAGCGTTAAACGTTAAATGTTAAACGTTTAACGCACATTATCGGTCTCTCCTCTTTCTGTGAGCCAGAGCGAGAGAGTAAATGTCGGTGTGTATATTATTATATATTACACACTGTTTAAATAAGAAAATGCCTTTTAAAATGAAGTTTGACTTCTATCGCGTGTGAATCGCACACACACTTTTTTATTTATTTATTGGCACTTCGGGGTGTCAACCTTTTGATTTACATTTTCTGTGTATCAATATTTTTTAAATTTGACATATTGTCCATCCTACGTTGTGCAAAATAATTATATTAAACATTCCAGTTTCATACAGGTGTTTTTAAAAACACGACGGCCATAGGCGACGGTAATCATTTACCATCAGGTGGGCCGTGTGCATGTTTGCTACCTTTTGGCATTAAAAAAAACTGAGATACCTTCTTGTATCACTCTTGGTGGCGAGCAGGAGATCGAGCCAGGTCCAAGTCACGTTGTGATACTCCAGAGTCGGCAAGACTAGTGGGAGATCGCGCACATCCTCCAAGTTCTTCTCCTTGCTGCCTTTATATGAGACTCTCACTGGAACTTCTGGGATTTTGATATAGATGAATAGCTTATTTTTCTCAGCTCTCTCCTGTTAGAAAACACATATAAAACAATAGATATAAATAATCAAATATTTCATGTAATCGGAAAGCATCTTTTGTAGATCGATGTTTAGGCTAGAAAGAAAGAAAATACATTTATTGCAGAGAACACAGGTTTTAAGGACACACAGTTTTTAAGGACACAATTAACAATACATAAGAGTTAAAAACTAAATAAGAAAAATGAAAAAAAACAATAATGATATCATATAAACCCATGTGCCGTAGTACCATTGCGAATGGCTGCCGCTGTTCTGAGTGACCCCAGCGCTTATTTTCAGTTGCAGCCAGTCAGTGCGTACGTCGGAAACCCCATCTGATGTAGCTAAAGGTGCACTTGTTGATGCTTGGCGACAGATTTTCAACTTGAGGGTGGTAGCTAGCCAGGCGGGCATTAGAAAAAACCCTACCACCATGCTATGGTTTCCTCACGATGTTTTCCTTCACCGAAAGCTCAGGCTCATTGTAGGTATTCGAACTCACGTCAATCACACTCTACCACTGAGCCATCATTGCTTCAAATTAACATATATTTTTTATTTTTTTTACATATATGTGACAAGTTTTCACAACGTTTTTATTTTTAGTAAAACTAGTCTCTGATAATACCTAAGGATAGGTACCGTGTTAAATAAACTGTCATAAACATTATCGACACAGTATAAAATTGATAGTTAATATATACATCGATAATAGCGTAGTCCGTGTCTCAAAACTGACCTTCATTTTCTCGACATCATCCTTGTCCCTTTTGTCTCTCTTAACGTAGAAGTTCGAATTGGAATCTTTGCCCTTCTTCTTTGTTTTCTTAGAGCCGGTAGAGACGAGGCTCGCCGAGGACGCCGGCCGGAGAGCGCCCTCTGCTTCCTCTTCACCGTCCTCTATCGAGTCGGGGTCGCGTTCCGGGAAGCAGAACTTCAGCATCGTGTTGAAGAACTTCTTCGTGAGACCTGGAGGAGTCACATAATATGTGTACAGATTACGTACTTATTGTATTCGTTAACTAACAACAAAAATTTCACATTAAGATATAAACAAACAAAAAAAAATTAACAACCAAAATAAAAAAAAAAACGTCATGTTCAAATATTTTAAATGTGAACATACAAAAGACAAAAATATCTAAATATTCAAGCCAAATTCTATAGAGAAATGAACACCAGCTCAGGTCGAATAGTTTTTGACTTATGGAGGGGTCAAAAGTAGGCCTAAATGTTTCGTGTAAATATGGACAGAGGCCGGAGCGTTCGCCCGCTCCGAACTCATAGCCTTCTAACTCATACGTACTAAAACGCATGTAATAAGGCAAGAGAGCTTGATATAAATCATAATAAGTGAAAATATGAGCAAGTAATTATGTCCATTACACAAGACAAATGGAAATATAGAACCCTTCAATTACTTAATATGTTAGTTATACATGTCGCAATTAAACCGAAACTTGTTACACTTGAATAAATATGCCGGTTTTTACAAAAGCGTCACGACTCGTCTCGTTAGTGTTAAATAAATATTACTGAAAATGACGAAATAATGCGATTTTAAAGTTTTAAATAACATAATGTTTCGATAATGAGTTTTTTTTTGCTTGCTGGTGTAGTATTCATAAGGTAACATATTAAAATTATTCCCTATAGCTTTCTTGAACAGAAGACACCTTTTTAAGAAATAAATCCTTAATTTTACGACGTGCGGAATCCTTATACCCAGTGAACATATGACCTATATTTTACATAACCCACACATCATTTGTGTAAAATTTACGTAAATATGTTACATATGATGTGAATGTGATGTCAGACTAAGGTAAAACGACGACTGTTTTTCTTAATGCCTATAAAACCGTCGATGTTTTAAAAGATAGAGTGATAATTAAAAATGAACTGTTAGTAACTAACCGATGCGTATGGGTACGACGTTGACCTCGAAGTGCTCCTTGACGGCGATCCCGCCGACCGGGGGCCGGTCCCTGCAGAAGACGCGCAGCGCCGCGCGGCGAGCTAGCGGTGCTCGGCCCCACACCTCTTGAGGTACCAGCACCTGACATAAAACCACTCTAAATGAATTTAAGTAAGGTAACATTTTCTTTGGTCACCTTATATAACGTGACGTGACGTACAGACGATACGTTAGAGTCTAAAATGTATACTGTTCAAACTCAAATTCAAGGAAGTTTCAATTGAACTGCGTGCAACGTTACAAGGATAAATGTTATTTTTTGTTTAGATGATGTAACTGTATAAGGATTGATATTTGTAAGTTCTCCGCCACACCAATTTTTTCCGCAACACATCGTTATGTACCGGTGCGCTGACACGTCCGGAACACGTACACTCCCAAACCACTCCTCAAACATATTATCAACGGCCGAACTCGACCGGGACTACAAACCGGAGTAGTCTTCAGTAATTAAACAAATAAAATCGTAAATATGAACGGTTACCTCTGGAAAGGGCTCGTTGGGCAGCAGATTCTTTACGCTCACGTACCCCACTTCGAGCTGATGTTCCACCGAGTCGTCGGAACGAGACGTTTTCGTGTACCTGCATCATGGGTATCAAATAGGTATATCTAACATTATACAACTACATATGAGACTGCTTACGTAATGGAATCACAAAGTTTATGTTTATGATTTATGAATGAATATACGAAGCAGTATAACTTCTTTTGTTTAACATACTAAATAACTCATAGTTCCTCTTCCTAGGTTAGTCTATATAATAAAAAGCGAAATACGACTCATCATGAGATCTCCGAAACTATGGGTCCGATTAACTTGAAATTTAGCATAGATACTACGTTGATGAATAGATTTTGCTACATTCAACCTCTAAGGGTGAAAAATGGTGGTTGAAAGGTTGTATGCGGTGCAAACATTAGACTTGAAATTGTGTACTTAGACCTTTTAATAAAAATAATGGAACACATGTATCAGTATTAATCAATTATTCATGAGTAAAGAGTGTATAAATAGGGGTTGAAAGTTTGTTAGGTAAAAATGATTTATGTATAACATATTTACTTATAATTATGCACACATAACATATATATATATTGACCTGTAATTTTGCACGCATACACTTCAATTTATGAAAATTCATCAATAAAGGGTGTAAAATAAGGGTTGAAACTTTGTACAGTGAAAACTTTTGTTCTTGTTTATAGTTTTGGTGATATTTATTAACCACACATGAACCCCAAAATACTCTCCAATTGAAAAACCCAGCTTTTTTCAAATTCTTTACCTAATTAAATTAAGGGATGAAATTTGTGTTGTATGTTTGTATAGGTAGCCTAAGATACCTAGAGTTTTTTTAAACTATATATATATATATATTATTTTATCTATATAGTAACTGTTTTATGTTAACCTTTGCTATGGCAACCGTTGCCATGTTAACCATTACCATTTTAATTATAATTTACTAAAGTCAGTCTTTTTAATTCCGTGTAATTTTTATTTCTGGATTTAAGTCATAATAGGCTTGACTGATCCTTGTGAAATTTTGTACACGGGAAGCTTATGTCAATAATATGAGTAAAAGCAATATTACGGGATAAATATAACTACTGCGTAATAAACGCGTACGGAGCCGCGGGAGCCCACTAGTCATTGTAATATCATCACCGCTTATAATTAAGTGTCCCTTCCTTCCCATGATATAGGGTCCTTCAAGCGAAGCGTGATGAGCCGTTTCAGTAGGTCGGCATGGTATGGACGTCTTTCAATGGGATCTGACAGCGACGGTCACCGTTATGTTTAAAGTTTACCGTACTTGCTATCAGGTGCTGGACAGATATTTTACTGAGCCGAATAAAAAAGGCGAAAATGTAGTCAGAGTTAATTAAACAAAGGAAATGTACTGACAAAAAGTTGGTGAGCAGTAGGTCCGCGATGCCGAGCTGGCCGTCTGCGTCGGTGAGCCGCCAGCGCGCGCTCTTGAAGCAGATCTCGTTGTAGCGGTGCGGGGGCGCATGCGCACTGCGCACCGCCGCCGGCGCCGCGCGCCGCACCTCGTGCCACGCGCGCACCATCGCGTCCAGCTCCTCCCCCAGCGACCACACGCACTCCTTGCACTCGTTCACCTGCGCACGCACGCACGCACGCACACACGCACGCACACATACCAACGTATCATATAACTATACAGTGAGCACGAGACGGCAGAATAAATAACAAAATAGACTAAACTGTACGCGAAGAAAATAATAATGCGAGCTTAGCAAGGAATGTAACGCATGGAGGCGCAACGTAAAGCTAACGCCGACAAAACTATGTATTTTTTTTTAATACGAAAAATTATTGCATTTCGTACGAAATCATCTCAAAACGAGAAAAGACAAATGCTTATGACACAATATCTGTTTCACGTTTTCCCGAAAAGAAAACAGAATAAAACTTTATTGGAATCTATAAATACTTACGTTTTTTTGTCTTAATTTACCAATAAAACATTATCCACAACTACTATGAAAAAATGGCGCCCTTTTTATTTATACGCCTATGGCCCACGGATCAAAATTATAATAGATTTTTTTTCATCTACCAGGTTACTTTATAAGTATTTCGTCGCTTCCCGTTTGACTCCCGTACATCTGTTTTATAACGTAAGTAGGTGTTAAACTTAACATTTAAAATACTACAAACTGACCTGATCGTCAAGACTCTTCAGCTCCGCGATGGCGGCCGGGTCCTCGTCGGTGATCGATCTGTTCTTAAGGTAATACTCCTTCTCTAGCCGTCGCAGTCTCGCCAATGATTCTCTCACCTATTAAAAAAAACAATATTGTGTAATTTAAGACGCCAAGTGTTTTTCTTTTTCTTACCTGATTCAACACTAAGTAGCATCGACACAACAGGTTTTTCTCTTATACACTCCTCTGTCAGCTATCGTCATTTGTGAAAACTATTACAGCTTTTATATATAGATTTTTAACTTGAGGGTGGTAAGAATTCTTTCAAAAACCACATAAAACTAAAAATTTACTGTTTAAGTAATTGTACTAATATTTCAAAGAATATATAAACTAATAAAACGCCTCGAAAATTCTACATACCAGATTTTGCTAACCTAGATATGATTTATTATACTGTATTATATACGAAATACATTTAAAACTGGTCTAGTATATTGAATATTGAGTCACGACATTGGCTCATATCATACTAACATTTAAAATTTGTAAACAGACTCAGTTCGATTACGTCATTCTACACTGTGTTACTTAATACAAGGTTATTTTCGATAACTCATTCATATCTTCGGTAGTATAGTGGTAAGTATCCCCGCCTGTCACGCGGGAGACCGGGGTTCGATTCCCCGCCGGAGAGTTCATTTTTTTCATTTTTTCATAATAAATTTGTACATTTAAACATCTAACATTAGATGTTTCATAAATTCGTTCATACTTGTATAGACATTATATTTCATTCATCCGTATGTGATTTCATGGAAAGGTTTCAATGGATTGTAGTAATCTAGTTATCATAATAATATGACTTATACATTTAATATTAGTTTAATATACTTCCGTCTACTTTATCCATGTTGTGATTACATAGAATAAATGTTCAATAATACATTTATAAATAGAGCATATATTTGTATTTTAGAAAATGTGATCTAACTCAGTTCTTTGATAGTTAACAATAATGATGTATGTATAGATGTACCTGTGTTTGCAGCTTGTGTATAAGCTGCCTGGGATCTTGGTCCTGGTGCAGCTGGAGCTGGAAGCGCATGCGCGCGCGCCGCTCGAGCGTGCGTCTCCGCTCCGGCTCCACGTGCAGCACGACGTTATTCACCACGTCCAGCAGCATCGCATACTAAAATAACACACACCAACGATTACCTACAAATGACAAAATACCTAGTAATATTTATGCATACTTTTTTATTAATTTAAATAAATACATTTTTCAATGTCAAATAATAATTATATTATTATCGACAGAATCTGTTCTGGAATGTTATGCCAATTATTTAATTTGACGATTTTGAATTAATATTAGTTATTTTCGTTTCATAAAATTATTTTTACTCGTATATTATTATTGAAAATAACATAGTCTATCCAATTAAGAAATGACATACATCTTCCCTTCAACAAAATTTCACAAGCCATCTTTGTAGACATATAAACAGACAGACAAAAAGTTTTATTGTCATATTCGTACTCGGTGTACTCTATATTCGATATCTATCAAGAAATTAGGAAAAAAAATAGATAACAATAATAAGAACAAGTAATACGATAGATTTATTAATTGGATAATATTTAGTGAATAAAAAATATATATTGGCTATTTAGGTTTTACACAAAAACAACATATTCTTAGGGAAATGTAAATAAATTAGTACACACATTAATTTTTATTACTACATGCGTTATTATAGAAATGAAATTATTCTTCAATTTGATAATGAAGTATGGTTGGCAGAGAAAGCTAAGTGAACGAGATTTCTGTATTGGCGCCTACATTCACTGGTTACCCATTTATCCTAAATTCAATCTGTTCGCTTTCAAATATTATACGTTCTAATTAAACAAGTTATTTTTTCTAGTTCGGCCAAATGACTGTACACTAACTGATGGTAAGCATAGTACAGTCCACAAAAAACGGCGACGATCGATGACACAGATTTCATCAACAATTGTTGATGTTATGCCGGTCTGTTGATATGCCTCATTCATAGGAAGCAGGGTTCATGTTGGCTGGAGAGACCATTCCACAACCACACGCTATTGCAAAGGTAAGAATTTACGAATTTTGACGTAAAAGTCAAACTGAATACTAGGGGTGAATAAGAAACCTGTTCTACCTGTTCCTGTTCCAGAGAAATAACACTTACAATAACCTGGTTCTAAAATAACAGCCTATTACATGACGATATATCAATCTATTACTATAATTAAGAAGAGTTAAAAAAGCTTGTTATAGGTCATATATTTGTTTGTATCTCTCTCTAACAAAGTATACATAACGCTTGGATAGAGAAAAGCATATTGCAAAGTAAAACAGTTTACTTGTGTCACACACCGCTCTATGGAACAGGCACGTTAGCAACAGCTTTTTCGATTTGTTACTTTTTTTTACTTTTCTGATAAATTTGCCTTACTCCTACTGTAGAGTGGGTTAGTGAGTGAGTGAGTGACCTGCAACGAGTTGGTGCAGACGTCGAGGTCGTGGTGCATGAGGGTGAACGAGTCGTAGGGTTGCTGCGCCTGCGGGCACGCGTCCCCGGGCGCGCCCACCGGCTCCGCCTCCTCGTGCGACACGTAGTAGAACTCGCAGGCGCACCGCGACACTATCCGTTGTAACTGTACCGGGAATATAATCAAGGGTCAATCAACTTATTTATTTTCAATTGATAATATTCATATACACAAATAATATTACAATCGTATTTAAGATTATTGGGCACAACGAGAAACTTGATTGCCTTCACGCGCACGGGCGCGACGGTGCTCTTTGATAGGTGTCTTTGTTGAGAATTTAAGAAAAATAAACTTTATTTTTGGAAATAAAAACTAACTCCTCATAAATTTTGGTATTAGTTGACTAACTTATTATTTCATAGATCAGTTTTGTTGTCATCTGTATTTTATGAAAATGACAAGTGATTATAGTTATCGTTATACGTAACTAGATGGCGTTGTATTCAAACTTTCAAATATTACGTATAAAATGTATTTATCATAGCATCTAGAAAAATTCAGTAGAAAGTAGCAGTCATGCAAAATAATAACCTGCATTTTTTGTAAATAACTAGTTAGCTTTTGCTCGCTACTTAAAAGGAAACGACTTGCGCGCCACCTACTGTAAACTGGTTGTACTATTAAACAAGCTTCGCGGATGTAAATACAACAACTGGGCAAAGTTTCATCGCAATCAGATGAATGTTTTATGAACACATAGGGGACAAACAAAAAAAGAAACATTCATTCTTATATAGATAGGTTACCTAGCATTAGGCTACACCTCTTACTAGCTAGCCTTAAATATTGATTTTTATTAAGTAAGTGGGAATTAAGAGCGCACCCGAACTGCTTTATCCGCGTGCTCTGGCGTAATGGTTAGTGATACGTAAACACAATGTTCTACAAAAATATTGCTCCTTAGTACATCTAAAAAAAAGCCCGCGAAACCACACGCCTATCTCTTATACATGAGCAACAATAAGGTATTTTGTGACAAAATTATATTGAAAATTGAAAAGTGATTTATGAGCATCATTATTAGGCATGGCATATTAATGCTTACGAAAGAAAGTTATTTCATCATGAAAACAATTTTATGTAGATAAACTTTGCTCTTTATAGTATGTTATTTGGACGAATAGTTTGGGAGATAATGTAAAATTAAAATAATTCAACACTCTGCTCGGTCCTATTGCCTATAGGTGTAGTGGTGTAATAACGAGCCGTGTGAGTTGTGAGTGTGCGCCCTGGTAGCCCGATAAAAATATTGTTTATACTGAAGTATTATAATTATAAATCATAACTCAGCGATTTTTTTTTAAATTATACACGGGTGAAACCGCGGGTCACAGCTAGTTATTAAGTGTAAAACCAGTGAAACCCCTATTAAATCTATATATGTAATAATATGTAGAGAACCTGCGCGAGTCCGGTATCGGCGCTGGGCCCCACGGTGGGTCCGATGACGACCCCGGCGGAGTGGCCGCTGCCCACCAGCCGCGGCACGTCCGGGAGCGTGCTGATCTCCGCGCCCTGCCACCGCTCCTCGATCTCCTCCACTGACACCCACTGGATGTTCTCTACACAGGACATTCTACTTTCTTTACCGATAATTACTATTCACGGTAAGTAGCAAGGCACTTTTTACCTGAGTAAGTAAAGTGTTATTATGTTAATAACTATATTAGGGAACGTACCCATCCTACGTGACCAATTTAAAAGAAAAATTATGACCTCGGTGACCACCAATAGTATATGAAACACTCCCCCTCCCCTTTTAGTTTTCACGTAATAAATCATAAATTTAGTTGTAAATTATTTTAGCAGACAGAAATTAAAAAAAAAACATTTCACTCATATTTGTTTTATTAATACACTGCGAGTTTATAAAGCGCTAAACACTGCGCGTCATATTTTAATATAGCTCAAAAAAACACAAGATTTCCCTAGAAGATATTGAGTACGTGAGGAAAACTTAAGCCCTCCCCCCGCCCTGTTACCAAGCGTGGTATTTTGAAGACCCCCCACGGCCATCAGAACGGGTCACGTAGTATGGATACGTTCCCTTATTTTTTAATGGATGTATAGAGATGAGAGTAATATCCAGACATCACTATTATTTACGTACGTATCATTTACGTATTTGTCTGACCGGTAATGTGTCTTGGAATCTTATTGTAGAACCCAAAAAAGTTGTTATTTGCCTTACAGAATCTAAAGTATGTAATGACTTATTTGTGTTTATTTAGTATATATGGCCCAGCTTATCTAATATGTACATTAACTAGAAGACTTCTTCAAATAGAACTTCACCAAGTCCTGGAAACCAAGACTTTTAACCAGTGTGCCTTGCCCATTTTCACTCTATATACATAAACCTAAAGTTACACAAAGAGTAATGGAGCGGGCCATGTTCTCCCTCGTGAATCGTGTACCAAATGCAGAGATCCGGAGGAGACCAAAGGTTGAAAATATTGGCAAGCGAGTCACGAGGCTAAAGCCGAGGTGCGGGCACTTGGCAGGCCGAGAAGACGGACGGAGGACCAAAGGTATTGCGGAAAAGCGACCGGATTTACTCAGCAGTGAGTAAATGTGGGCTAAACGGATGAATTAGGAGATCTAAGTTATGATACTGAATTTCTGAATATCATTCATCGTTGTCATAATTAACGTTTGTAAATACCTTCCCAGGGCCCTAAATAGAATAAAATAATTGTGATTTAGATTATTTGTTTTGCCTGAGAATAGATTGCTGAGTGTAGCGCGTTGTAGAGGCAGTAGGAGTAAGAGTGGGTACCGTGCAGGCGGCGCGGGTCCGCGTTCCCGAGCGCCGAGGACGCGCTCACGGTCGCGTAGTACTGCATGGCGGAGAGCGCGGCGCGCCACGCGCTCGCCGGCGGCTGCCGACGCACCAGCTGGCGCACCTCCGCCCGCGCCGCGCACACCACCACGTACCCGCGCGTCTCGCAACCCTTCAGCACCACTTGCGAGTTCACCAGCTCGACTGCACACCCACATACACACACACACAAACTCACTAGTGCATCAGGTACAATGTTAAACCACAGGTGGATCAAGCGTGTGCTCGTATCCGAATGTATATTCATAACTAGCGATCGCTTGCAACTTCGTACGCATTAATTACAATATAAAATTAAACAGCCGATAACCATCGCCCTGAACGTAGCTATCTATTACTATGAGATTTTTTATAATCGAAGCAGTTACTTGCTACGAAAGTACTCACAAACTGTATCTTTTTATAATTGTAATATAGATTTACATTTTATGTAATGAAATTAAATGAAGCAGTAATTCTTTGGAATTCTCACAAAACCTTAATTAAATTTTAAGTAGAGCTAAAGTCTACTCGTTTGTAAAAACCAACTTACCGCACCAGTATCATAAATAACAATTTCAACACATTTGCTCAAAAAATGCATTTACGAAGTCTGTATACATTCACGCTCCATTATATAGCGCGGTGCGGTTAAATTTCTACCACACTCTTCGTTGTATAGCTCCGTGCGGTAAAACTTTTACCACACGCTCTGTTGTATAGCGCCGTAAGGTAAAATCTACCACACGCTCCGAATTTCACATTACGAGAATAAATAAGCTGAACCTTGAACTGGTCGAACCTTGGAAGCACTTATTATCAATACATTTGTCTCACTTTAATACTAAAGATAAAAATGAGACGAAAGATGTAGTTCTAATTTTAACTACGCGAATGTGAAGCCTTTTGCAAATTCGCGCCATTTTGATATTAGAAACGTCAAAGATTGTTGCGACTTTCCGGCTGATATTTATAAACAAAATAATAATATGAATTCAAACGAGGAATCCGAAATTAACATCGAACCTATTCCACCTGAGATCTCGAATGAGGTGCAAATGTATAATTTCTTAGTTACTATTAAAAATAATGTAATGGAAAAGTTTGCTTCATTACATGTTGTACTGTTTTCTCGCAAATGTGTTGAAACATGTTTTTGTGACACGCGAGCGGATTATTTGGCTTTTACAAACTCGTCACTTTTCGTTTACTCGTGTGTAAAAACCAACATATCGCATTAGTATTATAAATAATTATAATATTATATTTAACAGTTTTTATTCAATGAATATAACATAAGTGTATTGTAGCAAGTTATGATACTGACTGAGGCAGGCGGTGTGCGCGGAGTCGTCGTCGAGCATGTGCCGGGAGGGGTGGTGCTGCGCGGGCGCGTCGGCCTCCGCCCCGCTCAGCTCGTCGCTGAACACGACGGGCGCCTCGCCCCCGGCCTCCGCCACCAGCGCCGCCAGCATGCTGCCGCTAGACTTCGCACGACAAATAAACATTTGCAAAATACATTAAATATTTATCTGATTTGCTTAATCTTTGAAAAGAAAAGCTTAATGATACATGTGCGATGATACATTTGAAGCGATGATGGCGCAGTGGTAGCGTGTACGATTTCGCGTCGATTGACGTGAGTTCGAATCCCTACAATGAGCCTGAGCTTTCGGTGAAGGAAAACATCGTGAGGAAACCATAGCATGGTGGTAGAGTATTTTCTAATGCCCGCCTCCTGGCTAGCTACCACCTTCAAGTTGAAAATCTGTCGCCAAGTATCAATAGGTGTGTTCCGGCAGCTGCACTTGAGAGAGAGCCAGTCTCCCACTAGGTTTAGCGTGTTACCATCTTGGGCCGCATCGTCACTTAACATCAGGTAAGATTGTGGCCACTACGCCAAACCTACAACGATAAAAAAAAATGTATAACCCACTTTAGAAATTAAAATTCAGGTGAAAGCCTATTCACATTAAAAAGGAACAACGATATGAACATTTTTGGAATCAGCAAAACAATTGAAAGAAGACGCTCACTTGTACCGACGTTGAAGGTGGAGGGGATGTGACGTCAGCTTCCCGTTGATGTTTGGGAGACGTGGCCGGTTGCTCTTCCTCTTTCAGGGCTTTCGTCGACAAGTTCTTCTTTAGTTGCTAATGTGTTTAAAAATAAATGCTATATAATATTTAGACATTATGCAAAGTTTTAGATAAACTGGTGCGCTTATCGATAACTCGTCAATATGTATATCGATAAGTACAGGGATTTATAATAACTATAACAATAAGCGATATCACGATACCAAAGTTTTAGTACGTTTTTATATAGCGTGATAGAAGTTGTACAAAATTCGACCGTGATGGTGATACTTCTGCTATGAAGCAGCAAGCTAGCGCTAGTCAATGCTAGTAGCTTGCTAGTCAATATGCACTAGTATACGACCTTTTCCAACGCAATTCTCTGGAGTAGTAATCTATTAATGACTAGCTTCTGTTAATACTCCTGTATCTATGAGGTTAGTTATAAATAGCTATAAGCTGCAGTGATCGTTTAACATCTGATGATGCAGTCCACATGATCACTACTTTGTATCATTAAAAAAAAACTAAAAGGTATTTAGGTGCGATAGTGTTAAAATAATAAGTTTGCATGAAAGCACAGGTACCTGGGTCTTGATATAAGTGTCGATAAGCGCGAAGGCGAGGTCCCGGTTTAGCTTTGTCCAAGCGCCGCGCAAGTCGTGCACGGCGAGCTGGTGTGTGGGCGGAGCCGGAGCGGCGCCGCCCCCCGCGCCCGCCCCGCCCACGCCGCTCGCCCCGCCCCCGCCCCCGGCGACGCGCCCGTACGACACGCGCCGCACTGACAGGCAGTAGCACTTCTCCATCGCCGCCGGGCTCAACGTCGAGAACTGAACGATAACCTATTAGTTAGCGTTTCAATACAATCGCTTCAGGTAAACCGAAGCTGTATATTCAGTGCAACCAAATGTTGCCTGGCGTCGGACTTTCAACTGAAGCTTGCCTATTTCTAAAATTCAATTATTAATAATATTGAGAGCTATACGGCGCAATAAATGTTTAGAAGCGCACTCTGCTATAGGCCTTAAGAACCAAGAGGTTCGAAATAAGTATACACGCCCGTGTTGTCCGTATTTCAGCTGTGGAAACTTTTAGATACATGCGGTGCCATTTTGATGTAGATTCGATCCCACAGTTTCAAATAGAGTTGAAGCACGTTAACCGAAATGAAGAATGATCATTTTGTTACGTATCCATTCACTGACGGCCGTTGAACGTCGAGCTGGACGTGCGGTCAACGCATCGCTCGACGCCTAATGCGTACGAGAGCTCTAATTCACAATGTGTTTCATGTTAAACATGTAATGGCGCGATTAAAGGTAAAATCGTTCACACGGGACTCGCAATGTGTTTTTTTTGTAAAATAACTAAATTATTTAATTCAAAATAATGAACAACCTCGTCGCTATCCTTGTCGTCAGCAGTAGCGGCCAGGGTTTTCAGCCATATCTCAGCATCGTTGAGCTCACAGTTCATGTAGACCGTGGTCCAGTTGGCGCGCGGGCGGCGCACCAGCCCGTCGGTGGCGGGCACCAGCGTCAGCCGGTGCTCTGACCCGCAAGTCACCCGAGCCCCTAACACCTCGATGCCGCGTTGAAGTGATGACGATGACCAGTAGCAAACCTTCGAAATTAAAAATGTTTTAGGGTTTTTTTATATATTTATAGACAAGACCAAATAAAAAATTATACCAACCTCGCTAACTTCATTTGCTAATTTTCAAAATTGTACTGCCAGAGAATAAAACTACGATGATTAAAATAATATTTGCTAAGACAAAACGTACTTTACATTTGTCATGCACAAATCGATGTTACAGCCAGTTATGTAGCGAGCCCATCAATTAGGTTACATACATTTAGAAACTGTGATATGCATTTTATTGTATGTGTGAAATGTTATTCTTTTTGAAATTGCACACGAAATACGAAACAATATGGCGGTTTAACAATTATAATAATTTGAAGTGTTATCATTTTATTTGATTCGTTGAAATATAGATTTTGTTTTTCCCATCGTACAATTTAGATTTAATTGTAATGACAGCTAGTGGCGCTGGTGTGTATGAAAGTGGTACTACTCATGTGCCTTACAATTTATATTTACTATAATAAAATCATGAGCAATTGTTAATTTATGTCAATAAAAACATTCGTTAGCTGTAGATAATCATTATTACGCAAGCACATAAAATATTAGACGTACATAACATTCGTCTCAAAAGTTACTTCCCGCTTTATCACGCCGGTGTAAATAAAGCGACATGTTATTAAGAACGTAAAGTAAATTTTAATGGTAAGTAATGTGGTATCAAGATTTTCTTCTCCATTTAAAAATTAAAAGAAAAAAAAGGTGTGTGTGCGATCCACACACGATAGAAGTGAAACTACATTTTAAAAGACATTTTCTATTTTATTTAAACATTGTGCAATATACATACACACAGACATTTACTCTCTCGCTCTGGCTCACACAAAGAGGAGAGACCGATAATGTGCGTTAAACGTTTAACGTTTAACGCTTGGAAGTCGCATAAGAAGTTTCACTTCAAAAAAAAAGAAAGTATTTATGCAGATATTGAATTGATAAAATATTATCTTCATAATTAAAAAGTACATATCTAAATTGATAGGCAATGAATTTTGAACCAATAGAAGAAATATATGGTTAGCCACATGATTAAAGTTCGCCAATAAAGGAAGACACCATCGTTTGTGTACCTTTTTACTGATTTGTAAAACAGATTGTGGTTTTTTTATGGAGTGAGTGGTGTTCTATCTGTCAATCTCATAACTTAAAAGTGTAAAAGTTTGAAATTCACGATTATTCTATCGACCATAAGGATATTAATTCTAATAAATATTCGGTAAATCATAATATCGGGATTTGCATACAATCGATGTTTTACCAGCACTAGACATAGCAATGCACGACAATGTACTCGTGCAAGTCACATCACCTGCGGTATCATCGACACCCCTCGTCCCTAAACGAGAACACGTCGAAACATCTTAAGATGAAATAACCATATCGCTTGGTACGTTAACATACTGTAAGATGATTATATTAATAATCGTCGTCGTGTGCGACGTACTTAAGAAATGTAACAACAACTGTTATTAAAAAAAACTGCTTATTTGAACAGCAAACTCAGTTTGACAGGAGACGTCATAAAAATGTATAAGAATATCACGAACCTGTACGTTATGAAGTGTGAGTGCGACGCTCACGTTGCGATAGTGGCGCGACAGCTGCGGCTTGCGCGGGCGCACGTTGCGGAACAGGCGGCCGCGGCGCGTCGGCCGAGTTATACCCGACAATATTAATTTGAGACTCTCGAACCATCTATCAAGAAAATAAATTTCATTCATTTTCTACTCGTCTATTACTAACGTCTGCTACAATTATCGGAGGGTAAGAATAATAAAAATGGCAAAAGTACCGCTGGAACAACTCATTAAGAGGGACGGTGCATTATTCGACTGCTGTTTACAAGAATCGTTTTTCTTTTTGTAATTTTAGTAAAGTTACCTTAATGTGCTTCCATAGAGCAGGAGTACAGGTCCGTACACGTCCCTTTCGAGCGGCTTCGTCTCCATACTCAGATGCAAATCGAGGCCTTGCGATCTGAACGCACGGTACGAGTCGTGTTCCTATTAATAAAAATACGAAATTAATTATTGTATTAAGATACCTAGAGAGATACATTGATTACAAAAAATCTCGCAGCAGAATTTCATATACAAATTTCTGAGACTCGATGTATTATATAAACATGCTTGAAAAATTGATTTTAAATAAAATATTTTGTCTTTGAGTTAAAAGTTGACACTATACTCCGTTTTTTAATCCAGTAAATTAACAATTATAACTGGCAAACTTGTAAATAATATTGTTATATTGATTTTTTCAGTGTTGTTCTAACGTTTAATTTACGTTCGTATTATTCGAGTCGTGAAATTTTAAATGTGGTTTATTTTTATTGCCCAATTTATATTACATTAATTAACATACTGGAAAATTAACTATTACCAATACATAATTTTAGAAACTATAAAATGTACATAATATATGGCAAACGAATTACAAAACGGTTCGATTGTCAATGTCATACGCGATTTTGTTTACCTTATTAGTAGGCCTTCAGCGGTCCCGAGCGGCTGAGGTTCTTATTTTTTTCAGATAATGTTTATATTTTTCATTGGTTTACGATTAGATAAATTTGCTGGACATGAATATTTATAAAATCCAATTAAACAAGCAACACATGAAATGTCATTTTAGTCTACGGAATTAAAAAAAAAAACAAACCATAATTTTTTATTCATCTGAATGATTCACGAGTAATACTGTTACATAACCGTGTGATCGATGTTCAGCTAGATAAATAAAAAAGGTTTTCAAAACATCGATGTTTGAGATTGTAAACATCGATATTAGGAAATCGATTTGAGGATACATAAAAAAATTTATATTACATTTGTCTGTTGTAAATGGAGTTCGAGGGTCCGTATGTAGCAAAATAAAACAAAGACACGGGTTCCCCTAAAAAAGGTCGTCACTAACGGGTAGCATCCGAAAAATTAAAAAAGTCAACGACATCAGATGTACCTCCCAAAGAAACTTGGCCCTTTGGGTAGTAGCAAAACATCGTTCGGTCCGAGCGGTCCGAGCGGTCCGAGCGGTACCTGGTTGCTGGAGTACTCGGGCAGGCGCGTGGGCGCGCAGGGCGCGACGGCGAGGTGGTCGCGCGCGTCGCCCACGCACTGCCAGCCCAGCTTCACGCAGAGCCGCAGCGCCGGCACGCTCAGCACGCGGCAGTCGTCGTACTTGCTCGCCGTGCGCACGAACACGTCCAGCGACCCGAGGAACCCGATCTTACCTGCGAGTACCACTACCACACGTCACATCCTAACCTAACCTCATACGGATCAAATACAATGGTAGTCTCTCCTTCTCACTGTTACTTATTTACTCTAAAGCTTCTTCTAACTTACTTCTCTATTATATATACACCACACGATATGGTCACCAGATACCAGTTGATACACATAATAGTAAGTAAGTACCATCAGTAACGCTAATGAAGCTAATTTGTGACTAGCAGACGCTGGCATGCAGGTTCATCTTTGGAGCCAGATGCAACATTTGTTACCCTTACACTCTCTCTGTCAACATTATTATTTTTGTATTACCTTTTATTTCATTTTTAATGTAGTAGATCAGAGAAAGTAGTTTTCAAAATGCGATTTCTTTTTAAATAAATTACTTTAATAAAACATACTAACCATTAGTCCAGTCTAGAACCAAGTCGGTCCAAGTGACCTCCATCTCCTCGGTGGTATTGTAAGGGTCAAGCGAGACGTGGAGGAGGCAGGTGAACTTGGCGCAGTTCAACGTCAGCCGGCCGTGCATCAACAACCGGACTTTGTCCCACCAGGCGAGCGGAGCTGACGGATCCAGGGACGACCGAGACACTTGGTCGAAAGCTGAAAATATCTAACACCGTCTCATCTGCATTGGTCATCATCATTTCAGCCGAAAGACGTCCACTGCTGGACATAGGCCTCCCCCAAAGATCGCCACAACGACCGGTCCTGCGCTACTCGCATCGCTGGGCTTCCCGTAACCTTTACCAGATCGTCGGACAACCTTTTGACTCTGCGGCTCCATCGGCCATCCGTTCTACAAGTTACGTGTCCCGCCCACTGCCAATTAAGTCTAACTATTCTTAGGGCTATGTCAGTGATTTTGGTTCTCCCGCGGAGCTCCTTATTTCTGATTCAATCACACAGAGAAACTTCGAGCATAGCCCTCTCCATTGCCCTTTAAATGACCCTGGGCTTTCTTATGACGCCCATAGTTAGCGACCATGTCTCAGCACCATATGTAATCACTAGCAATCATTTCCATTGCTTGATATGAATGACTAAACTTAACGTAAAGATTTCTTTTTTAGATAATAAAAGTAATAAATGGGAATACAGTGCCCGCTTTGGCGGCTACGTCACCACAGACAAAAAGACAATTACCTCTAAACAAAGTTCTATTAATAACATATAATTAGAAAGAAACAAGTGACATAACATAAAATCGACAATAGTAAAAAAACAGTATTTTACATTAATTAGGTAATATAAAATATTTTTCATTACACTTGTAGCTAAAATACTAGACCCAAATTTTGGCACACCGGTCTATTCATATCAACACACAGCAGCGTGAATAATATTGATTGATGACGACAGCCAACGATGTGGTCGATACATGGATTGTACTTACAAAGGTTACAGTAAGCGATGACTGGCTCCCAGCAGGGGCCGAACGCGTAGCTGTACTCTGCCATCTCGCAGCAGAGGTCGTAGTACCACTTGAGCGGCATCATGCTGCGCTCCAGCTCCATCTCGCCCCACGGCGCGCCCTGCTGGATAACCACACTACGGACAGCTGCAAACAAATGTTACATATGTATCAACAATAATACTTGTAATCTTACACGCGGCTGAACTGAAACTACGTTCTTAGTATAGTATATAGGTATCTGTATCTATACATATTACAAAACTCAACGTCTCTCTGTCTTTCTGTCCGTTTATGTTCTTTTCAAGCGAAAACCACTCATCCGATTTACATGTTTTTTCTTTAATTCATAGATATGTTATATGGCCAGGTTATATTTTGTTAAATAAAGTAACTTACGAAATAAGCAGTGACGATAATGGTGAATCAATAGGAAAAATAACACTTTTGGGGCGCTTAAATGGTTTACGCTGAGTAAACCATAAGAGATATATCAAATGAATGTTATACATAATTGTAGATTTTAAAGAGATCTACAACAAGCTAGCGATAGCATATGCCTATCTTCGAAGTATCCCCCACAATAAGCATTTTTGTCTTTAAAACAATCCAGTGGGCGACCGTCGTTGGTTGTGGGTTGGGGCAGGTGCAGCACGATTCGCGCGTGTTCTCGACTGACGGCATCATGTAGAACCACTAGCTGCGCCCTGCGGTTTACCCCGCGTATTATTTAACAGAAATCGTTAATTGATGATTTATAATACTTGAGTATAGACAATATTTTTATCAGGCGGCCAGGGTTATGCGTCACAACTCACACGGCTCTGTCCATAGACCTGAGCCGAGTGTTGAATTATTTTAATTTTACATTATCTCCCAAACTATTCGTCCAAATAACAAGCTATAAAGGGCAAAGTTTATCTACGTGAAATTGTCTTGACGATGAAGTGACTTTCGTTCGTAAGGATTAATATCCCATTATTAATAGTAAATGCTCATAAATCACTTTTCAATTTTCAATAAAACTTTGACACAAAATACCTTATTATGGCTTATGTATAAGAGATAGGCATATGGTATCGCGAACTTTTTTAGATTTACTAAGGAGCAATATTTTTGTAGAACATTGTATTTACGTATCACTAAGCATTACGCCAGCGCACGCGGATAAAGCAGCTAGGGTGCGCTATGTCTTCTGACTTACTTAACCAGAATCAATATTTAAGGCTAGCTGGAAGGTGTGAAGTGTAGCCTAATGCTAGACAGCCTATACTATTCCTCGTAAATCTGGCTATACAACCGACTGGTAGTTCCAGAGATTAAACAAAAAACTCTTCCGCTTTACTAATATTAGTGTAGATTAGCGTAATGTCTGTAAAGTGCATAACGCAAACAGCACGTAACAATTTATCCCGTTTCTATACCCAAAGAAGTTTGAGTTTTAATAATGTATGATTGAAGAGGTAAGGGTATGATCACCTCTGGGTGGCGGGTGTTCCTCTGCGGCGAGCAGCGTGCCCCACATGCGCACGTCGCTCATGTTCAGCAGCGGCTGCGGGAAGTCGCGCAGCAGCAGCTGCCACTGCGCGCACCTCATGTTCACGCTGCGGCACCACAGCGTCGTGAACTCTATCCCGTCCTCCGGCCACGGGCTTTAACGTCACCAAATTATATTATATATATATATATATATATATTTAATTCTATCAAATTACCATAAAGATACTCACGAAAAATACACTCTACCTACATATCCTTATATCCTATTCTTCCTTCAAAAATAATCCTTCTGTGTACAACAAGTCGTTTATTTAATAAGGTATTTGACTAATTTTTTAAGTAGTTCTTCAATTATTAATTATTTTCCGATAAGAGGAAAAAAATTACCATATTTTTTAGGACCTAGGAAAACGCAAAGCTTTATTTTAAAAGTTTACTTTTTGTAAACAGGCGAAAACGTTGTCAGCCATATTCGTCTACATACATATTACGTTTGCTAAATGTTTGTTTTTGACCCGTATGACGTTACAGCAAAGATAATATATAGACTAATATGGCTGACAGCGTTTCTCAGAGTTCAAAATTAAAAAAAATGAAAATATGTAGCTATCTTACACTTCGTCTGAAATCGACAAATATTGGTTTCTTAAATGGAATACTACAGAAAATATTTATTTGTTGTGCCAAATTTGATATGAGGCAAGTAGTCTATTGTTTTTTTTGTTAAATATTGCAGTTGAATTTGTAACTCATGGTATAATTCTAATAGTCTGAATTGTTCCGTACACAGTGTTGTGTTGTTTTGTGTAGATTAGTAAGATAGATAACCTGTCGAAGTCGATGTCCCTGAGGCGCGCCTGTGCGTTGCGCGCGCCGTGCAGCGTGGGGTCGGCGAGTGCGAGCAGCCGCAGCCGCGAGAGCGCGCACGCGACGAGCCGGCGGCGCGGCGGCGGCGCGGCGCGGCACCGCTGCACGTAGATCTGTGCGTCCTTCTGCCGCAGCGCTGCGTACAGCTCCTCCACCTTGCCCGCCGGCAAGAACAGGTGCGGCTTACACAGCTCCTGCACCTGTATACGAACACTTCACGTCTTCCTACTCAATTCATCCAACTACTTAAAAATCCTCGACAATTCTAATAACCTAAAGACAATGCATTGCCTGCAGGGCTATTTTTTTCACCTGGCAACTTGTGTCCTGTCCAGCGAGTGCTTCAAAGAGACAGTCATCGCTTTTAACTCTTCACCGCAGTAATTGTACTTATACACGATTCACTGTCTTCGATACCTACGAGTACCTAGCGAGCAGGACTACAAAAAGAAATTTCTCAGTGCAATAATTTGTTCTCCGAGATTCAGTGTCCGTATCATATTCCTCAGGGAATTTCGAGATCTGAAGGGCAACCGTTATACATCAAAGTAAAATCTACTTTCAGAGCCCATTCGTAACCCTTAGTCTAAACTACAATAGACAAGCCTGTGGATATATTAACCTTCGCGTCCAGCATGGTGCGTCGTTTCTGACTCTCTTTATATTCATCTTCCAACAGCTCGTAGTTGTCACGCAGCTTCACTTCAAACGGATCATCGCTCATTTCTATCAGCAGTTCTTCGATCTGTCAATAATTTTAGTTTTATATACCCCGTTCTTATTCGGAACCTTTTAACCGTCTTCAATAATTTATTAGAAGTTTTTGGCGGGATCTTGATTTGTCATGAATGGTTTTTATTTTAATTCATTAACTGAGGTTATTTGATCCTATATTATGTAATATTAGTGACATTTTGCGTGATGTATTGTAGATTGGTTATTGTGCATACATGAAGTGATTTATAAATAATAACCATACTGCTTTATTTTTCCACTGATACAATCACTAATGTCAGACTTAAAAATAATGTGGCCACACTTATTTTTGTATTGTTAAGTTACCGTATATTTTTACGATAAAATTATTTTAAATTATAAGATTTTAAATTCTGAATTGAAGGTTTTTATTTATTAATTGAAATATTTTATGTTGTTCAACATATCCGATGATTTATTATTATGATTACATTATTCAGGAAACTATAAAACGTATATATGGCGAACAACTTGCGAAAGAAAAAAAATGTTGCGAATGGCCCACTAGAGAATACGAATAATATTTGGTAGAATTTTATGATTACTTCGGATTGGTGACATCACTATTTTAATAACACAATAAACTAGCAACACATTAAATGTCATTTAACTCCGTGGCAATACAAAACAAACTGTAAAAACAAGCATTTTGAGTTGCCACAAAAAGCCTCTAGACGGTTCTAACAAGGGGGTCACCATCTTTTTAAAAGGTCAACTTTGAAAATTTAAAAAGACTGCGAAGTTAGACTTAAAACATTTGCTTTTTGTAAAAAAAAAAAACATTATATATAGCCAGCTTGGTAAAATGAATATAAATACAGACCCTTATGTGCAAATCGCTGGGCAGTGGACTATCCGCCGTGAATGGCTTCTTGCTGATGCCGTGCACTATCTTGATCCATTTGAACAGCGACACAAAGTCGCCCTGGACGGATTCCGCGAAACGATGCTTATAGGGGAATATCACGCGGACTGAATCCACGCCCACTGACCTGTGTAAAATATGTAACATCTTAAAACCTCTGCGTGACTTAAATTTTCGATTCTAAATCAATTTTGTTATTCGATATCAAAACAACGTAAAACTAAAATAGGCAAAAATCAATTTGCTGCCAAAATGTGGTTACCTTACTTAAGTGGTAGTAGTAGTAAGTGGTAGTAAACTTAGCTTTAGTAAACTTGACTTTCCGATATCTGGTTTAGTCCAGGTGCCTATAGCGATTGGGTATTCAAGTTTTTAAAAATTGTCATTCTGCAAAAACTCCCTCAACCAGGGACTTTTTGCACAGATTCATACAAGCAACCTTACAAGTTTCTTTATTATATTTGGCCATAATATCAACTAATGTTTAATGACGCTGTGGTTCAAATTAGTAATACGCTAAGCTTAGTGGGGTAATTGGGTCTCAAGTGCAGATAAGCGACATATTTTAGGTAGATTGACAATTACACAATTTTGTTCCACCATGCTATGATTTCATCACGATATTTTGTTTCATTGAAAGCTCAAGTTCATTGTAAGGTTTCCAATGAAAGTCGATTCGACGCAGTATCCGTACATGCTACCACTGAGCCATTATTGTTACAAAAACTACTTACCAGACCTTATTCCACGCGAGTAGGAACCCTTCGTTTGCCTTCCTTTCAACCCTGACCTCGTGGTCGTCAGTTGCCCGCTCCAAGGAGAACCCTTCAACGGTGATCAGCTCGTCTCCGTTCAACACCATGTGCAGTTTGCTCCAGTTTATCGATAGACCAGTTTCGTGGTTATAAGATATCGTCATGTCATCTGTCATTAAATATAATATGCTATCGTAGTTAACAGTCAAACAATTGCATAATTACGTTAACATATAACGTGCTAGTTGACATGACAAGTACAGTTTAACAAAAAAACAACGATGACAGTGACAGATCCTATTGACAATCGTCGGCGTCATGCCGAACCACTGAAATGGCACTTCATGCCTCGTTTGAAGGACACAAAATCATAGGAAGTGGCCAAGCGTTAAATCAGCTTTAATTAAAAATAATAATAATTCTTGAATAAAAAATATTAACCTTTAAATTATAAATCTCCTTTCTATAATAGGTAACCAATTAAATCAATATCTATACACATATAATAACTTGTCCTGACTGATTGATCAATGTACAGCCCAAAATACCGCGGCAGGGTCCGTGAAAATTTGCATGCGAAGGAATGGTCTTCCCTCGGATATAGACCTTTGCCCAGAAATGGGGTATTTAAAGGCTGGTATTATTATAATAAAGAAATACGCTTTTAGTATTTACACTTACCAGTACCGAAAAGCATGTTGTTTAACTCGGACAATATCAACGCGAGGTTCGTTTCACCTTTGAACGAGACTCGCCAATCTAGATCTCTGCTTGTCGCACCAACAGCGGCTTCACTATCGCCAACTCTTTCTTTGATCATTTTCAATTCTTTCCTAAAACCCTTTATAGCTCTTACGAATGTTAGTATCTTCAGATGCAGATTGGCACTCCACTCGAAGTCTACATTTTCGAGGAACTGGAAATCGAGGAGGACAGAATGTCGTTCTTTTGACGGAGTATACTCGACCTTTGCTAGTTTCACGTGAAAGAATGTTACTGGAATCTCTTCCGATCTTTGGCAATGCACATTACCTGTTAATGAAATATATATATATATATATATATATATTTTTGTCTTCCTTATACCCAATTAATGAAAATTATTATAAGTTAGTAGCTTTTGCTTGATACTACGTTCCCGTTGTGTTTGAAATAAAACGACTCGTGCTCCACATAGTATTATTTAAATTGTTGTATGTACTGTTACAAAATATTCGCGGGCATACGCTCGATAACTTATCAAAGTTTCATTGAAATCGGATGTATGCTTTAGGAAAACATAGATGGCAAAGAAATATTACAAATAAAAAAAATTGAAGTGTCTGTTTGTAATGTCAAAATAACAGCTTTTTACTAAATGCATTTGAACCTATTTTAACGGGACTTTCACTGGCAGATAGCTGATGTTATAAGAAGTAACTAAGGCTACTCTTATTACAGATCCTGTAATCTACGCGAGCGGAGCTGCGGGCACAGCTAGTTTTACAATATGTCGATAAACATTACACAGGTGAGCTAAAGTAATTTATATAAAGAATCATTTACTTATGTAAATCGAATAATTCGTGATTACATATTACACTAGCTGTGCCCGTGACTCCTCAAGCATTTATTACGCAGTAATTAGTTTGGTTTTTCTCATATTTTATGATTATTTGGAACGTAATGTCGATAATTTCATAGTATACTAGGTGTGCCACGCGGTTTCGCCCGCGTATAATTTAAAAGAAATCACTGACTGATAATTTATAATAGGTACTTCAGTATAGACAATATTTTTATCGGGCGGCCAGGGTTATGCGTCACAACTCACACGGCTCGTTCGCGCCGCTACAACTATAGACAGACCCGAGCCGAGTGTTGAATTATTTTAATTTTACATTATCTCCCAGACTATTCGTCCAAATAACATGCTATAAAAGGGCAAAGTTATCTACATAAAATTGTCTTGATGATGAAGTCACTTTACGTATCACTAACCATTACGCCACCGCACGCAGATAAAGCAGTTATGGTACGCTATTTATTCCAACTTACTTAACAAAAATTAATATTTAAGGCTAGCTGAGCAGTGGTAGCCTAATGCTAGACTACGTATACTATTCCTCGTGAGTCTGGCTATCATATACAATTTTTTCCAAATCCGACTGGTAGTTTCATAGATTAGCGTGTTTAAACAAACAAACAAACTCTTCCGCTTTATTATATTAGTATACAGCTTTTTAGCACAAAATTTGGAAAAATTACATGAACTACAGATAACTACAGATTCATTAATATAGATTAAATAGAAATCATTTGTCATATTTAATTTATTACTTTGGGGAACATCACCAAAATTGATACTAACTTTATATTCATTAATAGTTTTCTATATCTAATCTAGAGGCTCATTGTTATACAACTAACCTTTATAAGGCACCATATCTACAACCTTCAGTCCTGATATGACAGCGCCGGATTTCGACACGGTCTTCTCAACAGTAACGGCATCCACCCTCGTCATCAAACACATATCCTTATCAACAATGAGGAACATGTTTATGTGCGACAGCGCCACGTTTACTGATATATTTAATGGAGAATCAGAGTTTCCAACTTGTTGGTCATGCTTCACTGGACTGCCCCTGTATTGGTCCAAACATTTAACCAACGTTGTGATCGTTTCGGCCATAGTTTTGCTCCATTCAAAACGAAGGCAGTCCATCATTGCTTCGACCTGCGAATATAAGTCGGCCAATACCAATAATAAAGCTATGGTGGCCGAGCCTCAATGATTATTTTAAGGAATTTTCAAAATTCGTGTAAATTAAATTGGTAACAGTTTACATAAATGGGGAAAATATGTCCACGATACCATATGCCTATCTCTTATATTAGCATAGGCCACAATCAGGTATTTTGTAACAAAGTTTCATTGAAAATTGAAAAGTGATTTATGAGCATTATTATTTATTAGGCATGAAGGGAACACATTTTGATATCACCAGAACATTTAAAAAACTGTTTTTGTATATTCACATTTAGAGGAAAACTATAAGATTTCTCAGATTTTGAAATCGTCCTATAATGTGGGCGTAGGCCATTGGTTTCCACGGCATTCTCCCCATTTCCCAGCGACCTTTGTTCAGCGTTGAGAAATTTACAAGCTGACATTTTATAACAAAAATAAATCTATAGAATACGCAAAAGCTTGATTGTTGCCAAATATTCTAAATAATAGAAAAGATATACAATTGTTACAAAACAACTCAACGGATTTTAAGACGATACAGAAGTGAGACAACATAACAAGTATTGGTGACAAAACAATTGTATCACTGTAATAACATGTAGTATTCACCTTGGAGTCCCTGGGTCCGTGACTGCCCCACTTGACGAGCGCGACGGCCAACAGCGCCGAGCCCCACGCGTGTTGCCTGCGAGGAGGAGCGTCCCTCAGCGCCAGGCATCCCTCCCCGGTGGCCAGCCACCCACCGTCGACCAGGAGTTCAGTACTCCAGTGCCGTGATCCCACCACCAGTCGCGCCACTCGAGATTTGTACGACTCTTCTGTTTGTTTTCATAAAGTAATATTAGAAGCAAATAAATAAACATATTCAGCTTTACGTACAAAAATCTGTCAATATTGTTAGAAAAAAACAGAGCTAAAGATTAGCATTACTTATACTTAATCAACGTTTATAAGTAAGCCTTTTAGTTATTAGCCTTGAATACATGTAATCATAAGTTACTAATTGGACCATTGCACTAATGGTAAAATACTGAAACTAGAAACAGCACTAGGTCCCATCAGAACACAACGGTAGGTCTTTGACTGCGATACAACTTTTCTGTGGTGGTTAACCACGTAGGTACAAAATAAATTGTTTTATTTAACCTCATTATAAAATTAGATATCGTTAAGTTAATTTCTCACCCCCGTAACGTAAAATAAACTGCTCGACGAAATAAGCCCTTAGGATATAATACATATAGACCACTTTGGTTATTATTGTTTTAGGACTAGACAATTTGAAAATTATTTAGAAGACTGAAATTACATTTAAGGAAATATTCATATATTTGACAATAATATTTACAAGTATAACAAAATTTGAGTTTAAAAGAGAGGGAGGGAAAGAGGGAGTTACGTATTTAATTTTCAGCTGCCACAATATCTACGGAATAAAACGTAAATGTTATAAAAATACCAGGCCCATACTTTGAGTAATTATTAAGTAATGGTAGATGCATTCTAGACCCAATATACATTTAGAACGTTTACAAAACGCGATTGTTTAAGACATTACTTCTAAAAAGTATCTAAGAATTTATAGAATTCAAATTAGTTTGAATCAAAAAATTAAATACACATGTTAGAGTAGTGTTGCAACATCGGTTATTAAAAAGCGAATGAACCTCTAGTATCGAGCAGCTGGTCCAGCTTGACCTTGACCCCCGCGCAGCCGGCGGCCAGCGCGCACCGGTCCTCGAGGCGAGCGTGCGCGGTCACGGCGCGCAGTTCCGCACAGCCCTGCACCACGCACGACGAGAACACGCGCCACACCCACTGCGGTGTGCCCGCACCTATATCACCAGTTATCAACTGTTCATACTCTACGTACATTGATTCTATCAAGGCAATAAATAGTTCCTCTTCGTCATCCTAAATTATTACAATCAAAAAGAATACGCCGACTTGTGTATTAAGATACTGTAATGGCTTGATTGCACGTACCGAGTAGAATGGCGAGACAGTACTCTCAGCCGAGTACTCGGTTGGTGTAAACACATCACCGAATGCTCGGCCGAGTGGCTGCCCTGCACTGTCTCGCTAGCCCACTCGGTGGTACTCTGTTAATTTTTCGAAATCTGTTTTTTGAAAAAGACCTTTGCTCAGTTAAGAGAAAATTTAGAAAACTGTATATTATAAGTACTCAAACATATTCACTCACCTGCTGACTTTCTGTCTGTTAATTGCATAGAATAGGATTTGTCCATTTTATCCTTCATCGCCGAATACCATTTCAATACATTTTTATGATCGTACAATACATTTAATGTGCTTATTATCAAATACAAATTCAGTACACCCTTCTCGAGCTGCAAAGGTTTTTTTTATACTGTAAGCTATATTCATTTCTTAAATAACAAGAGAAAGATAGAAAGAGATTATTGAAGTAAAACTTCTTACTTGAGAGTAACTCTAATCTTTTGACAGAAACAACATTTATTAAAATTTATAATCAAATTTATTTCTGTTTATTCTTATAAAATTTAATACTAATAGTTACTAATGATTATGCATTTTATTTTAACAATAATTATTGTATTAATAAATCTAAAAAACAATATTATACACATTTACGCGCATTTGATAACATTTTAGAATTTACTGATATTTACTGTTTAGTATAATCATAATGTTACTTCTAAAAGTTTTATTCCAAACGCGCGTAATAATTACTCGCACAATATTTTTTATAGTTTGTTTTTACTGCAATGAAAATGGAAAAAAGAAAACAATTATATGATCAAACATTTAAATAAAGAGCTAGCGTACCTTAGCGTCCAGTTTGAGCTTATTCAGGAACAATAACTTATGTTCGTTCGCTGAGACCTGATACTGGTCCATCTGGAAAGCTACATAGACCTGCGGCAAGCTGAACATCTCACAACCATCGTCAATGTGAGATGACGCTGCACTAAATCTTGAGTTCACCTAAAATCCGCGAGATGACAGTATGTTTAAAAATTTAAGTAAATTACATATTTATCGTTATTTGTCTATTGATAAAAAGCCTAAAGCAATACAAGATCTGACAAAAATAATTGTTCATTTATTTAATTTCTCCTTGGGAAAATCCGAATTTTGTTTGTGAGTCACGTAATTGAAAACACAAGGAAACGTGACGTCATCGCTCAATAAATATACACAGTTGCCTATTAATAAGCGTGAAAATACTGGCTATAAAATTATACAGGCGCTGAAGGATTTTTATATAGAAATTTTAGTTTTACAACTTTACAAATAATATCTTTAACATTACTTTATTTATTGAACGATGACGTCACAAGTGGTCAAGCGACCATAATGGCGAGTTTTTGTGACATATTTTTTATTTCAATTAAAAGATGTTTATATTACTTTCAAAGGTGTAATCATTACATAGTATAAAACAAAGTCGCTATAATCTGTCCGTCCCTATGTATGCTTAAATCTTTAAACTACGTAACGGATTTTGAAACGGTTTTTTGTAATAGATAGAGTGATTCAAGAGGAAGGTTTATATGTATAATAATAAATAAAATATTAATTTTCTCCTGTCCTGTCTTGGATTGACATGTACTTATTAAAAATATATATATTGTAGTTCGTAACATATACTTAATTAATAGAACCGTTTTTATGTATAATAACAGAAATCAATAAATGCAATTTGTTTCATTTCAGTCCTCAGGAGGTGGGTGTCAAGAGAGTCACTATAACGGATTTATCACAATATGCTATGTGTATGGTGGTCGCGACCTATGAACGGATCTTTACCCGCTTGATTACTGCATATACACCCACAGATTTTAGAACATGACACGCGTAAGTGTACCACTATGGCATGAGTTACACCTGGTGTATTTTGGTCGCGATCTAGTCGGACACAATTTTCGTGTTTTACTACACAGCAAACAAGCACTTTATTACATAATAATAAATATCACCTGTAAACTCTGTAGCGACATCACAAAATTTGTACTGGAACTTCTATCAAAGCAGCTGACTTTCGTTGCGTCTACCCTTAAACTAAATATCTGAAATCGGAAGTAAACGCCAGAAAAGAGCATGTCAATATACATTTGTGACATTATATTATGTTTAGCGGAGAGTGGAAACAAGGAGATAAAAAAAATCGTAAAGATAGAAAGCACTGACACTCGTTTTTTTTTCGAACAGTTTATACCTATAGCCTTAAGGGCCATTAGAGACTTTAACAGTTTCACCGGGTTTAGCAGTCGTAATATAATGTCGCTCATAATATATAATTTAAAATCTAACCTGGTTATTACTTTAATATATATAAATTCTAAGGAATGAGGAAGCCCACATGTTAATACACAATATTATTTATTAAAAAAGTTTTTGAAAGAATTATCGTTAGTTTGCATACATCAAGGCTTCCGAAACACAGGTCCATGAGCCGTAAAGTGGCTCGCCAAGGCAAATTGAAATTGCCTACGATACGAGGGTGGTATCTTTGTTTTTTTTTTTTTGAAGTAACTGAATGCTTTGTTTATTCTAAATATCTATATATTTTTATCATGACTGTAAACAAGTATTATTCAGTATGTGGCCTACAGAGTAATAATACTTAATAACTTAGTAATAAAAGAATTATAGAATAACTATAGTAATAAAAAAATATTTCTAACTCAAATAAAATATATAACATGGCAAGTCATAGAAGTGGAACATTGGTTTACCTTTGGTATCACAGGCGACACTCTTGGTATAATAGTAGCAATATAATCTGTATCATCGGAAACAATATTAACTGGTTGTCTACGACTCTGTCTTTTATTTGTCTTTATGAGTTGATATAATTCATCTTGGAATGTTACTATTGTGTCACTGATGGATATGTGAATTTTCTGTAATAGGCATTTAGTTATTTCAACAATATTTATTGTATCAAAATTGTATTATTATATATAAGTCTTTACTTTATATCGAATCTTTCTAATTGAGCACGAAATATATTATTTATTTGAACTTTTGCTTCATTAGTCAACATCATATATTCAGTTATTACCAAAAGTTCATACTACCATCATTTAATAATTATTATTGATAATATGGATCTGAAAAATTTTTGCATTTTCACATATATGTGCATTTAACATTATTTTTTTGTATCCTTGGGATTTTTGGCTAGTATAACATCCTAGTATTTTTTTTGTCAATTTACAGAAAGGAGTATTTAAAAGTATACTTATTAAAGAGAGTATTTAAAAGGCTACTTTAAAAGTATCAAGGAGCACCGAAAACACTACAGTACTGGAAAGCCAAATATTACACATTTCAAAGTAAATTTCACTTGTTGTTGGTAATAATACCCATAAAAATATATATTCATATTTAAGAAAATAAAAGTTATCATTATACCTCAACATTCAAGGGCACATCAGCTTTCACAGTTCCCTCAATTAAGAGGCTACAGGCAGCTTCGCCCAAACACAATGCTGACTTCGAAACTTTAGTTTTGACATTAAGTAGCTTGGTGGAGAAGACGAGCGCACGGGCCGGTCCGCCAGCCGAACCATCCGCGTGCACCTCTGTCGCAGTAGCTTGGAGAGTATAATCGTTTGTAGATATGTTGTGTATTGTGACTGAGGCATTGAAGATGTGCACTCCCATAAACTGTTTGAAATTATTGTTAATTTTTTATTTACACTTTATGCTTGCGTCCTTTCTTTTCAAAATAAAATCTATATACAAAATGTACATTAAGTAGGACATTTTATTAAAACTCAGGTAGTGCTTCTTGCACAGAAACTTGGTACTTTATTATTATTTTAATTACATTTTTTTATTTCCAAATTGTATACTAGATTAAATTTACTGGACCTTATTTGAAGCTTAATATATACGAGATAGGCGTTTTTTGCTTTCATGTCTTTTTTTAATCCCTTTCAAATATCTCACCATGTCTCCCCACTTTGGCTGGATGGCGTGTGAGCAAGGAAACATCACCTTTTCATTTAATTTATTCAAATATGTATTAGGCAGAATTAAACTTCAAAAAAGATTTATGTGAATTTTATTGTAAGGTAAAAGACTTCTATTAACCCAAAAAAGTATATCTTTGAATCATAGCTACTATAGTTACTTTCTTATATGCATAGATATTGTCTACCAATTCCTTTTAAATTTATTGAAGGATATGTCTCTTGTGAACCCCTAAACAATATATATATATATCTATATATGTAAATTTAAAATGCAAACATTTTAAGTCACAAAATCACATCTACACTGTATGTCATCTTAACTAAGATAGATAATGAAATTCTTGATAAAGTATAATAATCTAATGGTTTTTACCTTATGCTTACCGGATAATATATTTTCAAATTTATAGAATGATTTTCTATTAACTTACCTGAGCAAACATAATAAGACTTGGGGGCAACTTTTTATCTCTAAAATCTAGCAATTTTTTCTGAGTTTTACTTAGTTCTCTATTCAGTAGATGGCCAATCTCTTCCTCCATGCTTTCTTTCGACATTGAGTTCTGTTTTGAAAGCAAAGGTTTGAGTATGGTCTCAACAACCACGCTCCTTCTTTCTTCCACATTGTTGGTAACTTCAACACCCCTGATGACAACTGACACTAACTTGTTTATTTCCGAGTTGAAGCAACTACTTTGAAAAGATACTTCATCTATATGCTGAGAACAAATTAGTTACTAATTTATTTAATCATCATCACAATCATGACATAATTAGTTCTATATTTATTTCTACAATATGACAGCAGAGTTTCACAGTATGAAAAAGAAACAAATTAAAATTTTATGTTTAATGCTTTCATACAAATTCCCAAATATTCAATCATTGGAATACCATTAGGCAATCATTAAAACATATTAATGTGTTAAGTCTCCCAAGGAACCAGGTCAGTTTTAGAATTTGACCTATATTTTTTTTTTAATAATCAATATTTTCTTAACCCTTTCGCAATCTAATTCGGCATATATGTCAAATTTGGAGGCAAAAATATTTTTTATTGCCTCATCATCCCGGACGGATTAAATAATCTTATAAGAGTGAAACTTATATGCTTGTAACTGGTAGAAATTGCAATATTTATAAGTTTGTGGAAAAGCATAATATAGTATGATAGAAAAATAATTATAATCAATAAAAAATAATTAATAAAAAATTTCAATTTTAAGGTTAATACCCAGTAAGTGTTAATTAAATATCTATAAAATAATTAAACAATATAATTAAATAAATCATATATACACTGACATTGGTAATACTTACAATGGAATATCTGTCTTTTGATAAACTCACATCCTTTAGTATCAGTTTCGGTACGGCTATCCGCCCTATTTTGAGTTTTATATGATATTTTCTTTTAAACAACCATGCCAAAACGGCCGGCAACAACCTATAAATACATCAGACCAAAATAAATAATAAACATGATAACAATAAATAAGTAAACAGAAAAATACTCTGTGACATCATCGGAAACTTACCATGAAACGCACGAATATACAACTATAAAAATGAAGATTAATATCCATATCACATTCATTTTTGTACATTTATGTGGTATCAATCCTATTAGTGTTTAATAAATGATTAAATATGGTTCGTTATAATTTTCATCCGATTTATAACCTAAAAATATGCTTTCGTCAGTCATCTGACAGCTGTCATACTTTGATTATATACATATTATATACAATCAAATCTGTCATTATGATGTCGTTTGGAAACTTTCTCAAGGGCAACAAAAGTTCTGTTAACTACAATAATACCTATGGTTCTCTATGACAAAGTAACATGTAGTGTAGTAAGACGAAAAAGTGTACATATATATACTATTATAATAAAACGGAAGAGTTTGTTTATTTAAGCACGCTAATCTCTGGAACTACCAGTCGGATCCGAAAAATTCTTTTAGTATATGATAGCCAGATTCACGAGGATATAGCTATCTAGCTTTAGGCTACACCTCTCAGATACCCTTAATTATTATTGTTAAGTAAGTCGGAAGTAACATCACACCCCATAACAACGTACCTAAGGTAAAACCACCAGTAATTGACACTGCACCACTTTGACGAAGAAAATTAAATATTAAGAAAAAAAAGGAAGCCAGAAATCGAGATGGCCAAAATCAATGATAACTGATATATTTTTAAGGTTATAAATAAATATAGGTACAGTCAGTTACAAAAATCGGTTAACAAACTCAAGACTTCAAATCAATTTAGTATTAAAAGAAGTCTTGATACAAAATGCTGGATTAGGTACAGGGAAGAGTGGTGAAGTACTCTTCGCTGTACTTATTCCAGTGATTTGTGTATCTACTTTCATTACATTCCTTTTTTGTGTAATTCTTAACATAAGCATACCTCTATATCAACTACTAAAAATAAAAAGTGTCAACTACTAAATATATTTGTTTTCACTATGTGTCAACTACTAGCATAGTACCTTTATTTTATTAAAAATTAACATAAAAATACACATTAGTTTTATTGCTACAATTCTTGTCACATTCTGGAAGGGGAATAATTTGCGCAACTATTACCAATTAGAAGTTCCCTCTAAGATGATTTCATACGAGACTATGTCAATAAACATACTAATAAATAATTAAGGTGTCATCTACTGAGTATTTTACCTTACCTATTTTGTTTTTTATTTTATTTTATTGAAAATTGATAGGTATATGATTTATGAGCATTATCGCATGGCATATTAATTCTTACGAACGAAAGTTACTTCATCAACAAGACAATTTTATTTGGGCGAATAGTTTGGGAGATAATGTAAAATTAAAATATTTCAACACTCGGTTTGGGTTTACGTCTATAGAAGTAGTGGTGCGGACGTGCCGTGTGAGTTGTGACGCATAACCCTGGCTGCCCGATAAAAATATTGTCTATACTGTTATATTATAAATAATCAAACAGCTATTTCTTTTAAATTATACGCGGGTGAAATCGCATGGCATTGTATAGCAGGAATGAAAACTACAAATATTGCACATTAGATAGGTTGGTAGTTGATCTGTAGCATCTGATAAGTT